>OZ038378.1:142204932-142613081 GCA_964036045.1 Eutreptiella sp. 'Long Island Sound 2002'
GCCATTTTTACCAGGTCTCCTGGATTAGCCCGTATGGCCACTCTGTGTGTGTGTGTGTGTGTGTGTGTGTGTGTGTGTGGGCGTGGGCGTGTGTGTGTGTGTGTGTGTGTGTGTGTGGGGTGTTGCCATTTTTACCAGTATGGCCACTCTGGCGTCCTCGGGTCGGGTCACTCCCATCGAAGCAGGCCCACTGTACGGGCTCAGGGTGCGTCCCTGTGTTACCCCTCGACCAGTGTGATATGCACTCTGGACCAGAACCTGGCTCGCTGCCCCAGGACCACCCTGGAAGTGAGGGTGGTAGCTCCGTGGCTTCCGCCGGGCCAGCTCCACGGTAATAGTTCAACGAGCCCGTCATGGCCATGTTGCCCCGTGTGTTGTGTGTGTGATGGGGCAATCACAGCTGGTGGTGCTTGCGGCAGCGAGGCGGCGTCCATGCCTACTCATTCAGCGATTTTCTCAGAAAGGGTGCCCTTGACGCACGGCTTCCGCCGCCCGCCCCCAGGCACGCCCACTCCGGGAATCGAACCCACGATCTCTCGGGTGCGAGTCCTACGCTTAGCCTGGTTGAGTTAGCCGGGGATCCTGTGTGTGTGTGTGTGTGTGTGTGTGTATGTGTGTGCCAATTGCCAATTGCCCCACCACGGGGGTGATTTCATCGCCTTCAGTTCTCGCCTGTGGCAGTTCTTTGATGTCCATTGATTGTCCTTATCCACGTGTGTGTGTGTGTGCGTGTGTGTGTGCATGTTTGCACTTGCGTCTGCCTCTTGCAATAATTGCCTTGCCCGGCACCCCAGGCGCAGGGTTGCAGGCCTACTACTACACACCCCGCTGCCGTGCTTCCCTGTGATGCCTCACAGGTGCCGCTTGCTGCATGTGTACCAGCGCAGCAGAACAGGGAGAGCGACCTGTACACAGCACTGAGAGAACAGTCCGTCGCGGCCAGTCACCCAATGACCGGGGCACAAAGTGGGGCACGACAGGGGCTTCCAGCACAGGACGAAATCCCTCAAAGCCAAAACCATATGGACGGACCAGTGTGTGCCCCCTGCCCACCATCCAGTGCCGTACTGCAAGTAGCCGCCTCTCTGGTCTAGGAGAGGGGAAGGGAGGGCGGCTTACCCCGAGGCAGGCGTCCAAAGAGGGGTCAAGGATGTCGTCCGGGAGACATCATCAGTACACAGTCGCAGGTGAAAATCTTTCTTTCGCCGTTCGAAACATTTCCGGGCGCCATGACGGAGATTGTCCAGCACAGAATTCTGAAAATAAAAAAAAGGGGGAGGTTGTTTACCCTTTGCGGCGGAAAATGTTTTTGGTTGTGTGGGTCATTGTTGGTGACCTCAAACGTGCGAACATGAGTGTCTCCGCATTTGATAGTCATGCCCACACAAATTCTTGTCCCTCCATCATGGGGCCACCTTGGTGGAAATCTCGGCCATCTCGGTAGGAATTGGAGTCATCATGTACAGCCATGTGGCAAAAACAACATGCTTCAAATGGCGTAAACACCCAGCTACCGAAAAAAGGGGAGGGGCTATGCGTAACCCTCATGACGTGCCTCCCGTAAAAGTCGCCCCCCCCCCCCCCCTTCTTGGGCCAGGCGGCCAAATAGTTGTTGCACTGCAAGCGCGCTGCGCGAAGGGCACCCCCAAATAGAAACAAATGCAGAAAAATTGCTAAATGAGGCAATGCATTCCGCAGTCTGAGTTGAGTGCACGGGGCGCAGCGCTACACAAGGGGGAGGGAAGGGAACCACGGGGAAAGGGAGGAGGGGTACCAAGTGGCCAGGCCGCCGAACGAGCAATCTGGAACGCCACATCGGCAAAACCCCCTTCCCCACGAGGGAACACCGCTGACACGCCACCGGTAGCGGCGCCCCGAACCAGAGAGAGAGCGCCTCTCACATGGGTGGAGAAAGGGCCCTGACCAGCGCTCCACAGGGGACGGCACCAGGGGACGCAGAGGGGGCCACTCCGGCAGGGGGCTTGGACCCGCCAGTGGACTGGCTGGCCCCAAGAAGAGCAGCCCGGGAAAACCAGAAGAAGAGCACGAGAAGAAGGGGAGAGGGGCAGCAGAGTGGACCGCGGGGCCAAACCAGAACAACCCCCCCCCCCCCCCCGCGTACGAGGCAAAATCTTTCCACTGTCCGGGGGCACTGCACGGGTTGGTGGTTTGTTTGGGTAACGAACCACAACCCCTCAGCCCCTGGACTTTGACATCAAAGATAACATGCACTGGACGCAGTCGCAAACACAAAAACCAGTTGGGCATCAAAAGACTTTGTATCCAACCCAACCCAACACCCAACCACCCGCCTGTGTGACATTTCGTTTCTCGCTGGTTTCCTTACAGGGCCCTGGGCAGCCACCCGTCCTTCCCTTCGAAGAGTGCGTTGCGTCCTTCTTGCATCTTATCCGTGTGAGTGGGGTCTCCGGCCTCCCCTGCGTCGAGCCACATGAGCCAACAGTGTTTGTCGGGGCAATTGCTTCGCGACGCAGCGGGTGGTGGCTGTTTGGCTGTGACATACTACGCCATGGGCCATAAAGGAGGTGGATAGCCCCTTCTCCCCCGAGTGTTGGGCTTCAGAACTAAGCTGAACCGCCCGGCCAATGCTTTCACAACCCGACAACAACAACTCTTGGCTGGCCACAAGTCCTGGCTCACGGTTCACAGTATGAACCAGCCTGCATGCAGCCCCGGGTGTGCAGAGTGGTGAGGCACACTATCCTGCTCCTTTCCGGCAGTGAGTCCTACTGTCGGCCCTCAAATCTAAATGCAAATATTTGCCTGCACACAACCCCTCCGCCCTCACGTGCCGCGGTTCAGTCCGCAGTACGCCAAGTAGACCCCCAAACTGGCTCCCATGCTCCCAGCCGCCCCCCCCGCCCTCCCCACACACACAGACAAAGCCACACTCACCAACCCACCAACACACACTCACTCACTCACTCAATCACTAACATGACAAGGACAATAACCCGAAGACAACATCCGGCGTCCTCCGATTAGCACCCGGGGGCATACCACATTCAGCCCACAGACAAGCCGTGCCACCAGAATCCGGTCTCGGGGTCGCTATTGACCCCCTGGAGCCCCCACTATTGGCGCGCCCAGATGACAGAGGAATGCATGGGTGATAGAGCGATGGAACGGGCCAATATTTGGAGGGCGGGGGCTGACGGGTGGTTGCACGTCAGCCCATCAGCTCTCTGTAACAACATGGCGGGCAGTCCTGGAAAGGGCGTCGGAGGGGCTGCCATAAAGACTGAGTGAATATGCCGGTTGGTACTGCCGAATGTATGTAGTTGTTCACTGTTTTGAGAGGGGAAGGGAAGCATTCACGTGTGGATGGGTGGGTGGCGTGGGTGGTGGGGATATTTGGATGGGTGGGCGTCGGGCAGGTGGTGGGGACTATATTGGAGAGGCGCTGGATTCTCGTGAACAGATGGAGAAGTAGAAAGCAATGCCTGCAGCTTGTAAGAAGCGCCGCCGCCGCCGCCGCCTCCACCGCTACTGAGGTCACTGTCCGAGACATTCGCGCCATTAGGGGCCACCGGGCGGTATCCACAAACGAAGTCTTCGTAGCTGTACGCCGGATGGAACTGCACAAGGAACACACGGCCGCGGGCGCCCGCCAAGTGCCGCGCGTACTGCTGCACGGTCCATGACTTGCCGGTGCCCGGGGGGCCACAAAAGATAACGTTGCGCATGCTCTTCAACAAGAGGCTCCACTGCTCGAGTACGTTGGCATCTACCAGCGTCGCGCTATGCACCCTCGAGATCTCCGGAGCGATTGCGTGTTGGGGTCCAAATATGAAATCCAGGCCTGACGACGCGAGGGTGGCGCAGAAGCAGCTGATTGGATGGCAGGCACTCTGCGAGAGGGTCCGACAAACGGGGCTGCGCAGGGCCACGTCAGACGGGCTCTGCAGAATAAGAACCCTTCGAAGAACAAAAAACACACATTAGACAGTGTCCTATGCGCACAAACAGAGCAGCCGCAGTACTGTGCACAGGCTGGAAGCCCACTGCCACAGCCCCTACCCATGCCCCCCCCTGCAGTGTGGCAGTGCACTATAGGATGCCACTGCCCACTGCCGTGCGCGGTGTGGTGGTGCGATGACAAATGCCACTGCCCTTTGTGCAGAGGGGTAGCACACCAAGGGCAGCCAGTAGGGCACTGCCACATTGAAGGCGGCAGTGGACAACGGCACCTTCTGTACACACCGTATGACATACAAGCAAGTCCAACATGTGTTAGCGTATGGTAGAGGAAGAATGCGAAAAGTGTGGATGGAACCTCCTACAGACGTCCCCGATTTAACAAAGCTACCCACCAGGTGCTGACTGGAATCGACGCGATCGAAGGTACATAATTGGATAACACAGCAGAACCCCGTCGACTGCCTGCCAATGGCTTCACAGGAGTGGCAACTCAGTAAGAAAAGGCGACTGGGACAGTACTCAGGGATACGCGGGTGAGGAGGGTGGTAAACACAGGGGCGGGCATTGAGGTTCCCAGAGTCAAATTGAAAAAAGAGGCATGGATATCAAGACCCAGAAATGTAAAGCACCGCAGATTACATAAGACAGTGATAACATGACCGAGTGTACAGGGAGTTTTATCGGTATCAACACACAGCAAACCAAAAGGCAAATCATAAACTCCCCCTGCAACACACGCACACACGCACACACGTACATGCGTGCCCACCCCATCGCCACGCATGCACCACGCACACACGTGGGCACACATGAAGACGATACACCGCAGTGCCAGTGTAATTGATTTTCATGAATGGCATTGTTACTGCTTTGCGGAATCGACTGGCGGCACTGGGCTCAAGGGCAGCGACTGACGGAGAGGAGAGAGCACTGGAACGTGGAAGGAAATACGTGTACCTTTCCTGTTCCGCGTCAGCAGCCCTGTGATCTGGTTGTGCACAGAGTCACTGTCGCCTGGATTGCCTGTGCACACCATGATGTGGTGTAGCAAAAATGGCCCAAAAACCATCAGAATAACAGGATACGAAAAAAACAAATCATTGGAAAAATTTCGGATTTCAAGAAGGCAACGAATAACGAGCCGCTATCCTAATCGTTCACATCATGCCGACCACTCCACCCTGGCTTGGAACAACGATTTAGGTATGATTGCTGTCAGTAGAGATGATTCGTCAGTGGACCGGAATCCGAATGGTGACGACTCGGCCGAAGCGACCGAGTATGGTACCGGTGAAGAACACAACAGGAATGTATCGAACACATCATCCTGGTCAGAAAACTCATTCAGCCCCACCAAAAAGATTACTGGCTAAGAAGTCAAACGATACCAGAGACCAACACCTGGATTGGATGAGAAAGACCTAAACGATTGAATATTGTTTGCCACGTTGCGAGGCCACAACTATCCAGAGTGTCTACCACTCAATGTTAGAGTGGCGCCTCAAGGTATCTCAAGCATGGTGTTGTCACGAGACAATCAGAGAGATGTATAAAAGACGAGGCACCATTGAGGGATGTTGCCGACAGGTGAGGACGCTCGTTCAAAAATGAGCTCATAACGCAAGAGGGTGTGTAGCGAAGTTTGCATTGCGGTACTAGAGTTCGACCACGGGGAACTGATGGGCCGGCCAATCATGTCTCAGAGAAATGAATCGACATGGTTTTGTGAAGAACAAGGATTATTGGGTGGAGTATGCATTGTGCCTGGCATCGATCAACTGATCTTCCAGTGGCAAGAATTTACTGACCATACAGACATCCAGAACAATCAGCTCCAAGAGCTTGAGTTTTGGAGGCCATTGCACATTTCAAATGTCCAATCCTCGGCAAGGCAATTGCTATACAAGGGCTGGCAGATTCCTAGGCTTGTCGGTTTTGAGGAGGTATGTCGGACAACTACTACTGGAGACATTAGAAATGGATGTCGAGCACACCAGGAAATCAATTGCTTTACGAATGGCCCAGGGATTCTCAGACCCACAAGGGAAGGGGGGGGGGGGTATGGGAGCCCCCTAGCTGGACGCCCCACATAAACAGGCTCCCGTGACGGGACCCAGGGGATTAGAATGGGGGGGGGGGGTTAGTTATGGTGTGAGTACACCTAGGTCAAACCTAACCCTAATTGAGAGAGGATATTGGGCCTGAGATGGTGGGGGAGGGAACATCGGGTACACTACTAAACGGGGCCAAATAAGTACGCATGTGGAGGGAAACAAAGAATGATTCAGGCCATTGCCCGACTATACCCCCTCTGAAACCCTTCCACACTCGCTTTGCTCGCTCGAGAGGCAGCCGCGAATGGGTGTCTGTCTGATGGCCCACCTCCTCTGCGCTGGTGACCGGCGATGGTGCGTGAGCCTTTCAGTCGCTTGCGATATATGCGGTAACGCCCCATGTCCCACAATGTTCGCAGGCAGACCTGTACCTTGTGGTGCCCGTCAGTGGGTATCCCGTGATGAGGCTGCGTTATAGCGGTCGTGACTCCCCAACCGCCCTCCTGGTACTTCACCCCAAATCCCTCAAAGCACCACAGGGAACGCAGGAATGCAAAAGCCCTTACTTTTCACCCACCCGAGTGCCCTCTTCAGGGGACCCTCTCGGCACCGGGATGGATTGAACTGTGGTCAGGAACAATCTTACACTTGACTTTGCCAGAAGAATGCGGCGAGATGGGCGTTAATGCAGGTGCGGGTGCAGGACGGGGCGCGGGGGAGGGGTCCTGGAATGAACCCGCGCCTTGTGTCTGCGTACAAGGACATCACATACCCCTAACATCGAGGGTTTGCAACGTAGAGTTCTTCTCCAGGGCCTTGCCCAGCGCAGCCCCTCCTTCGCTTCCGATTTTGTTGTCTGCATGTGTGCGTGTGGCTGTGCACACGCAGGTCCCCACAAACGCGCCCCGCTGCACTCCACCAACACACGACCAACGGTGTCACCACCGGTCAGCCCATTCCACGCAATGCTCAGCGTTTCGCCCACTCAACACAACACCATTCCTTATGTTGTGGGGCATGCCACAAAACAGTGTACGCCCACAACGCCCTTTACACACCCTTCACACGCCCGTTGGACAGCTCCATCCAACAACCCAACACCGCGGCTTGTGAGGGAGCGGCCGGCATGTGCATGGCTACGGGGAGGGGGGGGGGGGGGGGGCTGCGTAGCAGAGGGACGGTCCGTTCCAGCCCCCTCCCCAGTGCTCGACCAATGCCAGAAACAACGAGACGGTAGAAATGGATGTCGAGCACATCAGGAAATCGATTGCTTTGTGAATGTCCCAGGCAATGGCCGTGTGCTCCTGGTGCTACTTCGCACTGTGTCGCCAGCGCAAGGGCAGAGGCTGTACTCCCCATCGGCCCACACTACGCATGGAACCCGAGGGCACACACCACGGCCACGGCCATGTGCCAAGGGGCCTGCCCATCCCCCATTCCCTCATCACACCCCTCCACAATCCAGTCCTCGTCCGCCGCCGCCAACGCCGCGGGGACTCCACAGCTGGTCCCAGTGCTACGCTGTGCCCGTCCCACAAAACCATGAATCGCAAAACGGGGGGATGAAGGATGAAGGGGGTCAGGCTGCAGTGCCTCACAAACAAAAGCGGACAAAAGCACATCCAGCTCAACGGTGCTATGGAGGGCTCGAGAAGATGCACAACCGCAGCACAACACAAACCCACTGGTGTGTGAAATGCATATAACACGTCTTCGCTCTACGCGGCGGACGCCTCAACGCCTCCTAAATCCACCGCACTCCTCTGCTGTGGCAACCGTCACCGTACACTGTGTCGCCTGCACCTGCCAGAACCACTGCACATGTGTTTGCCGATCGAATCACTGCAAGGGCTTGTTCCGTCTGTCCACACTGACCACGGCACAGCGTACAATTCCTTTGCAGAGTAGCGAAGGCGCACGCATGTGCGCATGTCGGAAGCACCAGGCCTTTGCTAATTCCTTGGTGAACCATCGAGGCTGCCTACCAGCCAAGTTCAGCCCTCGGAGACCACCCGCACACCAGGACATAAAATTCGATTCACCCACTGGCCGCCATGTGGCGCATTCTCGATCGATGACCAGTTCTACCCCCAGGCGCTCCACTACTGCTAGACCCTTCACATACCTCCGCCCCCATGCGTGTGGTGTGCAGGGGCACCACCAGTCCCCAGGCCCGCAGGAGTAAATGTTGAGTTCTTGCATTTGGCCCATGCCATTTCACAAAAGCATTGACTTGTGGTTTACAATGCGGTTTTTCGGTTTGAAAAATCGACATGCAAAAACGACATGCCCATACCCCATCAAGTGAAGCCCCATTCTGTGGCATAGGTTTTGGTGTTGTCAAAATATACACGCACAGTACCCCCACGGCCCATGCCCCAATATCCCCACACCCCCAAATCGTTCGTAATACCTAAGCAATCCCTGGCACCTCCGAGTAGCAGAAAGGGTATCTGAAGGGGGGTATCTGACAGCGTACCCATTGGTACGCTCCTGGTGTGGGTGAGGGGCTTTGCATGCTTTTTGGGCAGGCACTGCACAGGGCGTCGGAGTGACAGAAGCAGTCGGCGTTAGTTTAATGGTTCACGTGTTTGATGGGGTGCTGGTTGGTGTGCCTGTGGAAGTGTGCGTTGGGATGGCTGTAGAACTCTCTGTGGATGTGCCGGTTGGTGGGTCTGTTGAGGATCCGGTTGAGAGGACTTTCAGGATATTCGTCGGGCTGGTTGTTTGGGTCGGAAAAGCAGTGTTCGTTGAAGTGGCAGTCGCACTTCGAGCCTGGGGATACCCACTGACACGCACCACAACGTACAGGTCTGCCTGCGAGTCTTGTGAGACATGGGGCCAGACCGCATGTGTCGCAAGCGACTGAAAGGCTCACGCACCATCGCCCGTCACCAGCGCAGAGGAGGTGGGCCATCAGACAGATACGACTGTCGTACACCAGAAGTAACAAACAGCACATCCCCGTCATTCTGATGGCCGACCCCGTCACACGCCATTCCCATTGCAAGGACAGCAGTACACAGCATTGCCCCACTCGCGTGTCTCATGCAACCAACACGTTGTGTGTGAGAGGAAACCCCTACACTTGGC
The DNA here is from genome assembly GCA_964036045.1 of Eutreptiella sp. 'Long Island Sound 2002'. Taxonomy (NCBI): domain Eukaryota; phylum Euglenozoa; class Euglenophyceae; order Eutreptiales; family Eutreptiaceae; genus Eutreptiella; species Eutreptiella sp. 'Long Island Sound 2002'. The sequence continues at coordinate 142,214,022 of OZ038378.1, forward strand.
AATTCCCAATCTCAGTCCATTATGCCACCACATCTCATGGCCTCCCCAGGGCAGTGTAACGGCATCCTCCATTAGCCCCAAAGTACTATTTCCCGGGCCCCTTGGCGCGCTTAGCACGCACAACGACACACGCTGCTCGTGGCGGGGTCCCCATATCGCGGGCGCCGAAGGCCACACCGGTCCTGTTCCTGGCACCATGTCGCCCCTCCCCCCTCTGACCTGCAGCGCACTGCAAACACCAGCCCCTGGGGACTGCAAAGCGGTACGGCAGCCTGACTGCAGGAGAGGCTTCGGGGGGGGGGGGGTAAGTGGGGGAGGGGGGAGGGTTGTGGGGGTTCCACTTTCAGGTTGTGATGCGCCTGTGAACAGTTGAGTGACCTGCACTGTAAGTTTAGTGGGATGCCTTGTAGTACACCTGGTGTCCATTGCAGGTGCGGGTGCAGGACGGGGCGCGGGGGAGGGGTCCTGGAATCAACCTTTGACGCTTTTGTTCCGGGGCTAAGCTGCTTATGTTGCCACAGGCATTGTTCTGCACCCCGTCAACTGCACTGCGCCAACCAGAACACAGGAACGAACCCGCGCCTTGTGTCTGCGTACGAGCACATCACATACCGTAAACATCGAGGGTTTGCAACGTAGAGTTCGTCTCCAGGGCCTTGACCAGCGCAGCCCCTCCTTTATTTCCGATGGCGTTCACTGCATGTGTGCGTGTGGCTGTGCACACGCAGGTCCCCACAAACGCGCCCCGCTGCACTCCACCAACACACGACCAACGGCGTCACCACCGGTCAGCCCATTCCACGCAATGCTCAGCGTTTCGCCCACTCAACACAACACCATTCCTTATGTTGTGGGGCATGCCACAGAACAGTGTACGCCCACAACGCCCTTTACACACCCTTCACACACCCGTCGGACAGCTCCATCCAACAACCCAACACCGCGGCTTGTGAGGGAGCGGCCGGCATGTGCATGGCTACGGGGCGCGGGGGGGCTGTGCGGCAGAGGGACGGTCCGTTCCAGCCCCATCCCCAGTGCTCGACCAATGCCAGAAACAACGACCGGGCGGCAGTGCAGTCGCAGGAGGTGTTCGAGCCGCATTCTGCACCAGCACAGCACACACGCAAACGCAATGACAGGGCAACGCCACAACACAGTGATTGGGTCACAAGTTCAGAGGGAGGGAGACTGTTAGGCAGTCAGAGGCTGCTTGCGCTAACCGTTGATGGCTGAGACGCAAACAACCACCGGGCGGCAGATTCCCGTGCTTCTCAGTTTTGAGGAGGAATGTCGGACAACAATACAAATGGAGACGGTAAAAATGGATGTCGAGCACATCAGGAAATCGATTGCTTGTCCCAGGCAATGGCCGTGTGGTCCTGGTGCTACTTCGCACTGTGTCGCCAGCGCAAGGGCAGAGGCTGTACTCCCCATCAGCCCACACTACGCATGGAACCCGAGGGCACACACCACGGCCACGGCCATGTGCCAAGGGGCCTGCCCATCCCCCATTCCCTCATCACACCCCTCCACACTCCAGTCCTCGTCCGCCGCCGCCAACGCCGCGGGGACTCCACAGCTGGTCCCAGTGCTACGCCGTGCCCGTCCCACAAAACCATGAATCGAAAAACGGGGGGATGAAGGATGAAGGGGGTCAGGCTGCAGTGCCTCACAAACAAAAGCGGACAAAAGCACATCCAGCTCAACGGTGCTATGGACGGCTCGAGAAGATGCACAACCGCAGCACAACACAAACCCACTGGTGTGTGAAATGCATATAACACGTCTTCGCTCTACACGGCGGACGCCTCAACGCCTCCTAAATCCACCGCACTCCTCTGCTGTGGCAACCGTCACCGTACACTGTGTCGCCTGCACCTGCCAGAACCACTGCACATGTGTTTGCCGATCGAATCACTGCAAGGCCTTGTTCCGTCTGTCCACACTGACCACAGCACAGCGTACAATTCCTTTGCAGAGTAGCGAAGGCGCACGCATGTGCGCATGTCGGAAGCACCAGGCCTTTGCTAATTCCTTGGTGAACCATCGAGGCTGCCTACCAGCCAAGTTCAGCCCTCGGAGACCACCCGCACACCAGGACATAAAATTCGATTCACCCACTGGCCGCCATGTGGCGCATTCTCGATCGATGACCAGTTCTACCCCCCAGGCGCTCCACTACTGCTAGACCCTTCACATACCTCCGCCGAGATGGGCGTTAATGCAGGTGCGGGTGCAGGACGGGGCGCGGGGGAGGGGTCCTGGAATGAACCCTTGACGCTTTTGTTCCGGGGCTAAGCTGCTTATGTTGCCACAGGCATTGTTCTGCACCCCGTCAACTGCACTGCGCCAACCAGAACACAGGAACGAACCCGCGCCTTGTGTCTGCGTACGAGCACATCACATACCGCTAACATCGAGGGTTTGCAACGTAGAGTTCTTCTCCAGGGCCTTGCCCAGCGCAGCCCCTCCTTCGCTTCCGATTTTGTTGTCTGCATGTGTGCGTGTGGCTGTGCACACGCAGGTCCCCACAAACGCGCCCCGCTGCACTCCACCAACACACGACCAACGGCGTCTCCACCGGTCAGCCCATTCCACGCAATGCTCAGCGTTTCGCCCACTCAACACAACACCATTCCTTATGTTGTGGGGCATGCCACAAAACAGTGTACGCCCACAACGCCCTTTACACACCCTTCACACGCCCGTTGGACAGCTCCATCCAACAACCCAACACCGCGGCTTGTGAGGGAGCGGCCAGCATGTGCATGGCTACGGGGGGCGGGGGGGGGCTGTGCAGCAGAGGGACGGTCCGTTCCAGCCCCCTCCCCAGTGCTCGACCAATGCCAGATACAACGACCGGGCGGCAGTGCAGTCGCAGGAGGTGTTCGAGCCGCATTCTGCACCAGCACAGCACACACGCAAACGCGATGACAGGGCAACACCACCACACAGTGATTGCGTCACGAGTTCAGAGGGAGGGAGACTGTTAGGCAGTCAGAGGCTGCTTGCGCTAACCGTTGATGGCTGAGACACAAACAACCACCGGGTTGCAGATTCCCGTGCTTCTCAGTTTTGAGGAGGAATGTCGGACAACAATACGAATGGAGACGGTAGAAATGGCTGTCGAGCACATCAGGAAATCGATTGCTTTATGAATGTCATAGGCAATGGCCTTGTGGTCCTGGTGCTACTTCGCACTGTGTCGCCAGCGCAAGGGCAGAGGCGGTACTCCCCAACAGCCCACACTACGCATGGAACCGGAGGCCACACACGACGGCCACGGCCATGTGCCAAGGGGCCTGCCCATCCCCCATTCCCTCATCACACCCCTCCACACTCCAGTCCTCGTCCGCCACCGCCAACGCCACGGGGACTCCACAGCTGGTCCCAGTGCTACGCCGTGCACGTCCCACAAAACCATGAATCGGAAAACGGGGGGGTGAAGGATGAAGGGGGTCAGGCTGCAGTGCCTCACAAACAAAAGCGGACAAAAGCACATCCAGCTCAACGGTGCTATGGACGGCTCGAGAAGATGCACAACCGCAGCACAACACAAACCCACTGGTGTGTGAAATGCATATAACACGTCTTCGCTCTACACGGCGGACGCCTCAACGCTTCCTAAATCCACCGCACTCCTCTGCTGTGGCAACCGTCACCGTACACTGTGTCGCCTGCACCTGCCAGAACCACTGCACATGTGTTTGCCAATGGAATCACTGCAAGGCCTTGTTCCGTCTGTCCACATTGACCACACCACAGCGTACAATTCCTTTGCAGAGTAGCGAAGGCGCACGCATGTGCGCATGTCGGAAGCACCAGGCCTTTGCTAATTCCTTGGTGAACCATCGAGGCTGCCTACCAGCCAAGTTCAGCCCTCGGAGACCACCCGCACACCAGGACATAAAATTCGATTCACCCAGTGGCCGCCATGTGGCGCATTCTCGATCGATGACCAGTTCTACCCCCAGGCGCTCCACTATTGCTAGACCCTTCACATACCTCCACCCCCATGCGTGTGGTGTGCGGGGACACCACCAGTCCCCAAGCCCGCAGGAGTAAATGTTGAGTTTTTGCATTTGGCCCATGCCATTTCACAAAAGCATTGACTTGTGGTTTACAATGCGGTTTTTTGGTTTAAAAAATCGCCTACAAAAACGACATGCCCATACCCCATCAAGTGCATCCCCATTCTTGCATTGGCAGCAACCATGCAAGCCTTCAAAACAAGGTTCCGATGGACAGGGGCCCAAATTTTGGCAGTGGGGATCTTCTTTTTCTTACGCAAAAACTTTTCATATAGCTCATGCTTCAAACTTTCATTAATACTAGCATCCTGCCTAGTACTAGTCACGGGGGCATATCTTTTGGCCACCCGGAGATCCCGTTCCCCTGCCTCATCAGAATATAGCAAGGGGGTCCGCGGGTTAAACCAAGTGTGGGACCACGCATGCATATATAGCGTTGCAGTGCAACCTTCTTCCACAACTTCCGGAATGATGTGCACAATATATGTGTACACCAAACCCATAGCTTGCCATGCTGCAGTTGCCAATGTAGTGCAACCGTAGCACAGGTGTACTATGTGGCAAAAGGCCAGAACCAAAGAATGGAAGGGCAATGGGACCATGGGACCATGCCCCCCGCCAGTCTGCCAATCACAATGCGGGCCTCTCGGCCACTTAAGCTGATGCCTGCTTGGAACCTTCCTCACACGAGGCGCTAGTGCTCCCTGCTATCAGAAGGCAAAGATCCAGGGTGGTATCTCCTAGCAACTTGAGCTATTACCTCCAACAACTCATGCTTGTACGGCCCGGGCACGGTCCGGCCAATAACACCAAGGAGTCTGGAGGCTCCTCCTTTGGTGTTGTGTAATACTGGTTGTATAATATAAACCTTTGCCAGGTTGGATGCACCCTGGAACTTGTGGGAACCACGCACCTCATTTAGACGCCCCCCCTTGTGCAGAAACAGTGCGGCAACCCCATGCTTATTGACCCGGGGACATGCCACGCACCCCTTTTGCCGACACTCTGACCACAGATGGTGGTGATCTGCAGTCAGGCAACCAAACTATAGGTGCAGTGTCGTAGTGTACTCTGCACCACCATACTTCATGCGTTGGTTGAATTTACACAAAGGCAGGGCTTGTAGGGCCTCTGCCCGTTTGGGTAGCCACTCCCCATCAACAACTTTGGGAAGTTCCATCCAGGTTATCATGTCTGTGCACCTGGCCAGACCTTGGGAACCAGTCTCCCGCAAAATCAATTATACAAAAACTTAGGGTTTACATTGGGACGCCCCCTGGGCTGGTATCCATCAGCATACAGGCCCAAGGTTAGGGTGGCTTGTTGGGGGGGAGGGTCCCTGTGCCCTTGTACTGCTAGGGTGCCGGACTTCTGCAGAAGTAGATGGCACAGTTCTAGCGACAGTCTGTTGTTGCTCAGGGAGTACTCCACTACCGGAAGATGTAGTAGCTCCTGCTGCCGCAATGCCACCAGAGACCACCCGGCACCTGGTTGGAGGCGATCAAGGGTTTGCAGCACTGCTACTGGCACAACATGCTCATGCCGCAGAAGCATGGCAGCTGGTGCCTGGGGACACTAGGGTACTGGGCTGGCGGGGTTGGGTGGTAAAGGGCCCATTGGGCGCCCCACAACCCGGACTTTACCAGTGGGGGGCCTTGGCAGGTTGTCTGGCTCCTTGCAGTCCAAAGAAGTGGCCCTAGGGAAGTTCAAGATGAAAGCTGACACCATGAACTAGTTGGCAGGCACAGTGCATCTGCTGGCAGAAGCCTCCAGTTTGGACACGTCCCCATTGACCCATACAGTAAAATTGTCCACAATGAATTCATGGTGGAACATTGTGCTTTTGCAAGAGGGTGATAGAGAGCATGAATGGCAGAAATTTTTGTAGTGCCCCGACCTGTAGCTTTCACCGGAACCTTTTTTTGCTCGATTTGGTCACAGTAGCTCATAGAACCAGGCCCTCCAAGTGTGCTCGACTATCCGCCCCCAAAAAAGAGATCTCTGTTTCACATTTGTTTCCACCAGCATTTCTATAATGCCCCAACCTGTAGCTTTCACCAGAACCTGTTTTTGGTCGATTAGGTCTGTGGCATAGGTTTTGGTGTTGTCCAAATATACACGCACAGTGCCCCCACGGCCCATGCCCCAATATCCCCACACCCCTAAATCGTTCGCAATGCCTAAGCAATCCCTAGCACCTCCAAGTAGCAGAAAGGGAACCTGAAGGGCAGGCATTGCACAGGGCATCGGAGTGGCAGAAGCAGTGGGCGTTAGTTTGATGGGTCACGTGTTTGATGTGGTGCTGGTTGGTGTGCCTGGGGTGCTGGTTGGTGTGCCTGTGGAAGTGGGCGGGAGGGTTGTGGGGGTTCCACTTTCAGGTTGTGATGTGCCTGTGAACAGTTGAGTGACCTGCACTGTAAGTTTAGTGGGATGCCTTGTAGTACACCTGGTGTCCATTGCAGGTGCGGGTGCAGGACGCTGCGCAGGGGAGGGGTCTTGGAATGAACCTTTGACGCTTTTGTTCCGGGGCTAAGCTGCTTATGTTGCCACAGGCATTGTTCTGCACCCCGTCAACTGCACTGCGCCAACCAGAACACAGGAACGAACCCGCGCCTTGTGTCTGCGTACGAGCACATCACATACTGCAAACATTGAGGGTCTGCAACGCAGAGTTCGTCTCCAGGGCCTTGCCCAGTGCAGCCCCTCCTTCATCTCCGATGGCGTTCGCTGCATGTGTGCGTGTGGCTGTGCACACGCAGGTCCCCACAAACGCGCCCCGCTGCATTCCACCAACACACGACCAACGGTGTCACCACCGGTCAGCCCATTCCACGCAATGCTCAGCGTTTCGCCCACCCAACACAACACCATTCCTTATGTTGTGGGGCATGCCACAAAACAGTGTACGCCCACAACGCCCTTTACACACCCTTTCACACACCCGTCGGACAGCTCCATCCAACAACCCAACACCGCGGCTTGTGAGGGAGCGGCCAGCATGTGCATGGCTACGGGGCGTGGGGGGGCTGTGCGGCAGAGGGACGGTCCGTTCCAGCCCCCTCCCCAGTGCTCGACCAATGCCAGAAACAACGACCGGGCGGCAGTGCAGTCGCAGGAGGTGTTCGAGCCGCATTCTGCACCAGCACCGCACACACGCAAACACGATGACAGGGCAACGCCACAACACAGTGATTGGGTCACAAGTTCAAAGGGAGGGAGACTGTTAGGCAGTCAGAGGCTGCTTGCGCTAACCGTTGATGGCTGAGACACAAACAACCACCGGGCGGCAGATTCCCGTGCTTCTCAGTTTTGAGGAGGAATGTCGGACAACAATACGAATGAAGACGATGGAAATGGATGTCGAGCACAACAGGAAATCGATTGTTTTATGAATGTCCCAGGCAATGGCCGTGTGGTCCTGGTGCTACTTCGCACTGTGTCGCCAGCGCAAGGGCAGAGGCGGTACTCCCCATCAGCCCACACTACGCATGGAACCGGAGGCCACACACGACGGCCACGGCCATGTGCCAAGGGGCCTGCCCATCCCCCATTCCCTCATCACACCCCTCCACACTCCAGTCCTCGTCCGCCGCCGCCAACGCCGCGGGGACTCCACAGCTGGTCCCAGTGCTACGCCGTGCACGTCCCACAAAACCATGCATCGAAAAACGGGGGGATGAAGGATGAAGGGGGTCCGGCTGCAGTGCCTCACAAACAAAAGCGGACAAAAGCACATCCAGCTCAACGGTGCTATGGAGGGCTCGAGAAGATGCACAACCGCAGCACCACACAAACCCACTGGTGTGTGAAATGCATATAACACGTCTTTGCTCTACACGGCGGACGCCTCAACGCTTCCTAAATCCACCGCACTCCTCTGCTGTGGCAACCGTCACCGTACACTGTGTCGCCTGCACCTGCCAGAACCACTGCACATGTGTTTGCCAATGGAATCACTGCAAGGCCTTGTTCCGTCTGTCCACACTGACCACAGCACAGCGTACAATTCCTTTGCAGAGTAGCGAAGGCGCACGCATGTGCGCATGTCGGAAGCACCAGGCCTTTGCTAATTCCTTGGTGAACCATCGAGGCTGCCTACCAGCCAAGTTCAGCCCTCGGAGACCACCCGCACACCAGGACATAAAATTCGATTCACCCACTGGCCGCCATGTGGCGCATTCTCGATCGATGACCAGTTCTACCCCCAGGCGCTCCACTACTGCTAGACCCTTCACATACCTCCGCCCCCATGCGTGTGGTGTGCAGGGGCACCACCAGTCCCCAGGCCCGCAGGAGTGAATGTTGAGTTTTTGCATTTGGCCCATGCCATTTCACAAAAGCATTGACTTGTGGTTTACAATGCGGTTTTTCGGTTTAAAAAATCGCCTACAAAAACGACATGCCCATACCCCATCAAGTGCAGCCCCATTCTGTGGCATAGGTTTTGGTGTTGTCAAAATATACACGCACAGTACCCCCACGGCCCATGCCCCAATATCCCCACACCCCCAAATCGTTTGCAATGCCTAAGCAATCCCTGGCATCTCCGAGTAGCAGAAAGGGTATCTGAAGGGGGTAGCTTACGGCGTACCCATTGGTACGCTCGTGATGTGGGTGAGGGGCTCTGCATGCTTTTTGGGCAGGCATTGCACAGGGCATCGGAGTGGCAGAAGCAGTGGGCGGTAGTTTGATGGTTCACGTGTTTGATGGGGTGCTGGTTGGTGGCCGCACAGCCCCCCCACGCCCCGTAGCCATGCACATGCCGGCCGCTCCCTCACAAGCCGCGGTGTTGGGTTGTTGGATGGAGCTGTCCGACGGGTGTGTGAAGGGCGTGTAAAGGACGTTGTGGGCGTACACTGTTTTGTGGCATGCCCCACAACATAAGGAATGGTGTTGTGTGAATGAAAACGGTGGAAATGGATGTCGAGCACATCAGGAAATCGATTGTTTAATGAATCCCAGGCAATGGCCGTGTGCTCCTGGTGCTACTTCGCACTGTGTCGCCTGTACCTGCCTGATCAACTGCACATATGTTTGCCGTCGGAATCACTGCACGCTCTTGTTCAGTCCATTCACACTGACCACAGCACAGCGTACCATTCCTCGGCAGAGCAGGGAAACCATCGGGGCTGCCTACCAGCCAAGTTCAGCAGTTGTAGACCACCCACCCACCAGTACACGGAATTCCATTCACTCACTGGCCCCCATGTGGGTTGCAATCTCGCCCAGGCGCTCCACTACTGCTAGGTCCGTCACGTATCTCCGCCCCCTTTTGCACTTTGCCACAATACCCAAAAATATGCCACAGAATGGGGCTGCGCTGGATGGGGTTTCGGCATATTAGGTCTTGCGCAAGATTTCAAACCGGAAAACCGCATTGTAAACCACAAGTCAATGCTTTTGTGCAATGGGAAGGGGGCGTGCACAATGCACATCACAACGTCCCCTCCCACAATCCGCACGCAGCATCTCCGCCACAGCGTCCCCCCTCGGAAGCGCCCCTTTCCCCTTCCCAAACGCTTGCGCACACCGAACGCCCACAGCCAGCGCAAGGGCAGAGGCTGTACTCCCCATCGGCCCACACTACGCATGGAACCCGAGGCCCTGCCACGGCCATGTGCCAAGGGGCCTGCCCATCCCCCATTCCCTCATCACACCCCTCCACACTCCAGTCCTCGTCCGCCGCCGCCAACGCCGCGGGGACTCCACAGCTGGTCCCAGTGCTACGCCGTGCACGTCCCACAAAACCATGCATCGAAAAAACGGGGGGATGAAGGATGAAGGGGGTCCGGCTGCAGTGCCTCACAAACAAAAGCGGACAAAAGCACATCCAGCTCAACGGTGCTATGGAGGGCTCGAGAAGATGCACAACCGCAGCACCACACAAACCCACTGGTGTGTGAAATGCATATAACACGTCTTCGCTCTCAGACCTCCTAAGTCTCCGGCACCGAAGTCACCGGCCTTGTAAAAAACTGTAAAAAACCTGTAAAAAAAAACCTGTAAAAAAGCTGTAAAAAAAACTTGTAAACAACTGCACAAGGGGTTGTGGGATGCATCCCGTCATTGCCTGATCGTTGCTAAATGGTTTGTGATATTTCCTCCCAGCTTTTGTCAACTTTTTTCGGCCTTTCAATGGTTTGGTACACCCAGTACCCCCCCCCCCCCTTGTATAAGCTACGCAAAACTCCCAAATTAATACGGTCCCTACGCCTACTGTAGCTTGGACAAGGCCGTAGACCCGCAGGTTCAAAAAGAGCAGATTGCGTGGCGAGCTGGTGCAACAAAGGGGAATATAATGCACAAATATCCCCAAAATCAGAGCTATGTGGGTTCAGATGGGCAAACAATCACAAAAAATGTGTCCATGAATCTATGTAGCTGGCAAATTTGTCACCAAACCCATGTCTCATGTGGCCGCAGTACATTTGTAGCGGATCAAATTAGGTACCAAATTAATACAGCCCCGACACTCGCTGTAGCTTGGACGGGCGTAGCTTATACAGAGGAGGGGGGGGGGTACATAACAAACCACACATCAGCACAGCAGTACGATGCACAAACACAGCTCCTGCATGCCCCTTGTTGTTTCATTTTTCTTATTGTAAATTGCCAGTCACCGCAGTCACCGAGTGTAAAAAAAACTCCCCAACCAGCAATCACCGAGGGTCACCGAAATCCCCGCTACTTAGGAGCCCTGCCGTCGCCGTCCGCCGCCGCCAACGCCGCGGGGATTCCACAGCTGGTCCCAGTGCTACGCCGTGCACGTCCCACAAAACCATGAATCGAAAAACGGGGGGATGAAGGATGAAGGGGGGTCAGGCTGCAGTGCCTCACAAACAAAAGCGGACAAAAGCACATCCAGCTCAGCGGTGCTATGGACGGCTCGAGAAGATGCACAACCGCAGCACAACACAAACCCACTGGTGTGTGAAATGCATATAACACGTCTTCGCTCTACACGGCGGACGCCTCAACGCTTCCTAAATCCACCGCACTCCTCTGCTGTGGCAACCGTCACCGTACACTGTGTCGCCTGCACCTGCCAGAACCACTGCACATGTGATTGCCGATCGAATCGCTGCAAGGCCCTGTTCCGTCTGTCCACATTGACCACACCACAGCGTACAATTCCTTTGCAGAGTAGCGAAGGCGCACGCATGTGCGCATGTCGGAAGCACCAGGCCTTTGCTAATTCCTTGGTGAACCATCGAGGCTGCCTACCAGCCAAGTTCAGCCCTCGGAGACCACCCGCACACCAGGACATAAAATTCGATTCACCCAGTGGCCGCCATGTGGCGCATTCTCGATCGATGACCAGTTCTACCCCCCAGGCGCTCCACTACTGCTAGACACTTCACATACCTCCACCCCCATGCGTGTGGTGTGCAGGGGCACCACCAGTCCCCAGGCCCGCAGGAGTAAATGTTGAGTTTTTGCATTTGGCCCATGCCATTTCACAAAAGCATTGACTTGTGGTTTTTCGGTTTAAAAAATCGCTTACAAAAACGACATGCCCATACCCCATCAAGTGCAGCCCCATTCTGTGGCATAGGTTTTGGTGTTGTCAAAATATACACACAGTACCCCCACGGCCCATGCCCCAATATCCCCACACCCCCAAATCGTTTGCAATGCCTAAGCAATCCCTGGCATCTCCGAGTAGCAGAAAGGGTATCTGAAGGGGGTAGCTGACGGCGTACCCATTGGTACGCTCGTGATGTGGGTGAGGGGCTCTGCATGCTTTTTGAGCAGGCATTGCACAGGGCATCGGAATGGCAGAAGCAGTGGGCGTTAGTTTGATGGTTCACGTGTTTGATGGGGTGCTGGTTGCTGTGCCTGTGGAAGTGTGCGGCAGGGTTTCTAGGGGTTCCACTTTCAGGTTGTGATGCGCCTGTGGACAGTTGAGTGACCTGCACTGTAAGTTTAGTGGGATGCCTTCTAGTACACCTGGTGTCCATTGCAGGTGTGGGTGCAGGACGGGGCGCGGGGGAGGGGTCCTGGAATGAACCTTTGATGCTTTTGTTCCAGGGCTAAGCTGCTTATGTTGCCACAGGCATTGTTCTGCACCCCGTCAACTGCACTGCGCCAACCAGAACACAGGAACGAACCCGCGCCTTGTGTCTGCGTACGAGCACATCACATACCGCTAACATCGAGGGTTTGCAACGTAGAGTTCGTCTCCAGGGCCTTGCCCAGCGCATCCCCTCCTTCCTTTCCGATTTTATTGTCTGCATGTGTGCGTGTGGCTGTGCACACGCAGGTCCCCACAAACGCGCCCCGCTGCACTCCACCAACACACGACCAACGGCGTCACCACCGGTCAGCCCATTCCACGCAATGCTCAGCGTTTCGCCCACCCAACACAACACCATTCCTTATGTTGTGGGGCATGCCACAAAACAGTGTACGCCCACAACGCCCTTTACACACCCTTCACACACCCGTCGCTCCATCCAACAACCCAACACCGCGGCTTGTGAGGGAGCGGCCGGCATGTGCATGGCTACGGGGGCCGGGGGGGGCTGTGCGGCAGAGGGACGGTCCGTTCCAGCCCCCTCCCCAGTGCTCGACCAATGCCAGAAACAACGACCGGGCGGCAGTGCAGTCGCAGGAGGTGTTCGAGCCGCATTCTGCACCAGCACAGCACACACGCAAACGTGATGACAGGGCAACGCCACAACACAGTGATTGGGTCACGAGTTCAGAGGGAGAGAGACTGTTAGGCAGTCAGAGGCTGCTTGCGTTAACCGTTGATGGCTGAGACGCAAACAACCACCGGGCGGCAGATTCCCGTGCTTCTCAGTTTTGAGGAGGAATGTCGGACAGCAATACGAATGGAGACGGTAGAAATGGATGTCGAGCACAACGGGAAATCGATTGTTTTATGAATGTCCCAGGCTATGACCGTGTGGTCCTGCTGCTACGCCGTGCACGTCCCACAAAACCATGCATCGAAAAGCGGGGGGGTGAAGGATGAAGGGGGTCAGGCTGCAGTGCCTCACAAACAAAAGCGGACAAAAGCACATCCAGCTCAACGGTGCTATGGAGGGCTCGAGAAGATGCACAACCGTAGCACAACACAAACCCACTGGTGTGCGAAATGCATATAACACGTCTTCGCTCTACACGGCGGACGCCTCAACGCTTCCTAAATCCACCGCACTCCTCTGCTGTGGCAACCGTCACCGTACACTGTGTCGCCTGCACCTGCCAGAACCACTGCACATGTGTTTGCCGATCGAATCACTGCAAGGCCTTGTTCCGTCTGTCCACACCGACCACACCACAGCGTACAATTCCTTTGCAGAGTAGCGAAGGCGCACGCATGTGCGCATGTCGGAAGCACCAGGCCTTTGCTAATTCCTTGGTGAACCATCGAGGCTGCCTACCAGCCAAGTTCAGCCCTCGGAGACCACCCGCACACCAGGACATAAAATTCCATTCACCCACTGGCCGCCATGTGGCGCATTCTCGATCGATGACCAGTTCTACCCCCCAGGCGCTCCACTACTGCTAGACCCTTCACATACCTCCACCCCCATGCGTGTGGTGTGCAAGGGCACCACCAGTCCCCAGGCCCGCAGGAGTAAATGTTGAGTTTTTGCATTTGGCCCATGCCATTTCACAAAAGCATTGACTTGTGGTTTAATGCGGGTTTTTCGGTTTAAAAAATCGCCTACAAAAACGACATGCCCATACCCCATCAAGTGCATCCCCATTCTTGCATTGGCAGCAACCATGCAAGCCTTCAAAACAAGGTTCCGATGGACAGGGGCCCAAATTTTGGCAGTGGGGATCTTCTTTTTCTTACGCAAAAACTTTTCATATAGCTCATGCTTCAAACTTTCATTAATACTAGCATCCTGCCTAGTACTAGTCATGGGGGCATTTCTTTTGGCCACCCGGAGATCCCGTTCCCCTGCCTCACCATAATATAGCATGGGGGTCCGCAGGTTAAACCAAGTGTGGGACCACCCATGCATATATAGGGTTGCAGCGCAACCTTCATCCGCAACTTCCGGAATGATGTGCACAATATATGTGTACACCAAACCCATAGCTTGCCATGCTGCAGTTGCCAATGTAGTGCAACCGTAGCACAGGTGTACTATGTGGCAGAAGGCCAGAACCAAAGAATGGAAGGGCAATGGGAGGACCATGCCCCCCGCCAGTCTGCCAATCACAGTGCGGGCCTCTCGGCCACTTAAGCTGATGCCTGCTTGGAACCTTCCTCGCATGAAGCGCTAGTGCTCCCTGCTATCAGAAGGCAAAGATCCAGGGTGGTATCTCCTAGCAACTTGAGCTATTACCTCCAACAACTCATGCTTGTACGGCCCGGGTACGGTCCGGCCAATAACACCAAATAGTCTGGAGGCTCCTCCTTTGGTGTTGTGTAATACTGGTTGTATAATATAAACCTTTGCCAGGTTGGATACACCCTGGAACTTGTGGGAACCACGCACCTCATTTAGACGCCCCCCCTTGTGCAGAAACAGTGCGGCAACCCCATGCTTATTGACCCGGGGACATGCCACGCACCCCTTTTGCCGACACTCTGACCACAGATGGTGGTGATCTGCAGTCAGGCAACCAAACTATAGGTGCAGTGTCGTAGTGTACTCTGCACCACCATACTTCATGCGTTGGTTGAATTTACATGAAGGCAGGGCTTGTAGGGCCTCTGCCCGTTTGGTTAGCCACTCCCCATCAACAACTTTGGGAAGTTCCATCCAGGTTATCATGTCTGTGCACCAGTCTCCCGCAAAATCAATTATACAAAAACTTAGGGTTTACATTGGGATGCCCCCTGGGCTGGTATCCATCAGCATACAGGCCCAAGGTTAGGGTGGCTTGTTGGGGGGGAGGGTCCCTGTGCCCTTGTACTGTTAGGGTGCCGGACTTCTGCAGAAGTAGATGGCACAGTTCTAGCAACAATTTGTTGTTGCTCAGGGAGTACTCCACTACCGGAAGATGTAGTAGCTCCTGCTGCCGCAATGCCACCAGAGACCACCCGGCACCTGGTTGGAGGCGATCAAGGGTTTGCAGCACTGCTGCTGGCAGAACATGCTCATTCCGCAGAAGCATGGCAGCTGGTGCCTGGGGACTATGGGATACTGGGCTGGCGGGGTTGGGTGGTAAAGGGCCCATTGGACGCCGCACGACCTGGACTGTGCCAATGTGGGGCCTTGGCAGGTTGTCTGGCTCCTTGCAGTCCAAAGAAGTGGCCCTAGGAAAGTTCAAGATGAAAGCTGACACCATGAACTAGTTGGCAGGCAAAGGGCAGATGCCGGCAAACCCCTTGTTTGGACACGTCCCCATTGACCCATACAGTAAAATTGTCCACAATGAATTCATGGTGGAACATTGTGCTTTTGCAAGAGGGTGATAGAGAGCATGAATGGCAGACATTTTTGTAACGCCCCAACCTGTAGCTTTCGCTGGAACCTTTTTTTGGTCGATTTGGTCTGTGGCATAGGTTTTGGTGTTGTCAAAATATACACGCAAAGTGGCCCCACGGCCCATGCCCCAATATCTGCACACCCCCAAATCGTTCCCAATGCCTAAGCAATCCCTGGCACCTCCGAGTAGCAGAAAGGGAACCTGAAGGGCAGGCATTGCACAGGGCATCGGAATGGCAAAAGCAGTGGGCGTTAGTTTGATGGTTCACGTGTTTGATGGGGTGCTGGTTGCTGTGCCTGTGGAAGTGGGCGGGAGGGTTGTGGGGGTTCCACTTTCAGGTTGTGATGTGCCTGTGAACAGTTGAGTGACCTGCACTGTAAGTTTAGTGGGATGCCTTGTAGTACACCCGGTGTCCATTGCAGGTGCGGGTGCAGGACGGGGGGCGGGGGAGGGGTCCTGGAATGAACCTTTGATGCTTTTGTTCCGGGGCTAAGCTGCTTATGTTGCCACAGGCATTGTTCTGCACCCCGTCAACTGCACTGCGCCAACCAGAACACAGGAACGAACCCGCGCCTTGTGTCTGCGTACGAGCACATCACATACCGCGAGCCTTGAGGGTTTGCAATGTAGAGTTCGTCTCCAGCGCCTTGCCCAGCGCAGCCCCTCCTTCCTTTCCGATTTTGTTGTCTGCATGTGTGCGTGTGGCTGTGCACACGCAGGTCTCCACAAACGCGCCCCGCTGCACTCCACCAACACACGACCAACGGCGTCACCACCGGTCAGCCCATTCCACGCAATGCTCAGCGTTTCGCCCACTCAACACAACACCATTCCTTATGTTGTGGGGCATGCCACAAAACAGTGTACGCCCACATCGCCCTTTACACGCCCTTCACACACCCGTCGGACAGCTCCATCCAACAACCCAACACCGCGGCTTGTGAGGGAGCGGCCAGCATGTGCATGGCTACGGGGGGCGGGGGGGGCTGTGCGGCAGAGGGACGGTCCGTTCCAGCCCCCTCCCCAGTGCTCGACCAATGCCAGATACAACGACCGGGCGGCAGTGCAGTCGCAGGAGGTGTTCGAGCCGCATTCTGCACCAGCACAGCACACACGCAAACGCAATGACAGGGCAACGCCACAATAATGATTTGGTCACAAGTTCAGAGGGAGGGAGACTGTTAGGCAGTCAGAGGCTGCTTGCGTTAAGCGTTGATGGCTGAGACACAAACAACCACCCGGCGGCAGATTCCCGTGCTTCTCAGTTTTGAGGAGGAATGTCGGACAACAATACGAATGGAGACGGTAGAAATGGATGTCGAGCACAACGGGAAATCGATTGTTTTACGAATGTCCCAGGCAATGGCCGTGTGGTCCGGGTGCTACTTCGCATGTGTCGCGTGTACCTGCCTGAACAACTGCACATATGTTTGCCGTTGGAATCACTGCATGCTCTTGTTCATAGTCGCCCTCCGGCGACGGATTTCTTGCCGGGCGCTGGGGTCGGGGCCCCGGCGCCGCCAGACCTCCGTTCCTAAACTTCAAGTAGAATACATCCGAGGGGGGGTAAGAAATTAGGACCCCCAAAACTACGGCAATCTGCCGTCTTGTCGCCCCTAGTTTTGTGCAGAATGAGCTGTAGATTTCGAATCTGCCTGTCTGATCCCCAAAAGCAGGCCAAAATCGTGATTTCCCTGGCGAAATCGGCCGAATTTCGTGAATCGCAGTCGGAAATCGGGTCCAGCGCCCCCCAATCTGTGGGATCCCCCTCCGTTCTGCACGATTTCCGAGCAGTTTCGCAGGATCCAGGAATTATTGACCCAACGAGGACCCGCTCCCACCCCACCGAGGCAAAAGCTGTTGTCCCGCAGTGAGATTGTGGATAGCTTTTGTTACTTGAGAATTCAAAGGCAACAATGAAAGAAACAATGAAAGATCTGTTGCGTTTGTCGGCTGTTGCATTGATGTACAATGTATTTGTGTTCCGATTGTTTGTTTCCAGGCTGTCCCGTAGTCTACAGCTGATCATTGGTTGCCGCAGCAAAAAGGTTGGTGCAGCAGGGAGGTTTGCCGTTCAGCTGTATTTAGCCGCTGTGAGGTTTACAAACTTAGCGCCAGATGTGTCGCGTTCGTCGTCTGATGCATTGATACACACTGCATTTGTGTTTCAACTGTTTGCCGTCCTGTAGCCTACAGCTGCTCATTGGTTGCCGCAGCCAAAACTTTGGTGCCGCAGGGAAGTTTGCTATTCAGTTTGATTGGACTCTGTTCAGGTCTGTTTTCGGCTTTGTGTCACTGCAATTGTGTTTGCATGCAAGACCTCCTGTTCGTGGTTGCTTGCATTTCCTGTGTTGCTCAGAAGGGTCGTGGGTTCCGTCCGTTACACTATGTGAGTTCCGTGGGGTCCAGAAGTCCACCGATTTTGCTCACCGGGCCGCTGCGTTGCGC
Source organism: Eutreptiella sp. 'Long Island Sound 2002' (assembly GCA_964036045.1). Lineage (NCBI taxonomy): Eukaryota > Euglenozoa > Euglenophyceae > Eutreptiales > Eutreptiaceae > Eutreptiella > Eutreptiella sp. 'Long Island Sound 2002'. Next base: position 142,231,904 of record OZ038378.1, read on the forward strand.
AGGAGTTCAAGAGTGACCAGACGTCGGCCGTGCAGGTGATCCAGGATGCGACCGAGGCGTATTTGGTTGGGCTGTTTGCAGGTGCTCTTCCAGTCTTGCATTGCACAGGGCCCCGGTGAAGGCAGTGAAAAATCCTTGTATTTCATGTCAGTTTCGTGTGTTGTTTTTAGCTTCCGGTTTTCTTTGTGCATTCTTTTGGGGTGAGCCTTTGTTGTAGGTTCCATTTTCGAGTTGCGGTTGTGTTTGGGTGTTGTTTTGTGTTTAATTTCCAGTTGGGAGGTTGCTGGGTTGAGGCTGGTTTGGGGTTCGAGTTTGGTTTGCAGTTTTGAGTTGCAGTTCAGGTTTGAGGTTTCAGGTTGGAGATTGAGTTCCGGTTCAGGGTGAGTTACGAGAGAGTGTGTGTGTGTGTGTGTGTGTGTGTGTGTGTGTGTGTGTGTGTGTGTGTGTGTGTTACGAATGTGCTTGTAGGTGAGTTACGAGTGTGCTTGTGTTGCGGATGTGCCGGTGGGTGAGTTACGAGTGTGATGGTGTTACGAATCTGCCTGTGGGTGAGTTACGAGTGTGTGGGTGCCACGATTGTGCTTGTGGGTGAGTTACGAGTGTGTGGGCGTTACGATTGTGCCTGTGGGTGAGTTACGCGTGTGCTTGTGTCACGAATGTGCTTGTGGGTGAGTTCCGAGTGTGTTTGTGTTACGATGGTGCCTGTGGGTGAGTTACGAGCGTGCTTGTGTTACGAGTGTGCCTGTGGGTGAGTTACGCGTGTGCTTGTGTTACGAATGTGCCTGTGGGTGAGTTCCGAGTGTGTTTGTGTTACGATGGTGCCTGTGGGCGAGTTACGAGTGTATTGGTGCTACGAATGTGCCTGTGGGTGAGTTCCGAGTGTGTTTGTGTTACGATGGTGCCTGTGGGTGAGTTACGAGCGTGCTTGTGTTACCAATGTGCCTCTGGGTGAGTTACGAGCGTGCTTGTGTTACGATGGTGCCTGTGGGCGAGTTACGAGTGTATTGGTGCTACGAATGTGCCTGTGGGTGAGTGACGAGTGTGTTGGTGCTACGAATGTTCCTGTGGGTGAGTTACGAGTGTGGTTGTGTTACCAATTTGCCTCTGGGTGAGACACGAGCGTGCTTGTGTTAGGAATGTGCTTGTGAGTCAGTTCGAGTGTGTTTGTGCTACGAATGTGCCTGTGGGTGAGTTACGAGTGCATAGGTGTTTGTCTAGTGCGATCGTTCTGATGTGTCTGTGTCATTTGCATCTGTGGCTGTCATTTGCGATCGTTCTGATGTGTCTGTGTCATTTCCATCTGTGGCTGTCATTTGCGATCGTTCTGATGTGTCTGTGTCATTTCCATCTGTGGCTGCCATTTGCCTCTGTGCCTGTCATTTGCATCTGTGTCTGTCCCAGTGTCTCCCTCCATCCATGCCCTTTCTCTCTTCTCTCAGGTGCAACGTAAGGTGTGAAGTCAGGTTGTCAGTTTTTGCTTTTTCTTGTTGTTTTGCCTGCGCCTGGTGGCGGTTTTTGGTTTTGGTTGGTGGTTTGGGTTCAAGTTTAGTTTCTGGTTAGTGTCCCGAGGCTTGGTGGGTTGGGGACTTTGGGCTTTGGTGCTCGGTGGGAGTGTCTTCGTTGGTTTGGTTTGAATTGGGAGTTTGGTGTAGAAGGTAAGCGGGTCAGGGATGTGGGTGCTTGCTGGCTTTGTGGGTATGTTGGTGACTTGGGCCTGGGGGTTTGGTGGGCTTGGGATTTCAGAAAGAGGCCCTCCTGGGTTGTAACAAATATTCTTTTTGCAAGACAACACTTCAAGGAAAGTTTTTGGACAAAAAAATGACCGGTGAACGCAACAAAAATCTGATTTCCAGGGAAAAAGTTTCTTGGAATATTTTGGACCACAAAGTGCTCGATGAAATGTTTTTTGATCCAAAATGTTTTCAGGCAAATTGGTTTGCAGATTGGCTCATTTGGTTTCGGTTGTGATGGTTTTATTTTTGTCTTTGCCCCCGTGTGACCCGCCCATACCCACCTGCCCACACATGGTCATGCACAGGTGCACACAGTTGTAGAAGATTTCATTTTGGACAGAGAGAGTGACTGATTGCAATGGATTTCCAGTGGAAATGAAGTAGTACAAACATGGCAAGGAAACCGAGTATGATTAGGCACCGGGTGCAATGCATTGTGAAGTGATTTTTGGTGGCCACGAAGAAGTATTGCAAACAAGGGAAAATAAGGAGAGCCCAAAAAAATGTTCCGCATTCATTTTTCAAACACAATTAAAGGGGACACACATTGGAAGCATGCATAGATGTTGCATGGATGGGGTTGAGGGTGTGTCTAGTAGCTTCGGGCTAATGGGGGAAGTTTGGGGAAAGTTGGTGATGCTTGGGGTAGCATTTGGGTTGCCTAGGATATTTTGGGTACTCCAACCCAACCCACGGTGCCGCAAGGCCCCGCAAGGTACCCCATCCGAACGCAAGGAACCCCAAGCCCCCTCCAAGGTGATTCTTCCAACTTAATTAGGTCTCGGCCCCCCTCCAAGGTACCCCAATCCAACCCATCATGCCCCAAGGTACCCCAACCCATGTTACCACTAGCCCCCGCAAGGTACCCCAACTCCATGCATGGTACCCCATGCCACCACAAGGTGCCGCAACCCGACCCATGGAACGCCAACCTCCCCAAGGTACCACCATCCAACCCATGGTACCCTCACCCTGCCACAGGATACCTTGATGTTGCCCCGAGCAACCCGGGTACCCATGGTGCCCTAAGCTACCCCAACCCAATGTGTGGTACCCGAATGTGCCCTTGCCCCCCCCCCCCCCCTCCGTTGGTACACAGCCTGAAGGCCATCTATACCCATGTACCCGAACCCAACCCATAGTAAATTTAGTTTCTACACGGTCCCCCAACCAAACCCATGGGACCCAGGCACTCTTTCAGGGTGTTTAACCCGAACAATGGTACCGTAAGCTTCCCGAAGGTACCCCAAGCAATCCGATGTTACCCGAAGCCCCCCCATGGTGCACAACCTAACCCCCAACGGTACACATGGTACCGCAATCCAATGTAAGTTACCCCAAGCCCTCCCAAGATAAGCCATGCCCCTTTTGGGCACTCAACACTCAACACTTTTACCAAAGGCACCAAGGACTATTGTGGCTTGGATGGGATGGTGCGTAGCACCATCCCATCCAAGCCTGTGGCGCTAGCAAACGGGAAATCATGAAGGATTTCTTTTTTTTTATTTTTTTGGGACATTGTGTGTGGGGTGGGTGGGGAGTGGAGTGGATGGAGCGAGAGAAAGTGTCTCATAACCAAATCTTGATTGCCTTTTTGTTTGTAATTTGGAGATGGGCAGCTGCAATACAACATGCATTGGCCCACCCAATGACAATTTTGTGGCTGTGCAGATCCGTGACCTCCATCAACCACTTAGTGGTACCCTATCGGGTTCTTTTTGTTTTTGCGGATGAGTTCACCTCACCGCGCCCGCCACTTTTTAGGGCCATCGGTAGCTAGATGCATATATTGTTCTACCGTGCCATTTCCATCTGCGCTATTCCAAATGTGTGCGTTTTCGTCCAGTTTGTCGGGTGTCCGAATGGATTTACATTGGGAAGGCCACATGTAGCTTTTGGGTAGAAGAAAAAAATAGCAAAAAAACTTGGTAAATTAGAGAATGTTCGAACTTTTTTTTTAACCATTTGCAATATGTTGCCATGGGCTCCCCCACTTTTGGCATGCTAGATCCAAATGCACTACTTTTTGGGTAGCCAAATGTCCTACAGATTGTAACAACATGTTTACTTGCTCTGGAGACTGGCTTTTTTTGTCCGAAAACGGTGTTCATTCAGCACATTATAACAGCTTGTCTTCACTCGAGATGGCAATTCTGTGCTCCAAAAGAGCACTGTTCCCGTCTTTATGACCAATGACCAGCCCCCCCACCTTTGTGACTTCACCACTACGAGTGTTTTTGGGCCAAACACCGTAGTCCGCAGTATCGGCAGACAAGCCATTGTTGTCTTTCAACCCGCAATGTTAGTAGGTTGTAATGACCAAAAGCTTTTGCTCAGGCAAAGATCACTAGCCACTCAGACAAGAAAACAACATGTAGATCAACAGAATTGGGGGAAAGGGAGAGATAAAAAGAACTTTCCAACTTGCCAAGTCTTAATCCCAAGTCAAACCCAAGCCCTGACCCTAACTGCTTGATGCAACTTGGACTACTTACCACTTGAGAGTCTGCTTGCCCTTCCTCGAATCCTGCCCTCCCGCTTGTTCAGTCCATTCACACTGACCACAGCACATCGTACCATTCCTCGGCAGAGCAGGGAAACCATCAGACAAACCGTAAAACCGCATTCTAAACCACGAGTCAATGCTTCTGTGCAATGGGAAGGCCCAAATGCAAAGAAGGAACGTTAGCCCGTGCGGGCCTGGGGATGGGTGGTGCCCGCGCAAACCACACACACAGTACCCACACCCCTGAACCGTTCCCAATGCCTAAGCAATCCCTGGCACCTCCAAATGTCTGCCACTGTCCCCCATCCGAGCCCACACCCCTAAACCCCTGCTCATCACCCATCTCACCACTGCCCACCACAACTACAGTCCACACCTCCCCCATGCCTCTTCAAAGGCCCCTCCCCACACCACACCACCAACACCTACACACATGCCTCTCTCTACATCCACAAAACATACAAGAAAGGCCAAGGCTTGTCAATGTGGTGTTGTTTTTCAACGCCGTCCCAAGTGCTTGTCCACCAGATGAGCCTAGTCCAATCTCTGAATGTGTGGCGATGGGGAATGGAGAGGGGGCGTGCACACCGCACATCACAACGTCCCCTCCCTCAAACCGCACGCAGCACGTCCGCCACAGCGCCCCCCATCGGAAGCGCCGCTTTCCCCTTCCCAAACGCTTGCGCACACCGAACGCCCACAGCCACACACCACGGCCACGGCCATGTGCCAAGGGGCGTGCCCATCCCCCATTAACTCATCGCGCCCCTCCACCATCCAGTCCTCGTCCGCCGCCACCAACGCCGCGGGGACTCCACAGCTGGTCCCAGTGCTACGCCGTGCACGTCCCACAAAACCATGCATCGAAAAACGGGGGGATGAAGGATGAAGGGGGTCAGGCTGCAGTGCCTCACAAACAAAAGCGGACAAAAGCACATCCAGCTCAACGGTGCTATGGACGGCTCGAGAAGATGCACAACCGCAGCACAACACAAACCCACTGGTGTGTGAAATGCATATAACACGTCTTCGCTCTACACGGCGGACGCCTCAACGCTTCCTAAATCCACCGCACTCCTCTGCTGTGGCAACCGTCACCGTACACTGTGTCGCCTGCACCTGCCAGAACCACTGCACATGTGTTTGCCGATGAAATCACTGCAAGGCCTTGTTCCGTCTGTCCACACTGACCACAGCACAGCGTACAATTCCTTTGCAGAGTAGCGAAGGCGCACGCATGTGCGCATGTCGGAAGCACCAGGCCTTTGCTAATTCCTTGGTGAACCATCGAGGCTGCCTACCAGCCAAGTTCAGCCCTCGGAGACCACCCGCACACCAGGACATAAAATTCGATTCACCCACTGGCCGCCATGTGGCGCATTCTCGATCGATGACCAGTTCTACCCCCAGGCGCTCCACTACTGCTAGACCCTTCACATACCTCCACCCCCATGCGTGTGGTGTGCAGGGGCACCACCAGTCCCCAGGCCCGCAGGAGTGAATGTTGAGTTTTTGCATTTGGCCCATGCCATTTCACAAAAGCATTGACTTGTGGTTTACAATGCGGTTTTTCGGTTTAAAAAATCGCCTACAAAAACGACATGCCCATACCCCATCAAGTGCAGCCCCATTCTGTGGCATAGGTTCTGGTGTTGTCAAAATATACACGCACAGTACCCCCACGGCCCATGCCCCAATATCCCCACACCCCCAAATCGTTCCCAATGCCTAAGCAATCCCTGGCACCTCTGAGTAGCAGAAAGCGTATCTGAAGGGGGTAGCTGACGGCGTACCCATTGGTACGCTCGTGATGTGGGTGAGGGGCTCTGCATGCTTTTTGGGCAGGCATTGCACAGGGCATCGGAGTGGCAGAAGCAGTGGGCGTTAGTTTGATGGTTCACGTGTTTGATGGGGTGCTGGTTGCTGTGCCTGTGAAAGTGGGCGGCAGGGTTTCTAGGGGTTCCACTTTCAGGTTGTGATGTGCCTGTGAACAGTTGAGTGACCTGCACTGTAAGTTTAGTGGGATGCCTTGTAGTACACCTGGTGTCCATTGCAGGTGCGGGTGCAGGACGGGGCGCGGGGGAGGGGTCCTGGAATGAACCTTTGACGCTTTTGTTCCGGAGCTAAGCTGCTTATGTTGCCACAGGCATTGTTCTGCACCCCGTCAACTGCAATGCGCCAACCAGAACACAGGAACGAACCCGCGCCTTGTGTCTGCGTACGAGCACATCACATACTGCGAACATCGAGGGTTTGCAACGTAGAGTTCGTCTCAAGCGCCTTGCCCAGCGCAGCCCCTCCATCATCTCCGATTTTGTTCACTGCATGTGTGCGTGTGGCTGTGCACACGCAGGTCCCCACAAACGCGCCCCGCTGCACTCCACCAACACACGACCAACGGTGTCACCACCGGTCAGCCCATTCCACGCAATGCTCAGCGTTTCGCCCACCCAACACAACACCATTCCTTATGTTGTGGGGCATGCCACAAAACAGTGTACGCCCACAACGCCCTTTACACGCCCTTCACACACCCGTCGGACAGCTCCATCCAACAACCCAACACCGCGGCTTGTGAGGGAGCGGCCGGCATGTGCATGGCTACGGGGGGGCGGGGGGGCTGTGCAGCAGAGGGACGGTCCGTTCCAGCCCCATCCCCAGTGCTCGACCAATGCCAGAAACAACGACCGGGCGGCAGTGCAGTCGCAGGAGGTGTTCGAGCCGCATTCTGCACCAGCACAGCACACACGCAAACGCGTTGACAGGGCAACGCCACAACACAGTGATTGGGTCACAAGTTCAGAGGGAGGGAGACTGTTAGGCAGTCAGAGGCTGCTTGCGCTAACCGTTGATGGCTGAGACGCAAACAACCACCGGGCGGCAGATTCCCGTGCTTCTCAGTTTGGAGGAGGAATGTCGGACAACGATACGAATGGAGACGGTAGAAATGGATGTCGAGCACATCAGGAAATCAATTGCTTTATGAATGTCCCAGGCAATGGCCGTGTGCTCCTGGTGCTACTTCGCATGGGGTTTCGGCATATTAGGTCTTGCGCAAGATCTCAAACCGGAAAACCGCATTCTAAACCACAAGTCAATGCTTCTGTGCAATGGGAAGGCCCAAATGCAAAGAAGGAACGTTAACCCGTGCAGGACTGGGGATGGGTGGTGCCCGCGCAAACCACACACACAGTACCCACACCCCTGAACCGTTCCCAATGCCTAAGCAATCCTTGGCACCTCCAAATGTCTGCCACTGTCCCCCATCCGAGCCCACACCCCTAAACCCCTGCTCATCACCCATCTCACCACTGCCCACCACAACTACAGTCCTCACCTCCCCCATGCCTCTTCAAAGGCCCCTCCCCACACCACACCACCAACACCTACACAAATGCCTCTCTCTACATCCACAAAACATACAAGAAAGGTCAAGGCTTGTCAATGTGGTGTTGTTTTCCAACGCCGTCCCAAGTGCTTGTCCACCAGATGAGCCTAGTCCAATCTCTGAATGTGTGGCGATGGGGAATGGAGAGGGGGCGTGCACACCGCACATCACAACGCTTGCGCACACCGAATGCCCACAGCCAGCGCAAGGGCAGAGGCTGTACTCCCCATCAGCCCACACTACACATGGAACCCGAGGCCACACACCACAGCCACGGCCATGTGCCAAGGGGCCTGCCCATCCCCCATTCCCTCATCACACCCCTCCACAATCCAGTCCTCGTCCGCCGCCGCCAACGCCGCGGGGACTCCACAGCTGGTCCCAGTGCTACGCCGTGCACGTCCCACAAAACCATGCATCGAAAAAACGGGGGGGTGAAGGATGAAGGGGGTCAGGCTGCAGTGCCTCACAAACAAAAGCGGACAAAAGCACATCCAGCTCAACGGTGCTATGGACGGCTCGAGAAGATGCACAACCGCAGCACAACACAAACCCACTGGTGTGTGAAATGCATATAACACGTCTTCGCTCTCAGACCTCCTAAGTCTCCGGCACCGAAGTCACCGGCCCATTCCACGGCCTTGTAAAAAACTGTAAAAAACCTGTGAAAAAAAACCTGTAAAAAAGCTGTAAAAAAAACTTGTAAACAACTGTACAAGGGGTTGTGGGATGCATCCCGTCATTGCCTGATCGTTGCTAAATGGTTTGTGATATTTCCTCCCAGCTTTTGTCAACTTTTTTCGGCCTTTCAATGGTTTGATACACCCAGTAACCCCCCCCCTTGTATAAGCTACGCAAAACTCCCAAATTAATACGGTCCCTACGCCTACTGTAGCTGGGACAAGGCCGTAGACCTCCAGGTTCAAAAAGAGCAGATTGCATGCCGAGCTGGTGCAACAAAGGGGAATATAATGCACAAATATCCCCAAAATCAGAGCTATGTGGGTTCAGATGGGCAAACAATCACAAAAAATGTGTCCATGAATCTATGTAGCTGGCAAATTTGTCACCAAACCGTTGTCTTATGTGGCCGCAGTACATTTGTAGCGGATCAAATTAGGTACCAAATTAATAAAGCCCCGACACTAGCTGTAGCTTGGACAAGGGCGTAGCTTATACAAGGGGGGGGGAGGGAACATAACAAACCACAAGTCAGCACAGCAGTACGATGCACAAACACAGCCCCTGCATGCCCCTTGTTGTTTCACTTTGCTTATTGTAAATTGCCAGTCACCGCAGTCACTGCGTGGAAAAAAACTCCCCAACCAGCAATCACCGAGGGTCACCGAAATCCCCGCTACTTAGGAGCCCTGCCGTCGCCGTCCGCCGCCGCCAACGCCACGGGGACTCCACAGCTGGTCCCAGTGCTACGCCGTGCACGTCCCACAAAACCATGAATCGAAAAAACGGGGGGATGAAGGATGAAGGGGGGTCAGGCTGCAGTGCCTCACAAACAAAAGCGGACAAAAGCACATCCAGCTCAGCGGTGCTATGGACGGCTCGAGAAGATGCACAACCGCAGCACAACACAAACCCACTGGTGTGTGAAATGCATATAACACGTCTTCGCTCTACGCGGCGGACGCCTCAACGCCTCCTAAATCCACCGCACTCCTCTGCTGTGGCAACCGTCACCGTACACTGTGTCGCCTGCACCTGCCAGAACCACTGCACATGTGTTTGCCAATGAAATCACTGCAAGGCCCTGTTCCGTCTGTCCACACCGACCACACCACAGCGTACAATTCCTTTGCAGAGTAGCGAAGGCGCACGCATGTGCGCATGTCGGAAGCACCAGGCCTTTGCTAATTCCTTGGTGAACCATCGAGGCTGCCTACCAGCCAAGTTCAGCCCTCGGAGACCACCCGCACACCAGGACATAAAATTCGATTCACCCACTGGCCGCCATGTGGCGCATTCTCGATCGATGACCAGTTCTACCCCCAGGCGCTCCACTACTGCTAGACCCTTCACATACCTCCACCCCCATGCGTGTGGTGTGCAGGGGCACCACCAGTCCCCAGGCCCGCAGGAGTAAATGTTGAGTTTTTGCATTTGGCCCATGCCATTTCACAAAAGCATTGACTTGTGGTTTACAATGCGGTTTTTCGGTTTGAAAAATCGCTTACAAAAACGACATGCCCATACCCCATCAAGTGCAGCCCCATTCTGTGGCATAGGTTTTGGTGTTGTCAAAATATACACGCACAGTACCCCGACGGCCCATGCCCCAATACCCCCACACCCCCAAATCGTTCCCAATGCCTAAGCAATCCCTGGCACCTCCGAGTAGCAGAAAGGGTATCTGAAGGGGGTAGCTTACGGCGTACCCATTGGTACGCTCGTGATGTGGGTGAGGGGCTCTGCATGCTTTTTGGGCAGGCATTGCACAGGGCATCGGAGTGGCAGAAGCAGTGGGCGGTAGTTTGATGGTTCACGTGTTTGATGGGGTGCTGGTTGGTGTGTCTGTGGAAGTGTGCGTTGGGATGCCTGTAGAACTCTCTGTGGATGTGCCGCTTGGTGGCTCTGTTGCGGATCCGGTTAGGAGGACTTTCAGGGTATTCTTCGGGCTGGTTGTTTGGGTCGGAAAAGCAGTGTTCGTTGAAGTGGGAGTTGCACTTCGAGCCTGGGGATACCCACTGACACGCACCACAACGTACAGGTCTGCCTGCGAGTCTTGTGAGACATGGGGCGTGACCGCATGTATCGCAAGCGACTGAAAGGCTCACGCACCATCGCCCGTCACCAGCGCAGAGAAGGTGGGCCATCAGACAGATATGACTGCCGTACACCAGAAGTAACAAACAGCACATCCCCGTCATTCTGATGGCCGACCCCGTCACACGCCATTCCCATTGCAAGGACAGCAGTACACAGCATTGCCCCACTCGCGTGTCTCATGCAACCGACATGTTGTGTGTGAGAGGCAACCCCTACACTTGGCAATTCCCAATCTCAGTCCATTATGCCACCACATCTCATGGCCTCCCCAGGGCAGTGTAACGGCATCCTCCATTAGCCCCAAAATACTATTTCCCGGGCCCCTTGGCGCGCTTAGCACGCACAACGACACACGCTGCTCGTGGCGGGGTCCCCATATCGCGGGCGCCGAAGGCCACACCGGTCCTGTTCCTGGCACCATGTCGCCCCTCCCCCCTCTGACCTGCAGCCCACTGCAAACGCCAGCCCCTGGGGACTGCAAAGCGGTACGGCAGCCTGACTGCAGGAGAGGCTTCGGGGGGGGGGGGTAAGTGGGGGAGGGGGGAGGGTTGTGGGGGTTCCACTTTCAGGTTGTGATGCGCCTGTGAACAGTTGAGTGACCTGCACTGTAAGTTTAGTGGGATGCCTTGTAGTACACCTGGTGTCCATTGCAGGTGCGGGTGCAGGACGGGGCGCGGGGGAGGGGTCCTGGAATGAACCTTTGACGCTTTTGTTCCAGGGCTAAGCTGCTTATGTTGCCACAGGCATTGTTCTGCACCCCGTCAACTGCACTGCGCCAACCAGAACACAGGAACGAACCCGCGCCTTGTGTCTGGGTACGAGCACATCACATACCCCTAACATTGAGGGTTTGCAACGTAGAGTTCGTCTCCAGGGACTTGACCAGCGCAGCCCCTCCATCATCTCCGATGGCGTTGTCTGCATGTGTGCGTGTGGCTGTGCACACGCAGGTCCCCACAAACGCGCCCCGCTGCGCTCCACCAACACACGACCAACGGCGTCACCACCGGTCAGCCCATTCCACGCAATGCTCAGCGTTTCGCCCACCCAACAGAACACCATTCCTTATGTTGTGGGGCATGCCACAAAACAGTGTACGCCCACAACGCCCTTTACACGCCCTTCACACACCCGTCGGACAGCTCCATCCAACAACCCAACACCGCGGCTTGTGAGGGAGCGACCGGCATGTGCATGGCTACGGGGGGGCGGGGGGGCTGTGCAGCAGAGGGACGGTCCGTTCCAGCCCCCTCCCCAGTGCTCGACCAATGCCAGAAACAACGACCGGGCGGCAGTGCAGTCGCAGGAGGTGTTCGAGCCGCATTCTGCACCAGCACAGCACACACGCAAACGCAATGACAGGGCAACGCCACAACACAGTGATTGGGTCACAAGTTCAGAGGGAGGGAGACTGTTAGGCTGTCAGAGGCTGCTTGTGCTAACCGTTGATGGCTGAGACGCAAACAACCACCGGGCGGCAGATTCCCGTGCTTCTCAGTTTTGAGGAGGAATGTCGGACAACGATACGAATGGAAACGGTAGAAATGGATGTCGAGCACATCAGGAAATCAATTGCTTTATGAATGTCCCAGGCAATGGCCGTGTGCTCCTGGTGCTACGCCCTCCCTCACTCCCAGCGGAGATGCCACCACGTTGCTGATTGGGCAGTATTCAGCAGAGCACAAGAAACGTTACAACGGCATCAACCAGTACTAAATCTGGATTTCTGGATTGACCATTAATGCCCGTCTCGTTGACTTCTTCTGGCAAACTCAAGTGTAAGAGTGTTCCTGACCACAGTGCAGTGCATTCATGCCATGCGGGTGACATATATCTTCCGAAGTGTCCCATGATGCTCGGGGTCAAACACTCTGGGAACGTGGTAACGGCAGTATGGGGGTCGCCCGGCTGAACCTGTTTTGGTGATGCCGGAGCAGAGAGGGTCCCCTGAAGAGGACACTCGGGTGGGTGAAGGGTAAGGGATTGTGCATTCCTGCGTTCCCTGTGGTGCTTTGAGGTATTTGGGGTGAGGTACCAGGAGGGCAGTTGGGGAGTCACGACCGCTATAAGGCAGTGCACACTGGCACACATCCCAGGGCCCAGGCATGCACCAGCGAGTGCTCCGGCCACTGACGAGCAACAGCCTGACCTTCCATTCGGTGGGAGGGGCAAACTCCAATGCTTGGCCACAAGCCCTAATAACTGGATACCCACTGACACGCACCACAACGTACAGGTCTGCCTGCGAGTCTTGTGAGACATGGGGCGTGACCGCATGTGTCGCAAGCGACTGAAAGGCTCACGCACCATCGCCCGTCACCAGCGCAGAGGAGGTGGGCCATCAGACAGATACGACTGCCGTACACCAGAAGTAACAAACAGCACATCCCTGTCATTCTGATGGCCGACCCCGTCACACGCCATTCCCATTGCAAGGACAGCAGTACACAGCATTGCCCCACTCGCGTGTCTCATGCAACCGACACGTTGTGTGTGAGAGGCAACCCCTACACTTGGCAATTCCCAATCTCAGTCCATTATGCCACCACATCTCATGGCCTCCCTAGTAGTGTAACGGCATCCTCCATTAGCCCCAAAGTACTATTTTCCGGGCCCCTTGGCGCGCTTAGCACACACAACGACACACGCTGCTCGTGGCGTGGCCCCCGTATCGCGGGCGCCGAAGGCCACACCGGTCCTGTTCCTGGCACCATGTTGCCCCTCCCCCCTCTGACCTGCAGCCCACTGCAAACGCCAGCCCCTGGGGACTGCAAAGCGGTACGGCAGCCTGACTGCAGGGAAGGCTTCGGGGGGGGGGGGGTAAGTGGGGGAGGGGGGAGGGTTGTGGGGGTTCCACTTTCAGGTTGTGATGCGCCTGTGGAGAGTTGAGTGACCTGCACTGTAAGTTTAGTGGGATGCCTTGTAGTACACCTGGTGTCCATTGCAGGTGTGGGTGCAGGACGGGGCGCGGGGGAGGGGTCCTGGAATGAACCTTTGACGCTTTTGTTCCAGGGCTAAGCTGCTTATGTTGCCACAGGCATTGTTCTGCACCCCGTCAACTGCACTGCGCCAACCAGAACACAGGAACGAACCCGCGCCTTGTGTCTGCGTACGAGCACATCACATACCGTGAACATTGAGGGTTTGCAACGTAGAGTTCGTCTCCAGGGCCTTGCCCAGCGCAGCCCCTCCTTCATCTCCGATGTCGTTCCCTGCATGTGTGCGTGTGGCTGTGCACACGCAGGTCCCCACAAACGCGCCCCGCTGCACTCCACCAACACACGACCAACGGCGTCACCACCGGTCAGCCCATTCCACGCAATGCTCAGCGTTTCGCCCACTCAACACAACACCATTCCTTATGTTGTGGGGCATGCCACAAAACAGTGTACGCCCACAACGCCCTTTACACGCCCTTCACACGCCCGTCGGACAGCTCCATCCAACAACCCAACACCGCGGCTTGTGAGGGAGCGGCCGGCATGTGCATGGCTACGGGGGGCGGGGCCCTGTGCGGCAGAGGGACGGTCCGTTCCAGCCCCATCCCCAGTGCTCGACCAATGCCAGAAACAACGACCGGGCGGCAGTGCAGTCGCAGGAGGTGTTCGAGCCACATTCTGCACCAGCACAGCACACACGCAAACGCGTTGACAGGGCAACGCCACAACACAGTGATTGGGTCACAAGTTCAGAGGGAGGGAGACTGTTAGGCTGTCAGAGGCTGCTTGCGCTAACCGTTGATGGCTGAGACACAAACAACCACCGGGCGGCAGATTCCCGTCCTTCTCAGTTTTGAGGAGGAATGTCGGACAACAATACGAATGGAGACGGTAGAAATGGATGTCGAGCACACCAGGAAATTAATAGACTTATGAATGTCCCAGGCAATGGCCGTGTGCTCCTGGTGCTACTTCGCACTGTATCGCCTGTACCTGCCTGAAAAACTGCACATATGTTTGCCGTCGGAATCACTGCACGCTCTTGTTCAGTCCATTCACACTGACCACAGCACAGCGTAACATTCCTCGGCAGAGCAGGGAAACCATCGGGGCTGCCTACCAGCCAAGTTCAGCAGTTGTAGACCACCCGCCCACCAGTACACGGAATTCCATTCACCCACTGGCCCCAATGTGGGTTGCGATCTCGCCCAGGCGCTCCACTACTGCTTGGGCCTTCACATATCTCCGCCCCCTTTTGCAATCTGCCACAATACCCAAACATATGCCACAGAATGGGGCTGCCCTGGATGGGGTTTCGGCATATTAGGTCTTGCGCAAGATCTCAAACCGGAAAACCGCATTCTAAACCACAAGTCAATGCTTTTGTGCAATGGGAAGGCCCAAATGCCAAGAAGGAACGTTAACCCGTGCAGGACTGGGGATGGGTGGTGCCCGCGCAAACCACACACACAGTACCCACACCCCTGAACCGTTCCCAATGCCTAAGCAATCCCTGGCACCTCCAAATGTCTGCCACTGTCCCCCATCCGAGCCCACACCCCTAAACCCCTGCTCATCACCCATCTCACCACTGCCCACCACAACTACAGTCCACACCTCCCCCATGCCTCTTCAAAGGCCCCTCCCCACACCACACCACCAACACCTACACACATGCCTCTCTCTACATCCACAAAACATACAAGAAAGGCCAAGGCTTGTCAATGTGGTGTTGTTTTTCAACGCCGTCCCAAGTGCTTGTCCACCAGATGAGCCTAGTCCAATCTCTGAATGTGTGGCGATGGGGAATGGAGAGGGGGCGTGCACACCGCACATCACAACGTCCCCTCCCTCAAACCGCACGCAGCACGTCCGCCACAGCGCCCCCCATCAGAAGCGCCGCTTTCCCCTTCCCAAACGCTTGCGCACACCGAACGCCCACAGCCACACACCACGGCCACGGCCATGTGCCAAGGGGCCTGCCCATCCCCCATTCCCTCATCACACCCCTCCACACTCCAGTCCTCGTCCGCCGCCACCAACGCCGCGGGGACTCCACAGCTGGTCCCAGTGCTACGCCGTGCCCGTCCCACAAAACCATGAATCGAAAAACGGGGGGATGAAGGATGAAGGGGGTCAGGCTGCAGTGCCTCACAAACAAAAGCGGACAAAAGCACATCCAGCTCAACGGTGCTATGGACGGCTCGAGAAGATGCACAACCGCAGCACAACACAAACCCACTGGTGTGTGAAATGCATATAACACGTCTTCGCTCTACGCGGCGGACGCCTCAACGCTTCCTAAATCCACCGCACTCCTCTGCTGTGGCAACCGTCACCGTACACTGTGTCGCCTGCACCTGCCAGAACCACTGCACATGTGTTTGCCGATGAAATCACTGCAAGGCCTTGTTCCGTCTGTCCACACTGACCACACCACAGCGTACAATTCCTTTGCAGAGTAGCGAAGGCGCACGCATGTGCGCATGTCGGAAGCACCAGGCCTTTGCTAATTCCTTGGTGAACCATCGAGGCTGCCTACCAGCCAAGTTCAGCCCTCGGAGACCACCCGCACACCAGGACATAAAATTCGATTCACCCACTGGCCGCCATGTGGCGCATTCTCGATCGATGACCAGTTCTACCCCCCAGGCGCTCCACTACTGCTAGACCCTTCACATACCTCCGCCCCCATGCGTGTGGTGTGCGGGGGCACCACCAGTCCCCAGGCCCGCAGGAGTAAATGTTGAGTTCTTGCATTTGGCCCATGCCATTTCACAAAAGCATTGACTTGTGGTTTACAATGCGGTTTTTCGGTTTGAAAAATCGACATGCAAAAACGACATGCCCATACCCCATCAAGTGAAGCCCCATTCTGTGGCATAGGTTTTGGTGTTGTCAAAATATACACGCACAGTACCCCCACGGCCCATGGCCCAATATCCCCACACCCCCAAATCGTTCCCAATACCTAAGCAATCCCTGGCACCTCCGAGTAGCAGAAAGGGTATCTGAAGGGGGGTATCTGACGTCGTACCCATTGGTACGCTCCTGGTGTGGGTGAGGGGCTTTGCATGCTTTTTGAGCAGGCACTGCACAGGGCGTCGGAGTGACAGAAGCGGTGGGCGTTAGTTTAATGGTTCACGTGTTTGATGGGGTGCTGGTTGGTGTGCCTGTGGAAGTGTGCGTTGGGATGCCTGTAGAACTCTCTGTGGATGTGCCGCTTGGTGGGTCTGTTGAGGATCCGGTTGAGAGGACTTTCAGGGTATTCGTCGGGCTGGTTGTTTGGGTCGGAAAAGCGGTGTTCGTTGAAGTGGGAGTTGCACTTCGAGCCTGGGGATACCCACTGACACGCACCACAACGTACAGGTCTGCCTGCGAGTCTTGTGAGACATGGGGCCAGACCGCATGTGTCGCAAGCGACTGAAAGGCTCACGCACCATCGCCCGTCACCAGCGCAGAGGAGGTGGGCCATCAGACAGATACGACTGTCGTACACCAGAAGTAACAAACAGCACATCCCCGTCATTCTGATGGCCGACCCCGTCACACGCCATTCCCATTGCAAGGACAGCAGTACACAGCATTGCCCCACTCGCGTGTCTCATGCAACCGACATGTTGTGTGTGAGAGGCAACCCCTACACTTGGCGATTCCCAATCTCAGTCCATTATGCCACCACATCTCATGGCCTCCCCAGGGTAGTGTAACGGCATCCTCCATTAGCCCCAAAATACTATTTCCCGGGCCCCTTGGCGCGCTTAGCACGCACAACGACACACGCTGCTCGTGGCGGGGTCCCCATATCGCGGGCGCCGAAGGCCACACCGGTCCTGTTCCTGGCACCATGTTGCCCCTCCCCCCTCTGACCTGCAGCGCACTGCAAACGCCAGCCCCTGGGGACTGCAAAGCGGTACGGCAGCCTGACTGCAGGAGAGGCTTCGGGGGGGGGGGGTAAGTGGGGGAGGGGGGAGGGTTGTGGGGGTTCCACTTTCAGGTTGTGATGCGCCTGTGAACAGTTGAGTGACCTGCACTGTAAGTTTAGTGGGATGCCTTGTAGTACACCTGGTGTCCATTGCAGGTGCGGGTGCAGGACGGGGCGCGGGGGAGGGGTCCTGGAATCAACCTTTGACGCTTTTGTTCCGGGGCTAAGCTGCTTATGTTGCCACAGGCATTGTTCTGCACCCCGTCAACTGCACTGCGCCAACCAGAACACAGGAACGAACCCGCGCCTTGTGTCTGCGTACGAGCACATCACATACCGCTAACATCGAGGGTTTGCAACGTAGAGTTCTTCTCCAGGGCCTTGCCCAGCGCAGCCCCTCCTTCGCTTCCGATTTTGTTGTCTGCATGTGTGCGTGTGGCTGTGCACACGCAGGTCCCCACAAACGTGCCCCGCTGCACTCCACCAACACACGACCAACGGCGTCACCACCGGTCAGCCCATTCCACGCAATGCTCAGCGTTTCGCCCACCCAACAGAACACCATTCCTTATGTTGTGGGGCATGCCACAAAACAGTGTACGCCCACAACGCCCTTTACACACCCTTCACACGCCCGTCGGACAGCTCCATCCAACAACCCAACACCGCGGCTTGTGAGGGAGCGGCCGGCATGTGCATGGCTACGGGGGGGCGGGGGGGCTGTGCAGCAGAGGGACGGTCCGTTCCAGCCCCATCCCCAGTGCTCGACCAATGCCAGAAACAACGACCGGGCGGCAGTGCAGTCGCAGGAGGTGTTCGAGCCGCATTCTGCACCAGCACAGCACACACGCAAACGCAATGACAGGGCAACGCCACAACACAGTGATTGGGTCACAAGTTCAGAGGGAGGGAGACTGTTGGGCAGTCAGAGGCTGCTTGCGCTAACCGTTGATGGCTGAGACACAAACAACCACCGGGCGGCAGATTCCCGTGCTTCTCAGTTTTGAGGAGGAATGTCGGACAGCAATACAAATGGAGACGGTGGAAATGGATGTCGAGCACATCAGGAAATCGATTGCTTTATGGATGTCCCAGGCAATGGTCGTGTGGTCCTGGTGCTACTTCGCACTGTGCCGCCGGCGCAAGGGCAGAGGCGGTACTCCCCATCAGCCCACACTGCGCATGGAACCCGAGGCCACACACCGCGGCCACGGCCATGTGCCAAGGGGCCTTCCCATCCCCCATTCCCTCATCACACCCCTCCACACTCCAGTCCTCGTCCGCCGCCGCCAACGCCGCGGGGACTCCACAGCTGGTCCCAGTGCTACGCCGTGCCCGTCCCACAAAACCATGAATCGAAAAACGGGGGGATGAAGGATGAAGGGGGTCAGGCTGCAGTGCCTCACAAACAAAAGCGGACAAAAGCACATCCAGCTCAACGGTGCTATGGACGGCTCGAGAAGATGCACAACCGCAGCACAACACAAACCCACTGGTGTGTGAAATGCATATAACACGTCTTCGCTCTACGTGGCGGACGCCTCAACGCTTCCTAAATCCACCGCACTCCTCTGCTGTGGCAACCGTCACCGTACACTGTGTCGCCTGCACCTGCCAGAACCACTGCACATGTGTTTGCCGATGAAATCACTGCAAGGCCTTGTTCCGTCTGTCCACACTGACCACGGCACAGCGTACAATTCCTTTGCAGAGTGGCAGGAACAATCTTACACTTGACTTTGCCAGAAGAATGCGGCGAGATGGGCGTTAATGCAGGTGCGGGTGCAGGACGGGGCGCGGGGGAGGGGTCCTGGAATGAACCCTTGACGCTTTTGTTCCGGGGCTAAGCTGCTTATGTTGCCACAGGCATTGTTCTGCACCCCGTCAACTGCACTGCGCCAACCAGAACACAGGAACGAACCCGCACCTTGTGTCTGCGTACAAGCACATCACATACCCCTAACATCGAGGGTTTGCAACGTAGAGTTCTTCTCCAGGGCCTTGCCCAGCGCAGCCCCTCCTTCGCTTCCGATTTTGTTGTCTGCATGTGTGCGTGTGGCTGTGCACACGCAGGTCCCCACAAACGTGCCCCGCTGCACTCCACCAACACACGACCAACGGTGTCAGCACCGGTCAGCCCATTCCACGCAATGCTCAGCGTTTCGCCCACTCAACACAACACCATTCCTTATGTTGTGGGGCATGCCACAAAACAGTGTACGCCCACAACGCCCTTTACACACCCTTCACACGCCCGTTGCACAGCTCCATCCAACAACCCAACACCGCGGCTTGTGAGGGAGCGGCCGGCATGTGCATGGCTACGGGGAGGGGGGGGGGGGGGGCTGTGTAGCAGAGGGACGGTCCGTTCCAGCCCCCTCCCCAGTGCTCGACCAATGCCAGAAACAACGAGACGGTAGAAATGGATGTCGAGCACATCAGGAAATCGATTGCTTTGTGAATGTCGTAGGCGATGGCCGTGTGGTCCTGGTGCTACTTCGCACTGTGCCGCCAGCACAAGGGCAGAGGCTGTACTCCCCATCAGCCCACACTGCGCATGGAACCCGAGGCCACACACCGCGGCCACGGCCATGTGCCAAGGGGCGTGCCCATCCCCCATTCCCTCATCACACCCCTCCACACTCCAGTCCTCGTCCGCCGCCGCCAACGCCGCGGGGACTCCACAGCTGGTCCCAGTGCTACGCCGTGCCCGTCCCACAAAACCATGAATCGCAAAACAGGGGGATGAAGGATGAAGGGGGTCAGGCTGCAGTGCCTCACAAACAAAAGCGGACAAAAGCACATCCAGCTCAACGGTGCTATGGACGGCTCGAGAAGATGCACAACCGCAGCACAACACAAACCCACTGGTGTGTGAAATGCATATAACACGTCTTCGCTCTACACGGCGGACGCCTCAACGCCTCCTAAATCCACCGCACTCCTCTGCTGTGGCAACCGTCACCGTACACTGTGTCGCCTGCACCTGCCAGAACCACTGCACATGTGTTTGCCGATGGAATCACTGCAAGGCCTTGTTCCGTCTGTCCACATTGACCACACCACAGCGTACAATTCCTTTGCAGAGTAGCGAAGGCGCACGCATGTGCGCATGTCGGAAGCACCGGGCCTTTGCTAATTCCTTGGTGAACCATCGAGGCTGCCTACCAGCCAAGTTCAGCCCTCGGAGACCACCCGCACACCAGGACATAAAATTCGATTCACCCACTGGCCGCCATGTGGCGCATTCTCGATCGATGACCAGTTCTACCCCCCAGGCGCTCCACTACTGCTAGACCCTTCACATACCTCCACCCCCATGCGTGTGGTGTGCGGGGGCACCACCAGTCCCCAGGCCCGCAGGAGTAAATGTTGAGTTCTTGCATTTGGCCCATGCCATTTCACAAAAGCATTGACTTGTGGTTTACAATGCGGTTTTTCGGTTTGAAAAATCGACATGCAAAAACGACATGCCCATACCCCATCAAGTGAAGCCCCATTCTGTGGCATAGGTTTTGGTGTTGTCAAAATATACACGCACAGTACCCCCACGGCCCATGCCCCAATATCCCCACACCCCCAAATTGTTCCCAATACCTAAGCAATCCCTGGCACCTCCGAGTAGCAGAAAGGGTATCTGAAGGGGGGTATCTGACGTCGTACCCATTGGTACGCTCCTGGTGTGGGTGAGGGGCTTTGCATGCTTTTTGAGCAGGCACTGCACAGGGCGTCGGAGTGACAGAAGCGGTGGGCGTTAGTTTAATGGTTCACGTGTTTGATGGGGTGCTGGTTGGTGTGCTTGTGGTAGTGTGCGGGAGGGTTGTGGGGGTTCCACTTTAAGGTTGTGATGCGCCTGTGAACAGTTGAGTGACCTGCACTGTAAGTTTAGTGGGATGCCTTGTAGTACACCTGGTGTCCATTGCAGGTGCGGGTGCAGGACGGGGCGCAGGGGAGGGGTCCTGGAATCAACCTTTGACGCTTTTGTTCCGGGGCTAAGCTGCTTATGTTGCCACAGGCATTGTTCTGCACCCCGTCAACTGCACTGCGCCAACCAGAACACAGGAACGAACCCGCGCCTTGTGTCTGCGCACGAGCACATCACATACCGATAAGATTGAGGGTTTGCAACGTAGAGTTCGTCTCCAGGGCCTTGCCCAGCGCAGCCCCTGCTTCATCTCCGATGGCGTTCACTGCATGTGTGCGTGTGGCTGTGCACACGCAGGTCCCCACAAACGCGCCCCGCTGCACTCCACCAACACACGACCAACGGCGTCACCACCGGTCAGCCCATTCCACGCAATGCTCAGCGTTTCGCCCACTCAACACAACACCATTCCTTATGTTGTGGGGCATGCCACAAAACAGTGTACGCCCACAACGCCCTTTACACACCCTTCACACGCCCGTTCGACAGCTCCATCCAACAACCCAACACCGCGGCTTGTGAGGGAGCGGCCGGCATGTGCGTGGCTACGGGGAGGGGGGGGGGGGGGGGGCTGTGCAGCAGAGGGACGGTCCGTTCCAGCCCCCTCCCCAGTGCTCGACCAATGCCAGAAACAACGACCGGGCGGCAGTGCAGTCGCAGGAGGTGTTCGAGCCGCATTCTGCACCGGCACAGCACACACGCAAACGCAATGACAGGGCAACGCCACAACACAGTGATTGGGTCACAAGTTCAGAGGGAGGGAGACTGTTGGGCAGTCAGAGGCTGCTTGCGCTAACCGTTGATGGCTGAGACACAAACAACCACCGGGCGGCAGATTCCCGTGCTTCTCAGTTTTGAGGAGGAATGTCGGACAGCAATACAAATGGAGACGGTGGAAATGGATGTCGAGCACATCAGGAAATCGATTGCTTTATGGATGTCCCAGGCAATGGTCGTGTGGTCCTGGTGCTACTTCGCACTGTGCCGCCAGCGCAAGGGCAGAGGCTGTACTCCCCATCAGCCCACACTGCGCATGGAACCCGAGGCCACACACCGCGGCCACGGCCATGTGCCAAGGGGCCTGCCCATCCCCCATTCCCTCATCACACCCCTCCACACTCCAGTCCTCGTCCGCCGCCGCCAACGCCGCAGGGACTCCACAGCTGGTCCCAGTGCTACGCTGTGCACGTCCCACAAAACCATGAATCGCAAAACGGGGGGATGAAGGATGAAGGGGGTCAGGCTGCAGTGCCTCACAAACAAAAGCGGACAAAAGCACATCCAGCTCAACGGTGCTATGGACGGCTCGAGAAGATGCACAACCGCAGCACAACACAAACCCACTGGTGTGTGAAATGCATATAACACGTCTTCGCTCTACACGGCGGACGCCTCAACGCTTCCTAAATCCACCGCACTCCTCTGCTGTGGCAACCGTCACCGTACACTGTGTCGCCTGCACCTGCCAGAACCACTGCACATGTGTTTGCCGATGAAATCACTGCAAGGCCTTGTTCCGTCTGTCCACACTGACCACGGCACAGCGTACAATTCCTTTGCAGAGTAGCGAAGGCGCACGCATGTGCGCATGTCGGAAGCACCAGGCCTTTGCTAATTCCTTGGTGAACCATCGAGGCTGCCTACCAGCCAAGTTCAGCCCTCGGAGACCACCCGCACACCAGGACATAAAATTCGATTCACCCACTGGCCGCCATGTGGCGCATTCTCGATCGATGACCAGTTCTACCCCCCAGGCGCTCCACTACTGCTAGACCCTTCACATACCTCCGCCCCCATGCGTGTGGTGTGCGGGGGCACCACCAGTCCCCAGGCCCGCAGGAGTAAATGTTGAGTTCTTGCATTTGGCCCATGCCATTTCACAAAAGCATTGACTTGTGGTTTACAATGCGGTTTTTCGGTTTGAAAAATCGACATGCAAAAACGACATGCCCATACCCCATCAAGTGAAGCCCCATTCTGTGGCATAGGTTTTGGTGTTGTCAAAATATACACGCACAGTACCCCCACGGCCCATGCCCCAATATCCCCACACCCCCAAATCGTTCCCAATACCTAAGCAATCCCTGGCACCTCCGAGTAGCAGAAAGGGTATCTGAAGGGGGGTATCTGACGTCGTACCCATTGGTACGCTCCTGGTGTGGGTGAGGGGCTTTGCATGCTTTTTGGGCAGGCACTGCACAGGGCGTCGGAGTGGCAGAAGCGGTGGGCGGTAGTTTGATGGTTCACGTGTTTGATGGGGTGCTGGTTGGTGTGCCTGTGGAAGTGTGCGTTGGGATGGCTGTAGAACTCTCTGTGGATGTGCCGGTTGGTGGGTCTGTTGAGGATCCGGTTGAGAGGACTTTCAGGGTATTCGTCGGGCTGGTTGTTTGGGTCGGAAAAGCAGTGTTCGTTGAAGTGGGAGTTGCACTTCGAGCCTGGGGATACCCACTGACACGCACCACAACGTACAGGTCTGCCTGCGAGTCTTGTGAGACATGGGGCGTGACCGCATGTATCGCAAGCGACTGAAAGGCTCACGCACCATCGCCCGTCACCAGCGCAGAGGAGGTGGGCCATCAGACAGATACGACTGTCGTACACCAGAAGTAACAAACAGCACATCCCCGTCATTCTGATGGCCGACCCCGTCACACGCCATTCCCAATGCAAGGACAGCAGTACACAGCATTGCCCCACTCGCGTGTCTCATGCAACCGACATGTTGTGTGTGAGAGGCAACCCCTACACTTGGCGATTCCCAATCTCAGTCCATTATGCCACCACATCTCATGGCCTCCCCAGGGCAGTGTAACGGCATCCTCCATTAGCCCCAAAATACTATTTCCCGGGCCCCTTGGCGCGCTTAGCACGCACAACGACACACGCTGCTCGTGGCGGGGTCCCTGTATCGCGGGCGCCGAAGGCCACACCGGTCCTGTTCCTGGCACCATGTCGCCCCTCCCCCCTCTGACCTGCAGCGCACTGCAAACGCCAGCCCCTGGGGACTGCAAAGCGGTACGGCAGCCTGACTGCAGGAGAGGCTTCGGGGGGGGGGGGGGGGGGTAAGTGGGGGAGGGGGGAGGGTTGTGTGGGTTCCACTTTAAGGTTGTGATGCGCCTGTGAACAGTTGAGTGACCTGCACTGTAAGTTTAGTGGGATGCCTTGTAGTACACCTGGTGTCCATTGCAGGTGCGGGTGCAGGACGGGGCGCGGGGGAGGGGTCCTGGAATCAACCTTTGACGCTTTTGTTCCGGGGCTAAGCTGCTTATGTTGCCACAGGCATTGTTCTGCACCCCGTCAACTGCACTGCGCCAACCAGAACACAGGAACGAACCCGCGCCTTGTGTCTGCGTACGAGCACATCACATACCGATAAGATTGAGGGTTTGCAACGTAGAGTTCGTCTCCAGGGCCTTGCCCAGCGCAGCCCCTCCTTTATTTCCGATGCCGTTCCCTGCATGTGTGCGTGTGGCTGTGCACACGCAGGTCCCCACAAACGCGCCCCGCTGCACTCCACCAACACACGACCAACGGCGTCACCACCGGTCAGCCCATTCCACGCAATGCTCAGCGTTTCGCCCACTCAACACAACACCATTCCTTATGTTGTGGGGCATGCCACAAAACAGTGTACGCCCACAACGCCCTTTACACACCCTTCACACGCCCGTTCGACAGCTCCATCCAACAACCCAACACCGCGGCTTGTGAGGGAGCGGCCGGCATGTGCATGGCTACGGGGGGGCGGGGGGGCTGTGCGGCAGAGGGACGGTCCGTTCCAGCCCCCTCCCCAGTGCTCGACCAATGCCAGAAACAACGACCGGGCGGCAGTGCAGTCGCAGGAGGTGTTCGAGCCGCATTCTGCACCAGCACAGCACACACGCAAACGCAATGACAGGGCAACGCCACAACACAGTGATTGGGTCACAAGTTCAGAGGGAGGGAGACTGTTAGGCTGTCAGAGGCTGCTTGCGCTAACCGTTGATGGCTGAGACGCAAACAACCACCGGGCGGCAGATTCCCGTGCTTCTCAGTTTTGAGGAGGAATGTCGGACAGCAATACGAATGGAAACGGTAGAAATGGATGTCGAGCACATCAGGAAATCAATTGCTTTATGAATGTCCCAGGCAATGGCCGTGTGCTCCTGGTGCTACGCCCTCCCTCACTCCCAGCGGAGATGCCACCACGTTGCTGATTGGGCAGTATTCAGCAGAGCACAAGAAACGTTACAACGGCATCAACCAGTACTAAATCTGGCTTTCTGTATTGACCATTAATGCCCGTCTCGTTGACTTCTTCTGGCAAACTCAAGTGTAAGAGTGTTCCTGACCACAGTGCAGTGCATTCATGCCATGCGGGTGACATATATCTTCCGAAGTGTCCCATGATGCTCGGGGTCAAACACTCTGGGAACGTGGTAATGGCAGTATGGGGGTCGCCCGGCTGAACCTGTTCTGGTGATGCCGGAGCAAAGAGGGTCCCCTGAAGAGGACACTCGGGTGGGTGAAGGGTAAGGGCTTTTGCATTCCTGCGTTCCCTGTGGTGCTTTGAGGGATTTGGGGTGAAGTACCAGGAGGGCGGTTGGGGAGTCACGACCGCTATAAGGCAGTGCACACTGGCACACACCCCAGGGCCCAGGCATGCACCAGCGAGTGCTCCGGCCACTGACGAGCAACAGCCTGACCTTCCATTCGGTGGGAGGGGCAAACTCCAATGCTTGCCCACAAGCCCTAATAACGGGATACCCACTGACACGCACCACAACGTACAAGTTTGCCTGCGAGTCTTGTGAGACATGGGGCGTGACCGCATGTATCGCAAGCGACTGAAAGGCTCACGCACCATCGCCCGTCACCAGCGCAGAGAAGGTGGGCCATCAGACAGATACAACTGCCGTACACCAGAAGTAACAAACAGCACATCCCCGTCATTCTGATGGCCGACCCCGTCACACGCCATTCCCATTGCAAGGACAGCAGTACACAGCATTGCCCCACTCGCGTGTCTCATGCAACCGACATGTTGTGTGTGAGAGGCAACCCCTACACTTGGCGATTCCCAATCTCAGTCCATTATGCCACCACATCTCATGGCCTCCCCAGGGCAGTGTAACGGCATCCTCCATTAGCCCCAAAATACTATTTCCCGGGCCCCTTGGCGCGCTTAGCACACACAACGACACACGCTGCTCGTGGCGGGGTCCCCATATCGCGGGCGCCGAAGGCCACACCGGTCCTGTTCCTGGCACCATGTCGCCCCTCCCCCCTCTGACCTGCAGCGCACTGCAAACGCCAGCCCCTGGGGACTGCAAAGCGGTACGGCAGCCTGACTGCAGGAGAGGCTTCGGGGGGGGGGGGTAAGTGGGGGAGGGGGGAGGGTTGTGGGGGTTCCACTTTAAGGTTGTGATGCGCCTGTGAACAGTTGAGTGACCTGCACTGTAAGTTTAGTGGGATGCCTTGTAGTACACCTGGTGTCCATTGCAGGTGCGGGTGCAGGACGGGGCGCGGGGGAGGGGTCCTGGAATGAACCTTTGACGCTTTTGTTCCGGGGCTAAGCTGCTTATGTTGCCACAGGCATTGTTCTGCACCCCGTCAACTGCACTGCGCCAACCAGAACACAGGAACGAACCCGCGCCTTGTGTCTGCGTACGAGCACATCACATACTGCTAAGATTGAGGGTTTGCAACGTAGAGTTCGTCTTCAGGGCCTTGCCCAGCGCAGCCCCTCCTTTATTTCCGATGCCGTTCCCTGCATGTGTGCGTGTGGCTGTGCACACGCAGGTCCCCACAAACGCGCCCCGCTGCACTCCACCAACACACGACCAACGGCGTCACCACCGGTCAGCCCATTCCACGCAATGCTCAGCGTTTCGCCCACTCAACACAACACCATTCCTTATGTTGTGGGGCATGCCACAGAACAGTGTGCGCCCACAACGCCCTTTACACACCCTTCACACACCCGTCGGACAGCTCCATCCAACAACCCAACACCGCGGCTTGTGAGGGAGCGGCCGGCATGTGCATGGCTACGGGGGGGCGGGGGGGCTGTGCGGCAGAGGGACGGTCCGTTCCAGCCCCCTCCCCAGTGCTCGACCAATGCCAGAAACAACGACCGGGCGGCAGTGCAGTCGCAGGAGGTGTTCGAGCCGCATTCTGCACCAGCACAGCACACACGCAAACGCAATGACAGGGCAACGCCACAACACAGTGATTGGGTCACAAGTTCAGAGGGAGGGAGACTGTTAGGCTGTCAGAGGCTGCTTGCGCTAACCGTTGATGGCTGAGACGCAAACAACCACCGGGCGGCAGATTCCCGTGCTTCTCAGTTTTGAGGAGGAATGTCGGACAGCAATACGAATGGAGACGGTGGAAATGGATGTCGAGCACATCAGGAAATCAATTGCTTTATGAATGTCCCAGGCAATGGCCGTGTGCTCCTGGTGCTACGCCCTCCCTCACTCCCAGCGGAGATGCCACCACGTTGCTGATTGGGCAGTATTCAGCAGAGCACAAGAAACGTTACAACGGCATCAACCAGTACTAAATCTGGCTTTCTGTATTGACCATTAATGCCCGTCTCGTTGACTTCTTCTGGCAAACTCAAGTGTAAGAGTGTTCCTGACCACAGTGCAGTGCATTCATGCCATGCGGGTGACATATATCTTCCGAAGTGTCCCATGATACTCGGGGTCAAACACTCTGGGAACGTGGTAATGGCAGTATGGGGGTCGCCCGGCTGAACCTGTTCTGGTGATGCCGGAGCAAAGAGGGTCCCCTGAAGAGGACACTCGGGTGGGTGAAGGGTAAGGGCTTTTGCATTCCTGCGTTCCCTGTGGTGCTTTGAGGGATTTGGGGTGAAGTACCAGGAGGGCGGTTGGGGAGTCACGACCGCTATAAGGCAGTGCACACTGGCACACATCCCAGGGCCCAGGCATGCACCAGCGAGTGCTCCGGCCACTGACGAGCAACAGCCTGACCTTCCATTCGGTGGGAGGGGCAAACTCCAATGCTTGCCCACAAGCCCTAATAACGGGATACCCACTGACACGCACCACAACGTACAAGTTTGCCTGCGAGTCTTGTGAGACATGGGGCGTGACCGCATGTGTCGCAAGCGACTGAAAGGCTCACGCACCATCGCCCGTCGCCAGCGCAGAGGAGGTGGGCCATCAGACAGATACGACTGCCGTACACCAGAAGTAACAAACAGCAAATCCCCGTCATTCTGATGGCCGACCCCGTCACACGCCATTCCCATTGCAAGGACAGCAGTACACAGCATTGCCCCACTCGCGTGTCTCATGCAACCAACATGTTGTGTGTGAGAGGCAACCCCTACACTTGGCGATTCCCAATCTCAGTCCATTATGCCACCACATCTCATGGCCTCCCCAGGGCAGTGTAACGGCATCCTCCATTAGCCCCAAAGTACTATTTCCCGGGCCCCTTGGCGCGCTTAGCACGCACAACGACACACGCTGCTCGTGGCGGGGTCCCCATATCGCGGGCGCCGAAGGCCACACCGGTCCTGTTCCTGGCACCATGTCGCCCCTCCCCCCTCTGACCTGCAGCGCACTGCAAACGCCAGCCCCTGGGGACTGCAAAGCGGTACGGCAGCCTGACTGCAGGAGAGGCTTCGGGGGGGGGGGGGGTAAGTGGGGGAGGGGGGAGGGTTGTGGGGGTTCCACTTTAAGGTTGTGATGCGCCTGTGAACAGTTGAGTGACCTGCACTGTAAGTTTAGTGGGATGCCTTGTAGTACACCTGGTGTCCATTGCAGGTGCGGGTGCAGGACGGGGCGCAGGGGAGGGGTCCTGGAATGAACCTTTGACGCTTTTGTTCCGGGGCTAAGCTGCTTATGTTGCCACAGGCATTGTTCTGCACCCCGTCAACTGCACTGCGCCAACCAGAACACAGGAACGAACCCGCGCCTTGTGTCTGCGCACGAGCACATCACATACCGATAAGATTGAGGGTTTGCAACGTAGAGTTCGTCTCCAGGGCCTTGCCCAGCGCAGCCCCTCCTTCGCTTCCGATTTCGTTGTCTGCATGTGTGCGTGTGGCTGTGCACACGCAGGTCCCCACAAACGCGCCCCGCTGCACTCCACCAACACACGACCAACGGCGTCACCACCGGTCAGCCCATTCCACGCAATGCTCAGCGTTTCGCCCACTCAACACAACACCATTCCTTATGTTGTGGGGCATGCCACAGAACAGTGTGCGCCCACAACGCCCTTTACACACCCTTCACACACCCGTCGGACAGCTCCATCCAACAACCCAACACCGCGGCTTGTGAGGGAGCGGCCGGCATGTGCATGGCTACGGGGGGGCGGGGGGGCTGTGCAGCAGAGGGACGGTCCGTTCCAGCCCCCTCCCCAGTGCTCGACCAATGCCAGAAACAACGACCGGGCGGCAGTGCAGTCGCAGGAGGTGTTCGAGCCGCATTCTGCACCAGCACAGCACACACGCAAACGCAATGACAGGGCAACGCCACAACACAGTGATTGGGTCACAAGTTCAGAGGGAGGGAGACTGTTAGGCTGTCAGAGGCTGCTTGCGCTAACCGTTGATGGCTGAGACGCAAACAACCACCGGGCGGCAGATTCCCGTGCTTCTCAGTTTTGAGGAGGAATGTCGGACAGCAATACGAATGGAGACGGTGGAAATGGATGTCGAGCACATCAGGAAATCAATTGCTTTATGAATGTCCCAGGCAATGGCCGTGTGCTCCTGGTGCTACGCCCTCCCTCACTCCCAGCGGAGATGCCACCACGTTGCTGATTGGGCAGTATTCAGCAGAGCACAAGAAACGTTACAACGGCATCAACCAGTACTAAATCTGGCTTTCTGTATTGACCATTAATGCCCGTCTCGTTGACTTCTTCTGGCAAACTCAAGTGTAAGAGTGTTCCTGACCACAGTGCAGTGCATTCATGCCATGCGGGTGACATATATCTTCCGAAGTGTCCCATGATACTCGGGGTCAAACACTCTGGGAACGTGGTAATGGCAGTATGGGGGTCTCCCGGCTGAACCTGTTCTGGTGATGCCGGAGCAAAGAGGGTCCTCTGAAGAGGACACTCGGGTGGGTGAAGGGTAAGGGCTTTTGCATTCCTGCGTTCCCTGTGGTGCTTTGAGGGATTTGGGGTGAAGTACCAGGAGGGCGGTTGGGGAGTCACGACCGCTATAAGGCAGTGCACACTGGCACACATCCCAGGGCCCAGGCATGCACCAGCGAGTGCTCCGGCCACTGACGAGCAACAGCCTGACCTTCCATTCGGTGGGAGGGGCAAACTCCAATGCTTGCCCACAAGCCCTAATAACGGGATACCCACTGACACGCACCACAACGTACAAGTTTGCCTGCGAGTCTTGTGAGACATGGGGCGTGACCGCATGTGTCGCAAGCGACTGAAAGGCTCACGCACCATCGCCCGTCGCCAGCGCAGAGGAGGTGGGCCATCAGACAGATACGACTGCCGTACACCAGAAGTAACAAACAGCACATCCCCGTCATTCTGATGGCCGACCCCGTCACACGCCATTCCCATTGCAAGGACAGCAGTACACAGCATTGCCCCACTCGCGTGTCTCATGCAACCAACATGTTGTGTGTGAGAGGCAACCCCTACACTTGGCGATTCCCAATCTCAGTCCATTATGCCACCACATCTCATGGCCTCCCCAGGGCAGTGTAACGGCATCCTCCATTAGCCCCAAAATACTATTTCCCGGGCCCCTTGGCGCGCTTAGCACACACAACGACACACGCTGCTCGTGGCGGGGTCCCCATATCGCGGGCGCCGAAGGCCACACCGGTCCTGTTCCTGGCACCATGTCGCCCCTCCCCCCTCTGACCTGCAGCGCACTGCAAACGCCAGCCCCTGGGGACTGCAAAGCGGTACGGCAGCCTGACTGCAGGAGAGGCTTCGGGGGGGGGGGGTAAGTGGGGGAGGGGGGAGGGTTGTGGGGGTTCCACTTTAAGGTTGTGATGCGCCTGTGAACAGTTGAGTGACCTGCACTGTAAGTTTAGTGGGATGCCTTGTAGTACACCTGGTGTCCATTGCAGGTGCGGGTGCAGGACGGGGCGCAGGGGAGGGGTCCTGGAATGAACCTTTGACGCTTTTGTTCCGGGGCTAAGCTGCTTATGTTGCCACAGGCATTGTTCTGCACCCCGTCAACTGCACTGCGCCAACCAGAACACAGGAACGAACCCGCGCCTTGTGTCTGCGCACGAGCACATCACATACCGATAAGATTGAGGGTTTGCAACGTAGAGTTCGTCTCCAGGGCCTTGCCCAGCGCAGCCCCTCCTTTATTTCCGATTTCGTTGTCTGCATGTGTGCGTGTGGCTGTGCACACGCAGGTCCCCACAAACGCGCCCCGCTGCACTCCACCAACACACGACCAACGGCGTCACCACCGGTCAGCCCATTCCACGCAATGCTCAGCGTTTCGCCCACTCAACACAACACCATTCCTTATGTTGTGGGGCATGCCACAAAACAGTGTATGCCCACAACGCCCTTTACACACCCTTCACATGCCCGTCGGACAGCTCCATCCAACAACCCAACACCGCGGCTTGTGAGGGAGCGGCCGGCATGTGCATGGCTACGGGGCGCGGGGGGGCTGTGCGGCAGAGGGACGGTCCGTTCCAGCCCCCTCCCCAGTGCTCGACCAATGCCAGAAACAACGACCGGGCGGCAGTGCAGTCGCAGGAGGTGTTCGAGCCGCATTCTGCACCAGCACAGCACACACGCAAACGCGATGACAGGGCAACACCACAACACAGTGATTGCGTCACAAGTTCAGAGGGAGAGGGACGGCTCAGGGTAACTGAGTCGCCATGATGATGAGCTATACTAGTGTGCAGGTAACCCACCGGACCCGGGATCCGACCTGACCTGCTACAGCGACACCAGCCCCTGTACGTACTGTTCATCCGCCCCATGCCCTGAGTCCACGCAGTACGGCAGGTTACTCAATTTTCCCGCCCTGGGGGGCCTGACACCTTGCTCTCCACGCTTACTTACCGTTCATGCCATCCTGCACAATATACATGGTAGCCTACACGGCTGCACCTCGTGGTGCCCGCAATATATCCTCCACATGAAAAAGAATATGGTTTTGGCAGCCCGTGTAGCCTTGAGCCCTTATTTGGTCATGCTCTCCGGAGGTGGTAGTGAGGCAGCCTCCGTTATAATGCCCTCTTTGTAACTCCCTTTTACAACCATGCCGTGACAGGACCCCTCAAACCAACCCAGGAACATCCCCGGTTTCGATGGAGGGGGGAGGCAGGGGGAGCTGTCCCATGGGGCAGAATTGGTGGCGGGGGGTGCAGGGGATTGGAAGGTCCGCACACAGGTCAACAAGCGCTTCACACACACACACGTTGAGAACCGCGAGACAAGAACGAAGCAAGAAAAGCGGTTGAAAGAAAACTCCTCAGGAACAGCAGAGCTGTCCTAGACGTCTTTCGGTCTGTCGGTAGAGAATGAGCAAATGCAGTTCTGGACAGTGGACCTCACCTTCTCCCGCGTTCAGTTCTGCACCGCGCAACAGACCACAAAAACCGCCCGCGGAGGAGCTCGTGCACTACCGTTGCCATAGCCTAGATTTATCGTGTGCTGGGTGCCACCACCCCGCCACACACACACAGAAACATTCAGGACAGGGGAAAGGGCATGGGCAGGTCGGGTGCAGGGGTAGAGAGGCCAGAGGTCGCCTATAATTGTGTGCTGTTGTGTTTGCGGGTGTTGTGTCTGTTGTACCCGTCTTGCCCCGTCAAGGACCGCAAAGGCCAGAGGGATGATCCGGGTACTTGTGGGGTGCCGTCTGTGTCCGTGTGCCTGTAATGTGTTGTGGTGGGTGCTGTGTCAGTGGTTGAGTCACCGGGCTCGTGCCGTGATGGCGCCTGTTCGATTCCCGCTGCCTGCATGGCCCTGCTGCCGAAGAGAAGGAGAAGGCAGTGAAGGCGCCGCTGCCGCGGACTGCGAGCCGCGCGCGCTACCGGAGCGGTCTGCCGCAGGGGGCGGTGGTGTGTTTTTTTCGGGGTCACGGGGCCGGGGTTGTTTTCAAAAAGGCGGCGAGGCGCACCTTCCGCGGGCCGGCAGTGCCGGTAGCGTAGCGAGCTGCTGTAGGGGGCGGTGGTGTGTTTTGACGATAGCAGGGTTCGAACCTCCGCTACCTCCGCACACACACACACACACACACACACATACACACACACGATTAGCAAACAAACAGACAAGCAGCACAACGCCGGGTCCGAATGTCAATTCCTCGTCAGCTGGTCATCAAACAAGACAAAGCATGTTCAACGCCAGTAGGCGCCGTTCTGCGGGGACAGGCACGCAGCAGGGTCCTCAGCCTACGAAAGAAGAAGGACGGTGCTGCCCTTTGGTAGAACCGACCTGATGTTACGACGACGTCAGCCCTGGTTCACCCAGTGCATCCCCGGCGTGTCACATGCAATGCATACGACCAGTCGGGCTCCAACCCCAGTCGTTTGCTTTGTCCTGCTACCCCTTCCCCTTCCCTCGCCCTAGTGAGGACTATGGTAACGGCAGTTCATCCAACATATAGATTCGTGCAAAAACCCCATCATTGACGCCCCACACACACACATTCTACAGCTCAAGATGGAAAAGGTAGTCATTCAGCACATTTGCAACCCTGTGTATTGCAACCCTCAACCAATTGGTCCAGAGATCCCACGTCCTCATATTCAAGTCCCGCGTATTCCTCCTACTGTCAAATCAGGGGGCAAGATCCATGCCGAATGCAATGAACCATCCCAGTATGCATGTTTTTCGAGCCACCGCTCTATGAGCCGTGCCACCTGGCATCTCCTCAGTGGTTGCTTGTGGGACAGATGGTAGAGGCGTCTTGTCGTAGCCTGGTGTGCGTGCGGTGAGCCAGCATATGCCTTTGATACCGCCCTGTGCATAGCTCTCATGGCGGGTGCCCGTGAGAAACCAGAAAGTATAGCAACCTGTAACCATGCAGCACCCCCCAGAATTTGCCCCAGCCAGGTGTCTGCCCAAGGCAGGGCATTTTTTAGCACCCCAGTAAAGATCGAAGACAAGTATCCCTTGTATGCCCTGTGTGGACTCATGAGGGGTTCTCCCAACCGCAAACACCAATCTGGGGTGAGGGCCGCAGGTTCAGCGAATGCTGTGCTTTTCCCACCCCCCGGCAGGACCAGTACCACTCCTGCAGCCTTCGTTACAGCACCACAACATTGTCCCGTACAATGCTTCACTGTCTTTGTGATGCAGTCACAATCCACATCAATATTCCAGGTGTGCCCTGTCCTGTGGTGCCGCATCAGTAGACACCAGAATGTTGTCCCTGAACTAGCACATACTGACACGACCCAGATCTGTGTGACACAGCGGCCATCCCTCGGCACTGAGTTCCAACCGACCCAGCCAGTGGAACCACACACACAAACACACGCAAACAAGAACAGAGCAAGAAAAGCGGTGAAAAAAACTCCTTACGCACGCACACACACACACACCCACATGTCCTGGTATGCATATGCAACAATGTTCGGCAGTTCTCAATCACTGTGATCCACACCATCGGCTTTTTCAAGTTCCACCTTCTTGTGCCGTGTTTGACTGCCATGAAATGCGTTGGGCGGCCTTGTTGTGATAAATAATAATGAAAGGGATCACATGCAATCCATTTCCATGCTGTTAATACCCTTCAATACCCCATTGGCACCACGGAGTGGTGTAGTCCACGTGGCGCACGTGCTAGGGTTGCGGGGGTCACCTGTGGGTCGAAAATTGGTCAATAACGATTTTTCCCAAAGTTGCTCCTAGACCATTGTGGGTGCTCCAACAAGTGGTTGAAGGCTATTTTGAGCCATCTTTGACCCATATTAGCCCATGCAAGTTCCCTTAAAGGCTTGAAATGGGCAATTTTGGGTTGCCCTGCAGTATACGGGGGTGCGGGGGAATGCAGGGGGTTGGGGAGGTTACAGGGTAGGTGTGCGAGGCAGCGTGGGGGATGGGGGGGGCATGTCTCTCAAGTGAGCGAAGGGAGCGAGGAAGGGTTTGGGGGATTGCTATAGGAGGGGGGAGTATAGGTGGCGTGCTGGGGGGAGTGCTAGGGGGGATTGCCTCTTGAGCGAGTGCAGCGAGCTAGTAAGGGTTTCAGGGGCGGTATAGGGGGGGAAATGGCGTAAATCGTTCTTGGTGTCCCTCAACACCCGTAGCTGATGTTCCCTCCCCCACCAACTCGGTCCCAATATTCAGTCTTGATTAGGGATAGGATTAGGGTCACCGAGCTGGTGGAACCAGTCTTGGTTTTAGAAAACTCTTTAGTGTCTACGGTGGACCTACCAACAGCAAGCAGCAAGCAAGCACGCGCGAAATGGGCAAAAATCACAACTCTGTCGTGGTGCTCCGGATTCGGCCAAAAATTTTGTGGGCGATACCTAGCGGTGTGAAGTACAATCACACAAATTATGAGCAAGAAAGTCAACGGTGGCGGCCGGGAACGGGTGTTTCAAGTGGCGGACCTAGGTTTCAGAATCAGTCAAAAATTGCCAAAAAAAAGCCCCTTTTCGGCCAATTTGGGGGCCTAGGATGTTCATGGAGTGGGCCATTTGCATTGGAACCAATCTAGGTGACCGCCGTTTTGTGGATGACTGCTTTTGGGGCCCAAGTTTCACCTTCTAGTGTTGTATTTGATAGCCATGGATTGCGTTAGGCACCCTTGTTGTGATAAACAATGATGAGAGGGAGCATTTGCACCGTAATTCCATGCTGTCAACACCCTTCAATGCCCTATTGGCACCATCAGCATGCACTTTGCACGTGCTAGGGTAGGGTTACGGGGGTCACCTATGGGTCCAAAAATGGTCAAAAATGATTTTTCCCAAAGTTATTCCTAGACCACTTGGGGTGCTCAAACAAGTGGTCTCAGGCTACTTTGAGCCATATTTGACCCATATTAGCCCATGCAAATTCCAAAAACCCCATGAAATGGAGAATTTTAGGACCCATGCAAACGGAGGTGCAATGGCACAATGACACCGCGATACAAGGACCGACTGTCACAAACCTAAACTTTGGTTGTCTTGTGTCTTGCTGTTGACTGAGCCGGCACTGAGGCACCACTTGCCTGTCCCTTTGGGGGCGGAGGCTTGCGGTGCCCCGAGGGGGGGGCGGGGGGGCAAGGCTGCAGGGACATCTGGCGCCCTTCACCGCATGCTCCGCCAAGATTTTTTTTTGTGTTCCGGCGCTAGGCATGTGCAGCAGCCCCCAAGAAGGGCCGCACCCCCAAGACTTGGGGTGCAGAGTGTTCCACAAGTGTGCCAAGTGGCCCCTAATGGATCCCCATGGCACAACCACTGTAAAGCAGTGCACACAGCCACACACCCCAGGACGCATGCATGCACAAACAAGGGGATGAAGGCGGTGGTCTAGAGTGTGGGGAACAACAACAAATAGCATCCTCGTAAAGCATGCTGTTGACGCCACAAATGCATAATGTGAAATGTTACCAAAAAATACGCGCAAAACATGAAAAAAAAAACTCATGTGGCTGTTCGGCCACATGCTAGGCTTGGTTGATGAGGGGCACAGCCCTCATCAACCAAGCCTAGCAAGCCGTGTTTGATGTTCTTAGTACCCGGGAGATTCTAATTTTGTGTCAATGTATCCAGCTGGGTAATTCCCAAATTGGTAAAAAAAACAGCCAAAAACTGCTCCCAAAACCATAAAAATGGCCGTGGATCTGCAAAACGGCACCAAATTCGAATTCAAAAACAACGTTTATTTTGTGAGGTTTCGTTGCGAGCCGGTCATTTTAAGGGGCTATAACATTGGTCAAACCACGGCGTAGCAACCTGTGCAAAATTCAGCCCCATTTTCATGGAGACTGGTTGAAAAGGTGCTTAAACCCTGCCACCTCTTCAAAACGGGCATAAACGGAGCAAACGAAGTCGATTTCCTGAGTTTTCTCATCGAGGCGGTCATTTTGAGGGGCAAGGGTGTAGGGGTGATAAAACTGAAATCTCGACGCCAGGGTGTTCCCTATCACAGGGGGTTGGACGTGGCCTGTTACTTGTGCGGAGGGGGCCCCTCCCCCTCTCCACGTGCGTGGCAAGGGGGGCCGGGTGCCCCAAGTTGAACGAGTTTGGTCTAGGGGGTTGAGGTGTTCTGGCCACCGACAAGCAATAGCTTGAGCCCCCATTCAGTGGGAGTGGCAGCCTCCAATGATTGCCCATGGGCCCTAATCACAGGGGATACACACACCCAAGGGTGCACCACCATGTCTGCCTGTATTGCGCCAAACCGAATGTACTGCGAGCGGCTGAAATACGCCACCTTGCCAAAGGATCCTGCCCACGAAATACACACATCTTGATTACACCAACAGATTGGTATGACAGCAATACACACAACTATCCCACTGGTGTTTGTCATGTAATCAACACGTGTGTGTTGTGTGCAACCAACATCCTCTTAGAGGGTAAGAGAGGTCACGGACAGCGCCTGGGACGCCTCCATGGACATCAAGTACGCGGCGGTCTTGGTGCAAAGCCCAGCACAAAAAGGGCGCACATCACACATAGTCCCTCCTCTTGGGGGCTTTTTTAAAAAATACAATTATACCATTTCGTAACGACCTCGCCACCAAAGGCATGAAAGGCGGAGCGTATGCAGTTAGCACGTCCCTTACCCCAAGCCCTACTAGGGAAACGGTTGTGCTCTCCCTAGTAGGCCTTATATGCAGTGCCTTCGGCGCTACATATGGGTTCTTCTTGTTTCTCTTGCAAGTGGGGCCGACCCTTACCCCTGTGGAGTGTTAGGTTTAGAAGGCCCCTCGTGACGTTCTCCAACATAATGCCTAGTACCCCCCCCCCCCTTGTCGTTCCCGACCCCAGGGAAGACGGTCCCCCACCACCCCGTGGGGGATGGTCACCAAGTGACGGTCCCCCATCCCCCCTGGGGGACCACGCCCCCACCGTACACGCACATTTGCAGGCACAAAAATTGCAGCATAAAACGAAAGAATTCAGCATAGGATGCGTTTAAAGGGTTGCCAATGTACGGAGACCTACTCCTTGACCGGCTCGGTGTAAAATTTCTTGGTCCTACTCCACTTCACCTTGAACTCTTGCACATGCTCACCGCTTTCCACTGGAATGCTTTGGGCAGGAATGCTTTGGGCAGCACTCTTGGGTGGTGGTTTTGCCTTCTTGGTAGGAGGCTTGACAGGCGCAAGCAGATTTTTGGGAACCCATTTCCCTTCGGGAATGTCCCTTGTAAAATACAACTTGTTCCCAAAACTGTGTCCCATGCCCCACACACCACGGGCACTCTTCACCCACACAACCTCCGATATACATCACCGTGCTCTGAATGTCCAACGACCTGCGCCAAAACAGGTTCCCCCGTGGAGCGGATGAACATCACACTTGTCCCAGGGGGAAACATGGCTGTGCTATCAAGTTCCATTTCAGAGAAAGTGAGCAAAATGTCCCGCCATGAGTGCAAGGGATGCAAGTGGTAGTGCCCCACAACACAGTCACCCAAACAACAACACAATGAGGCGCAACGAAAAATTTTGGGTTGACCAAGTGACGCCCCCCCCCCCCCCCCCCGAGGAACGACAAGGGGTGGGGAATGACAAGGGGGATGGGGGGGGGGGGTAGTGTGTTTAGGCGTGTAGGGGGCATTGCCCCAAAGGATGCATCCACATGCAACATCGTTCTGGAATCTATGGGCTGTGCGGACGTGAAAGTTCGCCCTGTGTATCACAGACCCTTGGATGCTGTGGAAATGGCGCTGGATAACAAGGCCTTGAACCATCAAGAGCATCTTCCTTCCCTGCCTCGTCAAAGCTGCCAACAGTGAATGAGGACACATCATGAATGACCGCAACGCCGAATTGCAGAGGCAATGGGCCGCAAATCATTTTGTAACACCACAAGCGTTCTTGCATACCTTACGTTACCACCGCAAGGGCAAATTGTGCATCAGGTGCCATAGGGGGAACCCTTGCACTGCGCGCGCACTGCGCGCTACTTTTAGACTATGTTCCCCCCGAAGAGCCCCCAGGCACACCCCTTGGAAACGCCCTTAGAATTAGGTGACCCAAACTCACAAATCCAACCAATCCAGTAGTCCAACACTAGCGACATAACCTCGGTGATATACAAAATACATCCAGCAGGCATTATCAATCTGGACATAAAAGAGCAGACCTCCACGCAAGCATGTTGTGGAAAAGCCATGAACAGCGCATTGGTCGCCACCCTCAACAACACACAACTGTCTTTCTGTTCCATTGTCAACTAAGTACACATTGAGAATACGCAACTTGTGTGCACAACATGACACAGTTGCAGAATCAAAGAAATGTCACATTCTTGGGGATCCCCAAACAAAGGGGGACAAAATCAGAAGTCAAAACCTCCGCTAGGGGTCACCATGATGCCCCTAGGGGCCCCTAGTATCTCAAAGTATGGGTCTCTAGTACGGCCAGACGCCCAAATAGTTGCACTGCGCGCGCACTGCGCTTAAGGCGCCCCCGTAGAGACAGCGGCAATGTGCATTGGCTCCGCAGTACAAATTCCACACATCCAAACGGCCACCCCACATGACTCCTCATACAGTAGACGCACTGGCAAGCAACGTGCACTCTCTGCGCGTACTGTGTGCTGAGGTACACCTCCTCCCTTTGGATCTGGGCATCTGAGCTCACACTGGGTATCCACTGCCGGTGGTCCCCTCCAAGCGCCCACCTCCTGAGCCCAAACACACCAGGTCATTGCAGAGGCAACGGGAGGAGACTCTGCAGCACACATTGCCGTGGTCCCAGTGAGGCCATTTCTGCGCCTATACACCAAACAGTCTGACAAGCAAAAAGCAATACATACATTTGAGATCCAATGTTCCGTCAACTGATGCAGCAATCCGCCTTTGGATCTCCTCCTCCCAGTATGACATTGTGCGATCTGGCATGATACCCGATTCTGTACAAGAAAAAAGCATCAACACAATGGTCCCGAAAATCGGGGCTGTGCAGAGGTCAGCACAAAGAACATAATCGGGTCTTATTGTTTTTTAATACGGAGGCTAATGAGGGTGCCTCAACGCACCGCGTGCACCGTGCGCTTTAGCCCGCTATCAAGAGTCGGATTATTGCACCACTTTTTCAGGTAACAATGCCACACAAACACCACAGAAAACGGTGACAAGGATCAACACAGAAGACAGTAACGACAGAATGTGTGTTGTCAACCAAATGTCTTCCGTCATGCGCAGAATTCGTTCGTGTTCATACACTGAACGGCGATATATATGGACACCTATGTGTCGTCCTCGCAAGGACCGTCAGAGCATGAGGTGCCATTCTCATCACCTGAGTCATGACTAGAGCTTGAGGAACTCTCCGAAGAATCTGTGTTCGGTTCCACTTCAGACTGGTCAAAAATTTCATCCGGGAAATGATTCCAAGGCCCACAACAGTGGCAGGCACACGTTTCCCTGTGGTGCCTCTCAGATAAAAGACACTACTGCCGGGCACCAACAGGTCAGCATTCATTGCTATGTGTCCTGTTGAAAGCAAAGGAGGCGAACCCGAAAATTCTATTGCCTTCGGCAGTGCACCTCGAAGAGAGGTTGACAGTCAGCCATTCAGTCCCTGCGCCAGGCCAGCAGTCAGTCAGTCAGAAACACACAGTTTGGGTTTTTTGTCAGTGGCAGATGCGTCCCTAAGCAGTGGGGTAACATTTCACTGCAAGCCACCTTGTAGCCCAATGGCAATGCAGCTGACTGCAGCGGCCAGGTCGGCGGTTCGAACCCCGGTCGCCCGGCTTTGTCACCGCTGCCGCCGCAAAAAGTCAGCAGACCAGGATTCGAACCACCGACCGAAAACCTTGAGCCAGCTGCGTTACCGTTCGACCAGCGGCGGTGTGACAGCACTGTGCTTCCCCACTGCGTAGAGCCTGTTTAGCAAAAACTTTTGACCCCCCCCCCCCAGCACAACCCCCCCCGCAAAAAAATGATATCCAGTTTTAGGGGGTAGAGGCCTCAGAATCAAAAAATCCATTGGGGGATGGTCTTATTGGGCAAAATAATGATTTTACAAGGGGTTGGACATCCAATATCATGCCTTGGGGTATGCTACGCGAATGACCCCAAAAAAGGGGGGTATACGCCGCTCGCGCCTGCGCTTGATCTAACAACCTCTCTTCGAGGTGATTTCGAGTCTACAAGGTGCCTGCTACCCAACCTGGGACCCCAACATGCTAGAACCCACGCAAACACAACAATTGGGCACCTCAATGCAATGCTCAGGCCCCTATGACCGCTTTGGGGCAACATTCCATGGTACCGCCATTCTACGCCAACCGGGCTAAAGTCGCACCCCGTGCGAGGCACCCTCAATGACTGCCATTTGGAGCCGGCAGTCGGCATACGAAATGCCCAAAGTGAAAAACTGGTCCTGCAGCGCGTCCCCGCGGCTGTGGCGGCAACTGCGGCCGCGGCATTGTTGGCAGCGATGTTTGCCAGTGCGAGTGCCGCTCCTCCCCGTCCCACCCGCATCGCCTTTTGGCGGTGCACACCCGCCATCTGCACCATTTTAGGTTTCTACGTCTTTTCATTCCGGCCCTGCAATATCAAGTTGGAATCCATGAACAGTGCAGAATGTAGTGGTACCCCCCCTCCTTGTCGTTCCCCACCCCAGGGAAGACGGTCCCCCACCACCCCCTGGGGGACGGTTGCCAGGTGAACGTCCCCCCACCCCCCGGGGGACCGCACCACCACTATACGCGCACTTTTGCAGGCACAGAAATTGCAGCATAAAACGAAAGAATTCAGCATAGGATGTGTTCAAAGGGCTGCCAATGTACGGAGACCTACTCCTTGACCGGCTCGGTGTAAAACATCACACTTGTCCCAAGGGGAAACATGGTTGTGCTATCAAGTTCCATTTTAGCGAAAGTGAGCAAAATGTCCCGCCATGAGTGCAAGGGATACTACAAGTGGCAGTGCCCCACAACACAGTCACCTAAACAACAACACAATGAGCCGCAACGAAAATTTTTGGGTTGACCAAATGACGCCCCCCCCCCCCCCCCCCGGGGAACAACAAAGGGTGGGGAACGACAAGGGGTGGGGGTTACCCTCTGCATGGGGGAGAGGGGTGAGCAAAAGACGGGCCAACCTGCTGGATGTTGTCACTGGAACATATTTTGGGTGAGATTCTCTGGGCTATGGTGTAAGCATGGCATCCAGACGGCACATGCAACAGACATCACACGGCACCCAGGAATCAAGGACTGCAGAGGCACGCCGTTGCGTCAGGTTGGCGCGTTCATGATGACTGTCAGTCTGATGATCAGTGACTGTGGCGCCTACACCTCCCCTTAATGAGGCCAGGGCGCTTTTCGCAGAAGCAAGTGTCTTTCTTTTTAAGTCAACTCTGACTCAACCATCATCACCACAACTGCTGGTGGTTGGCTTCGAAACCGCTGTTATTAATCTTCTACTGCCGCTTGTGCTATGAGGGAGTGTTTGCCTGGCGCTCCTTTTGCACTAAGTATCCCGACGCTCTCCCCAGTTTACCCTCCCGTAGAGAAGACCTCCAAGCAGACCTGAATCGAGCCCAAAGACATTCCCTCTACAGAGCACACAGCATCAAGCAGAATCTGTGAGTCCCACCTCCTTAACACATGTCACATGTGAGATGTACTTTGCCCAACAAACAATTTCCCCCACACGTGTGCGGGTCAATACACTTTGCGCAATAGTGTTCATTGCACTACCACAAAGTCCGACCGTCGAGCGGGAGTTGACGTTTCTTTGCGCTTTGGGGACCACCCTGGCCGAGTCTCCTGCACATCTGCTATGCTGTTCGGGCTACGCGGCATCCAGCCCATCCCCCCCGTCTCCGCCCAGCCCCTGCTCCTCCTTCCAGACCTGATGATGCCATCGAGGGTGATGAATGCAGCCCGGATCAGGCGCGACCCATGCACACGGCACACACGGTGCATGACTTGCACCGCATGCACCGTGTACGCCCCCATGCACATGGTACACACATGGCCCTCGTTTGCCCAGTGCGTGAGGAAGGAAGTGGGCGAGTGGCAGAAATAATGAGAAATACAGTTCGGGTCTTGAAAAAAAGACATTCAAAATGTTCTTTTTTTTGTCACACATGTGCTGGGTCCAGAGCACGATCCGAATCACGAAGGGCCAGCCCGTCATCCAAAGGTTTACCCACATCCCGGGCTCGGGACCAGTCGGTGGTGCTGTGGTCGGGGTCAGAAAGAATGTGCCAAAAATGATTGGTGAAGAAAGTGGGATCATGCGGGTGGGCACAACGCATGATCGGTTAGGGCAGCATAGCCTATGACAAGCATCCGGCGGTGGGCCGGCCAATGCAGTGATGAACGATGTGCATCACCATCCGGTTGCAGGAAGGATTCCCGCCGAGGATGTGTTTGGGCGGGGCCAGGGCCTTTGACAGAGAAGAGGACACTGATGATTGACCCCAAGTAGGAGGCTTCTCACTCACGGGACCCTCCACAATCCCCCCCCTTGAATAATGGAAGGTTCAGTATACGGGGAGTTGGTAGTGGGCAGTGCGCCCCCCCCCCCAGCCCCCCCCCCCCCCCGAGTGACGAGTGACGAGTGACACATGAGGAACCCGGCCGGATGAGGGTAGGGAGGGGGGTGAAGATTTTTTTCATGTTTTCCATGCGTATTGGAATTCTCCATAAAAATCTGAGCATTTTGGGCATACACCAGTTGGGTAAAAAAAAGCGTCTCCTCCTTATTGGATGCCAAAATTTATCCTTCCAGCACCTTCAGCGCTGGAATTGTGGCTAATTGTCATTGTGTCCATGTGTCACTCAAGCACAAAGTCCAGCTGTCTGTCACTCTCCATGTGTCGCTGAGTGACAGAGAGCCAAACCCCCCCCCCTCCCACCACCCACCCCCCACCAAAACATTGGACCCGTTCTTATGCCCATCCCTGGTAGTGGGGAGAGGGGGGGTTGGGTTGGGTTGGGTCGGGTCACGGCCTCTTCCGGGGGTCGTGTGCGGGGTCACGGCATCCTTCCTCGCCGGACACGACTGGACACGAGTCACCAGAACGTCCGGTCACAAGGCCCGCTGGACTGTTGACACTCCCCAGACCACGCCTAGCGCCGGCGTG
This sequence comes from Eutreptiella sp. 'Long Island Sound 2002', assembly GCA_964036045.1. Lineage (NCBI taxonomy): Eukaryota > Euglenozoa > Euglenophyceae > Eutreptiales > Eutreptiaceae > Eutreptiella > Eutreptiella sp. 'Long Island Sound 2002'. Next base: position 142,276,307 of record OZ038378.1, read on the forward strand.
CGGAAGATACCGCCGTGCCTGTGTGTCTGCCTGTTCTCCTGGTGGGTGCGTGGGGCGCTTGGGGGGCACGTCGGGCCACACGGTCAAGGCGGGGGTTGCTCCTACCCACCACCCCCCACCCCACCCCACCCACCACACAACCAGAACACGTTCAGACCCACAGAGAGTCGGAATGTACAGTGGCGAGAGGCCAATAGGCGCCGCCAACGGCAAACAAATCAGAACCATGGCCTCATAGCAATCCCCCCCCCACCAGGGGGTGCCGTAATGAAGAAAAAAAAAACTCGGAGTGTCCAATACGCCCTACGATGGCGGCCGGTGGGTAACCGATGGCGGTTGGTGGGTAACCGATGGCGGTTGGTGGGAAATCGATGGCGGTTGGTGGGTAACCGATGGCGGTTGGTGGGTAACCGATGGCGGTTGGTGGGTAGCCACCAAACATCAGAGAGTGGATGCCATAGTAAAAAAAAAAAGGGTGAGCGTCCTTATGGCACCCCCTGCCCCCCCACCCACCGGGGGTGGGCTCCCGGGTTCTCTGGGCCGGGTCATCGGCGGGGGTTCTCGTGGGGACCCCTTCCTCTGGCCCTGGCATGCACAACAGGATTCCGATAGGCTGTTCAACTCAATGGCGGTCCCGCTGGCGGTATGGCCCACCAGGTAGCCAGGCAGCCCCCAGCGGGTGCGGCTCCAGAGGGTGCGGAAGGGCCAACGCGGGGCTGCCGGGGTCTGCGTCTGTGAGCAAAACAAGGCCACCAGGCGATGGGGCATCGGCACAGGCCTGTGAGTTGGACATTGCCCAGGGCAGGTCTGCGGCGGGGCATACTATGCGGCATTGGGAGGGGGCGGTCAACTGACAAAACTGGCTGGGGTCCAGAGGGGTTGATAAGGATTACCACTGGAGCCAAAGAAACTTGATTAGACTGCTCAGAGATATGCTTCAGATACCCATTCCCGTTCGGCTGTCTTTCATACATGTGGAGACTGTTGATTGCATGAGTGCTTCACGTGCCACACCCTGTTTGTGGAAGCCTATCCACAAAATGCAACTCAGGTGGTTCGCATGCACCCCATGTGCGCCGCTCCATGTCCAAGCACACCAACTCCATGGATGAAGCAAAATAGGGCTGCCCAAGTCGGTACATCCCAAGTGCCTCCGACGTCACGTTACGCCACTGGGAACCGACACAAATCGTTCCCAGGCCATTCTCTCCCTTGCGTTTGACAACGTGTCGCTTCCCAGGGGCATTCTTTGTTGACTGGAACATACCACCTCCGGCCCAACTCAGGGCCGAAAGGGTTTCCCGGGAACAAAAAATGCCACCGGTAGTGCGGAGAGGCAGATCAAAGTGTCTACAGAACCGTTGCCTTCTCGGGGTCTCGGAAGGGGAGAGGAGTTAGAGTGGCTACAAAGCGGCTGCAGTTTTGTGGTCTACAAAGCAAAGGGGGGCCAAAGGGGTTCGATAATCCTTGCCATCGTGGGGTCTCCAAAGCCCAGAGGAATGAAAGTGACCAGAAACCCGCAGCATTCTCGAGGTCTTCAAAGTGGGGCTACAACGCAGGGCCTAACGCTGCGGCTGCAGGCTCAGGGCGGGCCAGCCCAACTCTTGATCCTGTGCGCAATGTAATCGAATTGCCCCGCAAGCGCATGGGGAGACGGTTGGCTGGTCCTGCTGCACTTGGCACCCGCATCCTCCGGCGTCTTGGGCTTCTTCTTGAGGTGATAGTACACGGCGTGCGATGGATCATTCTCCCGAGTCCAGCCCCCACAACGCGCTCCAGCCACGGTGCCGGGCTGCCAAGCCTCTTCTTGCTGCTCCTTGAGGAAATCCGGGCAAGTGTCCATAGGCCGTGGGGCAAACGGGTCCACAAACTGGAAAGTCCGGTCACCATCGACCACCACCACGGTGCTTGGGGTTGTACCCCGGACTTTGACCTCGTAGTAGATGCCCTGTGCGGGCTTGTCACGGTCCTGGCCTGCGTCTGCGAAGCCGACGGGCTCTTCAGCCTGCAGCCACTCCACGCAGTAAAAATGGTCACAGCCCTGGGGCTGGACCCGCCCCTCGTCGTCAATGGCGGCAGAGGTCCCCTTCCACCGGGAGGCCTCGTACTGCAGATGGCAGGCACAGGGCCGAGGCGGAGCCCAAAACAAAGCCGGATGCCCCGGTTCCCAGCGCCAGTCGGCCTGTAAGTCCAGGGAAAAGCAGTGGATGGTCACGTGCTCTGCACTGCCCGGTCGGCCCCCAACGCCCTGATCTAGCACGAGCTGCTCCTCCCTGAAGCGCGGGCTGTGCATCAGGACTGCGCTGTACTCGGGAGGCCGTGGGTCAGGCGGTGGGTCAGGCGGTGGCTGATCGCTCGAGGCAAAGATCAGAAAGCCGTGCTTCACGCCGGTCAGGAAGCAGTAGCTCAGCATTTGATAGACGTCGGCCCAGTCCGGCAGGCCCCGTGTGCTCTGCTTCCATTTCACGTCCCCGATCACCAAATACAAGTTCGCGTCCGCCGCATCCCCGCGGCATGTCCACACAATGTCAGGCTCGGGAGTTCGGTTGGGGCAGAGCCGGGGGATGCAGTCCGTCAGCTTCTGCTTCTTGAAACCGCGCTCCGTCACGTGCGGTGGGCCCCGGAGGGACTGCATCAGCGCTCGCCTGAGGCTGTTGCGCACCCACTGCTCGAACTTGTGGTACATCGAAAACCACAACGAGGGGGCGTCCCCGAGCTCAGAGCTGCCGACTGAGGGCAAGGCGCACTGCAATATCATGGAGGCGTAGCGCAAGGCCGGCTCGTAATGCTGGTTCAGCAGCGTCAATGGCACGTGCGGCACAGGACAGAAATGTACAGAGGACACGCCGAGTTCCTCAAGGCCTTGAAGCCAGCCATGCGCCGCATCCGCCACCTCACCTTTGCTGTTTGTGGCAACGTGCTCCAGCGCGGCCTTGACCACCTGCAATTGTCACAACCGGCTGTGTGGATGGCATGGTCCCGAAATACGTGGGAATGGGGCTCCCGAAAAATTTTATTGCCTTCGGCAAGGCACCTTGAAGAGGGGAGAGGGACGACCATTCTTGAGCTGCCGAGGCTGGAAAACTGCATAAGCAGGTTGTGCCCTAGACCCCTTGGGACCCCCCCCCCCAACACCCGAATAGGGTGAAAAACACATAAAGAGGGTATTGCGCTTCTATTGCCCATGAGCCTATGTACAGAGGCCGAGGGGCTGGGGTGTGTGAAAAACACATAAAGAGGGGCTAAAACATGCTTTACATAGGATATTTGATCATTTTGGATGGTCAAAGTATCAAAAAAAAATCAGTTTCGGAAATTTCCATTTTTGAGCTGCTGAGGCCCGAAAACTGCGTAAGCAGGTTGTGCCCTAGACCCCTTGGGAGCCCCCCCCCCCCCCCCCAACACCCAAATAGTGTGAAAAACACATAAAGAGGGGCTAAAACATGCTTTACATAGGATATTTGATCATATTGGATGGTCAAAGTATCAAAAAAATCAGTTTCGGAAATTCTATTGCCTTCGGCAAGTCAACCTCGCAGAGAATCTACTCCAAGCAACGCACACACGAAATAGGGAAAAAACAACATAAATACGGCCTAAAACATGCTTTACATACCTTGGATGGTCATTTTAGGTGATCATGGTATCAGAAAAATGAGGTTCGAAAACTTCGATTTTTGAGCTGCCCAGGGTGAAAAACTACAAAAGCAGGTTGTGTACCAATCCCTTGGGAGCCCCCCCCCCCCCCCCCGTAGCTAATACCCAAATAGGGTGAAAAGCACGTAAATACGGCCTAAAACATGCTTTACATACCTTGGATGGTCATTTTAGGTGATCATGGTATCAGAAAAATAAGTTTCGAAAACTTCGATTTTTGAGCTGCCCAGGGTGAAAAACTGCAGAAGCAGGTTGTGTACCAATCCCTTGGGAGACACCCCCCCCCCGTGCGCCCAATACCCAAATAGAGTGAAAAGCACGTAAATACGGCCTAAAACATGCTTTACATACCTTGGATGGTCATTTTAGGTGATCATGGTATCAGAAAAATAAGTTTCGAAAACTTCGATTTTTGAGCTGCCCAGGGTGAAAAACTACAAAAGCAGGTTGTGTACCAATCCCTTGGGACCCCCCGCCTGGACCTAATACCCAAATAGGGTGAAAATCATGTAAATACGGCCTGAAACATGCTTTACATACATTGGATGGTCATTTTGGTGGTCATGGTATCAAAAAAACAAGTTTCGAAAACTTCGATTTTTGAGCTGCCCAGGGTGAAAAACTGCAGAAGCAGGTTGTGTACCCATCCCTTGGGAGCCCCCCCCCCCCCCCCCCCCGGACCTAATACCAAAATAGGGTGAAAAGCATGTAAATACGGCCTAAAACATGCTTTACATACCTTGGATGGTCATATTGTGTGGTCACAACATCATAAAACAAGTTTCAAAAACTTTGATTTTTGAGCTGACCAGGGTGAAAAACTGCATAAGTAGGTTGTGCACCGGCCCATTCACCAAGCCATTATTGGTGGAAACAGTCATTTTGCGTCTTTGGCACGGGTTGTGACCGGCTCTCAGCAAGGCTAGAGACTGCAAAAAATGTCCTTCCGTATCCTAGTAGGCATATACTGTCACAACATCCCCACTCACAACCCTCAGAGTGGGTACCACGGGGTCACCGAGGTCTCCAAAACCGCCAACATAGCAAAAATGGCTGAAAAGTGCATAAACTGCATAAGCGCTCGTCCCACTCTGCCCCATACAAACCCCATGGAGTCGGGACCCGGAAACACTTTTTCGGCTCAAAACCAAAAAAAAAAGGGGGGGGGGTCATTTTTTGACCCCCACCCCCCACCCACCTCCCTCAAAACCTCAAAAAAGTGGGTTTCAAGTGGCGGGGGTCTAGGGGGGGTCCGGACCAAAAACTCATTGGGGGCGGCGTTTATTGGACAAAATAATGATTTTACAAGGGGTTAAACTAACAATTCAACCCCTTGGGGTAGGGTACACGAATGGGCCCAAAAAGGCCCAAAATGGGGGGGTATGTGGCGTTTTCCCCTATATACGCCTGCCTGGCTTTGATCTAACAACCTCTGCGGGATGAATTTCCATTTTTTAGCTGCCGAGGCCGGAAAACTGCATAAGTAGATTGTGCCCCAGCCCCCTTGGTACCCCCCCCCCCACACACACCCAAATAGTGTGAAAAACGCACAAAGAGGGGCTAAAACATGCTTTACATAGCATAATTTCATCATTGTAAGTGGTCACAATATCAAAATTGCAAAATTTTCCATTTTTGACCTGTAGAGGGTGGAAAACTGCTCAAGCAGTTCGTGCACACACCAAATGCCATTGAACCACCTACAAACAGCAATTTTGAAGCTTTTGGGGGGCCCATGGCTCGGGCTAGATGGGCCCAGTGGCCACTACGTGGGTCCTCATGGGTGCTCAAGTACCCTTATTGTCACCAAATGCTCACCCAAACCCATCCTAGGGGCAACGGAAGGGTTTCATGAAAAATCGATTTTTCAAAAAACCTTCACGTGCCACTAAACAGCCTATCAAGCGTGAAAACAGATCAAGTGTGAAAGCGGCTAAGTCCCCACTGGCAAGGGTCCATATGGGGGGGGGGGGGGGCGACTGGGGGTACCTGGAGTTGGGACCCGGTACCCTCGCCATGGGTTAGGGGGTCCATATCCAAGAAAAAAGTTCTTCGGGACCCAGGTCCAAATACACACACAGCAGGCACGATACGCAAAGAAGTTTTGACCCCCCCCCCAAAAAAAGGGGTACCCAGGTGCGGGGAGGGTACGGGGGTCAAAATCCAAAAAATCATTGGGGGATCATTTTTGGTCCTAAAATGATGATTTTACAAGGGGTTAGACGTTAGAAATATTTGAGATATTGAGATATTTGATATTTGAATAAGATGAGATGACGGGAGGGCGAAAGTTTAAACTGGGCCACTTCACAGTGCAAGCACCAGCATTGTTTCTTGACTACCCTGCAAATGCAAGCCCAGTTAAGAGCCCCTTCGCCCTCCCCTGGGCCCCAGGTGTTCGTGGACTCGATGGCATGGTCTGTTGTATGGGTCCTGGCGCAATGAACTGTGCGCCAGAGCGACTACACGGGCTCATGCAATGACACACTGGCTTTGCGCCAACTGCTCCAACCAGGAATGGCCAAGGTAAGAGCCCAGCGTGAGCCCAACAGAAGGAACGGGTTTCCCTTGTTGCACTTTTTTGCAAAAAAAAACCACTTGAAGTGTCTTCACCCGCCTTTTTGAGAAAAAAAACCCTCAAACTCATTAGGAGGGGCGTTCTCCATCACACAAACCCCAGGCATCATCTTTCATTGCCTCTCTCTTGACAGTGACCAGGGTCAACCAGAGGTCCTCCAAATCTGTGACGAATTTGCGGCGGGTTTGGAACAAGCCCGCGCTATTTCTGAATGAAGGAGCAAGCCCCTTGCCCATTCTGCTCCAAACTGCTCTCATATCAAACGGGAGAGGGTCAGAGAGTCATTCAGGTGCAGACCACAGAGGTAGTGTGGTGCGGCTGTTGCGCTAACGCACCGTTCGGAATAGAGCAAAGGTAAAAACAGACGAAATTCGACAATGGCAACGGGGTGGTGTTTGACCTGTCCACATGCCTCAACCTTCTTCATGAGCTCTGGTGGATATCTGCATGCCAACTGAGTCGGATGCCCAATCCCATACTGCCAGTGCAGAAGCGATGGCACAGGAATCAAACATGCTGTGAACAAATACAGGTAGCAACCTGCATTTCTGAGCAAGGATAGAGGGGCGCATCAGAGTAATTGTTAGCCACTGATGATGATATCAATCCTGCAACGTTCCTGGTTCGCCATCTGCTACAACCTGGTCAGAAACCCTGGGTGTTGGCATAGGGGACGTTTCTGCACAGCGCGGGCACAGCGCCCAATAGTAAGTTAGCTTTCCCATGACCACCCTGAAAACCACCCCCCACCGGGGGAGCTACGTCCACAGGGCAAAAACAGAAGGTTTAGACAGCAACCCGGCATTGTCAGTGTGAAACATGATTTGTTTTAACTCATTATCTGAGTTTTTGGACTGAGTAAGAGTCTGAGTAGTCCTGTGCATGGGAATACAGTAGTTATTGCGGTCACCTTGGCCATCAGGGAAAACGGGTCCAAAATAGTCTACTGTTCGCACAGCGCGTGCACAGCGCACGGTGCGCCCCCATAAAGGGACCAACAGAGACCAGATTCCTGGAAATTTGGAAGATGTTTGCAAAAGGATGCTGAGGAGGCGCCAGGGGCTGAGCAAGGAGGTTGGCTACGCAGATGACCTGATTCTCCAGAACATCGGCGGTGTGTTCATCAAAGCGGCAGTGCACCGGCAGCATCAGTCCCATACCCCGCCGCACGATTTCTGCAAAAATTGGTTTGCCCCGTAGCGTGTGCATGGCTGCCTCCCGTTGGGCGTAGTCATAACGTATCCCTTGGTCCCGGACGTCCTCTAAGGCCCGCAGTAGAAGACTGTACAGGATCCGCATTTCGCAGCCCTCTCCATCGGCGGTGCTGTGGTACAATCACAAAAGACCGCCTGTGCGCTCTCAAACGAGAAACAGCGCTGTCCCAATGATCTGTGCCCCGCCATCCCACGGGACCCGTCGTGCTGGTGCGGCGTGCCGCCTCTGCCACCGTCACCGGCCAAAACCCAACGCCCCAAACCGCAGACGACGAACACAACCCCGCGTGCATGTCAATGAGCACTTGTTTCAATGACAACACATTTTGTCATGCAAAACAAAGAAACTCAGTGGCCAGCTCCATGCCTAGGCCGTATCAGAAGAGGCGGCAGCCTCTTGCGGGGAGGGAAATGATGGCCGTCTTGAGTTGATTGATGGCAGTTGTGGGCTACCCGATGCCGATTGTCAGCCGCCTGCGCGCGATGGTCGCCATCCCACGCCAGTTCTAGACTGCTGGACTAGCCAGCCAACGGCAGTTCTACGGTATCCCACGGCACTGAAGGCCAACTCCCGGAAACTATTTCTCGCCCAACCGACAGGTTGACTGCCAACCGCCGGTGCGGCGGAGGATACTGAGGGTGTGCCCACTTGGCTTGGGTAGGAAATACCCATGTGGTCTGTACACACGGAGTGCCACAGATAGACACTGTCTGCGTGTTGTGGACCCTGGTTGAGTTGTAAGGCGCCGTAGGGGCCGTGAAACGCGCCGACCTGCGCCGATCTGTGCAGGTCCATCCGGGCGAGCACAGGATCAGACTGGCAATCCACCCTCTCTCAACACGACCCCCTGTTCTTGTGGCACCAACTCTCGTCTTCGAAACTCTTGCAACAGGGGTTGTGCTGGAGCTCCGGGTCTACGAGGGAACGTGAGCGCGCCTGGCGCGCCCGCCACAACAACACAAAACACAACAACAACACCACCAACCGCAACGGCAATAACAGTAGCCGTCACCGCACAAACGGCAACCGGTGACCATAAAGGCAACGGTACAACACCCGGACGCAACAACGAGCCCGGCAAAACAACCCACAAGCACGGCATGTACAAGGAACCGACACCAAACGATGCCGCCGGTGGCTGAGAACCACCGTGGCACGACGTGGCTAGCCACGCCGGCCCGATACAACAACAATAACAACAAAAACAACAACAAAACAACAACGAACCCCGAACGTGTCCCGCGTATCACAGCTCTTCCTCATGGCACGAGACCAAGGTTCAGGCGCCGCGCATTGAGCCGGCCACCGTGAGGAGACGCCGGAGCGGACCAACCGGATCGACGAACTGATCCTGGCTAACTGAGACGTGCAGGAGGCGTCGGAGCGCGCAGGTACGTCCCTCCCACTGCACGGAACACGGCCGGGATGGCGGGCACGCGCACATGCCACAGCACGCACGGAACCCATACACACATGCGAGGATACGGGGGAAAAAATCAACGCACCTAACACGAACGCAGGATACGATGGAGGAGGAGCAGACCAACGACGGCGACAACCAAAGGGAGACCACGTCGTCGACGCCGCGCACTCCGAGAAAGACCAGACCCCAAGGGATGGAACTACGGTCACCCAACCCCACAAGCCCTGAGATCCACTGTGCCCTAAACACGGAACGCAGCGCGGACCACGAGCCCATCACACACACACCCAGCCCCGCCTGCACGGAGTACAGCGCACACGACGCGGCGCGCACCGGGCAAAGTTTCTACGGCCACCTCCAACCGTTGGCAGCATGTCTGTATGGGATTTTCTGACCTAACCTAGCACAATGGGATTTGGGCACGTATTTTCGTGGTCGAGCAAGCAATGATTCCAAGAGATGTTGATATTGTCATTACACTCCCTCACCACCACTTCTTCCAATCATCCATGAATGACTTGTGCTTGTGCGATTGTGAAAAGGGTACCCCAAGCTCGGTATGATGGGGGTAAAGCATTGGGATAGATGACCTGAACATTGATTGGGATGCCGCCCGCGCAGGTGCGCGCTGGGCAAACGTTACCTCCACTGCCCTCCAAAAGACAGAAAACCAATCAGAAGCGGTACATAAAAGCTGTGCTGATGATACCTGAAAATAGGGATCGCGTGGTGCTGCCCTGTGGAGCCGGGCAGCAGCATGTGCATCAGGAAGTTGGAGTACGTCAGTCTAGCGCTGGGCTTGGGCTTGAGTTGAATGTAAGGGCAGGGCCCTGCCTTATTGGCAGCTGGAAGGGTGATGAGGCCTGCCAAACCATGTCCCGCCGGGCCTGGGGAGACCGAGTAGACTTGCTGCTGTGGATCTATGACCCTCACCGAGAAGCCCTGAGTCTGCGAGCAGAAGGCAACATGGGGTAACGCCCAGCCGTAGGGCCCTGACATTGTCACAATCGCTGATGGCCCCTAAAATCGAGTTGTGGCCATTTTAGTCACCCGGCCGGCACCAGCCGGGGCAAGTTTTCAAGCCGAAAAACACCCAAAATGGCAATAAATCGCGATTTCCCGGGGCTACGTGCATTTTCAGCAAATTTTGCGAGAGACAAAATCGAAGAGCACGACATTCCGCATCCGATGGTCAAAAGTGCCGCGCGTTTTGGGGCCCCTAAAATCGAGTTATGGCCTTGAGAGCTGCAGCGCCCTGACTACGCCACAGCGTCCCAGGCAGGACGCGTAGACCCCGGTCTCCGTGTGCAAACAGCAGTACAATCACTAAGGCCGCGGATACAGCACCTCGTGCTGTTTGGCCACAGCCTCGACAATGGTCGTGAGCCTCCACAATCACTCTGGCATACTCGATGGTACGGCAATCACAACGCGGCGGAGCCACGACACACATAGTCCAGCAAGGCGCCGTTGGGCGCCACACAGTTTGTCTAACCCAACGCAAACGGCGCCGTTGCCCCCCCCCCCCCCAAAAAAAAGGGAAAACCCTGGTTGGGACAGTTGGGTGGGGCAGACTGAAAACAACAACGGGTGGGGGGGGGGGGGGGGGTGGCTTACAAGTTGAAGTTGATATTTGGGCTGGTGAGTACTGGTGGCTTTGTATCCCGTAATGACTTATGCGGGCAGTTTTGTGAGGCCCCGGCTGTTGCCGCCGTGTTGCTGATTGTAATCCATGATTCCTTGCGTCCCATGCTCCACAAACCTGCGCGGACACCGACTTGTTCAAACAGCACCAGGGAGGCGCACAGGAAGCGTCGGCGAGGGGGTCATTCACAAGCGTGACACACACACTCGGACCAGTCACCCCATATCATCATTCATAGTGCCCACACAACGAACAAGAAAACGTTCATCACTGACAAGCAGGCCCTGCCAAACCACGGCGCACACACACGCACGCGACCACACATCCACCGAGGAAGCGTCAATTCCATGGTTCCGAAAATGACAGGATTTGCACGTCACACTGTTCGGCCAAACAGCGGTGGGAAGTGGCGACGGCAACGAAATACCGAGTGCCGGACATCAGCCACAATTCCTGCAGCATTCAAACACCCAGAGTCACAGAACTGACTCGGGCCCGCAAGTCTGAGGCAGAGCCATCACTGCAAACCCAGGAAGGGGGGGGTCGGGTTGGGTTGGCACAGGGCCTCAAACAGGGGCCGGGTCCCAGGTCGCGGCTGGATTCCCTGCCTGACACTGGGGCTGCACCACCTGCTGGCCCGGCTCCAAGGCCGGCAAGGCAGCCCGTTCCAACCCATAGGGGGCGGCAGGGGGGCTGGGGGTGGCTTGGGAGCGTGCTGTGCGAGCGGAGGCCCACTTGCGGCCGAAGGAGCATGCCTGATCTGCTTTGCTGCGAGAAATTTCGGTCTTGACCTCCTTCAAATGCCGGTGCTGCCTCTCCGTCAACTGGCACTTGAAAGGCACGCCCTCGTAGCAGGAGAAGCAGAGGTCTCTTGGGGACGTCATGGTACCACTAGACGTGGCGCTGGGCCATTGCAGGGAAGTGGGTAGGGGCAGGAAATAGACTGGAAAAGGGTTGCATGAGCATCTGTGAGCGATAGGAAGGGCAGGGACATGGTGCCGGAAAGAGGATGGGTGGTGTGTGTCGCTGTGTGCCCCGGACGAGAAGGACATGCAATGAAGCGCACGGGAGTTCCCAATCGTTCAGTGGGCAGTCGTGCCAACCGCCGACAGCCAACATGATGACTGTCACTTACACAAGAGCGTGAGCAACAACATGCATTTCCCTCGGCTGCGGCGGGGGGCTACAAGACACCCGCTGCAGGCTGAACCGTAGCGCCTCACCTCGTCTTAAGGCACTCCTCCCACAAATGACCCGCACACGCGTCCTGGGTGAGATTTGAGAGACTGTGCAATTGGATTTTGTCTGTGGCGCGAGTCCCCTGCCAAAGAATAAAGAGGGGCATTTGAATCCGAGTCACAGGCTTACTCCTCGACATACACCTACTAAGCCCTACCAACACATTGTCCAACACAGGCGGCTGGTGCTGGTGGTGGTGGTGGGGTGCCACAAAGACCAAATGAATGGGTGGTCGGTACTTCCGGATGCCTGTACTAGTTTACTGTATTGGGGGGGAAGGGAATCATCCACGTGTGGATGGGTGGGTGGTGTAGGAGGTGGAGGGGCCGGTGCATTGCAGGCGGTGCATTGCAGGCTGCACAGTGGTGTACGAAAAAATGGAACACACGGTTTGCACTGTATCTTCGGCTGGGTCATCGTTTTGGCGATGCCGCATGGCGTTCTTGCCGATGGCGCGCGGCCAACAAACATGCGCCCGCAATGCGCTGAGATCGATATTAGGACGCCGCGGAGGATTGCTCCAACATCCTGCGTGAGGGTACCAAACACATGCCGGAATCGTGTATGAACGCGTCCAAAGCACGGCTGGTGCACTAGGGGGCAGGACAAGCGCAGTGGACGGGGAATTGGAACCGATTTTTCTTTGATAAAGGACACCAGTGTGATGAACTCCGGGAGCAGACCACCGGGGCTGCGCTATACGATGAGTGCACGCAGAGGCAACTACCCGCGACGATGCCCCTAGTAGCTGGCGTCGCCTTTAACCCATGACACTACCCCATCACCGCAAGCACAACCATAGCTGGACTGGGAAAGAGAAACCGCGTTGTTGAGGTTCAAGTGTGAGCGGGAGATGCACAGAGAGCAAAACGCCGGGGTATGAAGCTCAGCGAGCAAGCGTGTACACAGAGAAGGCTTAACAAATGTCGCGGGCATCTGCCGTTAGGTGCCGGCCCGTCGTCCAACATCGTAGTGAAACGTAGCAAACCGGAGCAAAGATTTTTCACAGCAGCCTAGCACGAGCTGCAGATCATGCAGCACCTCGATCGGCAATGCTTCAACACGGGTGGTGGTGCTGCGCGCGAGGGTTGTAACCACATGGTGCAACACACAGCGAAGGCACGAAGAGCAAACAACCATAACCCTGCCAGAGTGCATGAAGCAAATTGTCGTCAACTTATCAGTTAGCGGAGACATGAGCGAACACTGGGCCTACATTTGCATGCACGCAATGCCGCATCCAAAAAAGGACCCCCCCCCATCAAGGCAGTGTCGTGTGGTCACCGTGGCCCGCTGATGTGTGACAGCGCAGGTACACCCGAGGTCTGGGTTTCTACTTAGGTCTTCAAACGTCCTACGCTATGAGACGGGTGTCAACAGTGCAAAAACCGGTAACTCAGCCCCAAAATAGAAAGGGGCCAAAACAAAACAAAACAAAACAAGCACAAACTAAACTATCCTGATCAGAGTCATCAACATACATCTTAGCAATACTCCGACGCAGGAACCACTGTTGGGCCTCGGCGGACGAAACATCAAGAATTCCTTCTTCCCACATCTCTTGCGGGGGGCCACTAGAATAGTGATGATGCACATTGTATCTGTCTGAGGTTGGTCAAAGGCAACGCGAATGTACGGCAGTAGTGCATGTCGTTGTTTCCGGAGTGGTGGAATTGGAGCGACCTGAAAAGGGCTATCAGAATACACGGGGCATAGTTTGCACAACGGCACGGCCGGAAACTAGCCAAGGAACTGCAGGCCGCCCTGTGGTACCTAGCTGCAGGGCCTCTCGCTGTTTCATTGTGAAAACGTGATGTTGAACGATGTTGGCTCGGGGGATCAATGGTCGGTTCCGATAGACTGAATGTCCCCGCCATAGACAATTCCAGCCATTAGTCCAGCAGTACTGTGTAGCTCAATCAATGCAATGTTGGCTCGGGCCCCACCGCGCTCCTTGCAGACTTTGGGTTGTCCCAACCCATAGGCATGCAGAGACAGCACGCTCGTACACCATCGTACCTATCCAAGGAGTTGGTATACGCCCCCGTGCATGGAAACTAGGACGGGTTCGGGTCCGTGATGGTACTTTACGGACTGCATGTTAGATGCGTGCTTCTCGGCGCCTAGGTGTGTGGCGGTGGTGATTGTGTGCAGTAGACGCACATTAACCAACTGCTGGAACATCACAGGTGCCTACAGTCATCACTGGTTCATTGATCAATGCCTTACCATTTCATTTTTCATGGGCATGTCTACTGCTCAGCATTGCAGCACGGATGCAGATGGCTTTATTGTGCCAGCACCCTCTCTCTAATATATTGCGTGCCATGACAAAAGCCATCCGCAAATGCTGCGCGCGCACCCTTTTTGTGTGTCACTGCATCCATTGATTGGGCTGTGACAGTGTCATGCTTCATACCTGCACCACCGGAAGAAATCACACACTTGCTTACACAGTGGCTACGTCGACAAGCAGTATGGTGGCAAAACAATTATGCCTCGTGGCATGTCCCACACACCGATCCATGCTTAGCACATTGTGCCCATTGGCGCACAGACTAAAACGTACTGTCCAATCTGTACATAACTGTCAAATAATGGGAGGGGGTGGGGGTTGTAGTTTTCTAACTGTGTTGTTGATTACATTGCAGGGCTTGCTTGGCGGCTGCAACATTACCGCTGTAGGCTTGGCAGGGTTGAGGAACCTTAGATGTAGTACCTGCAGTGCCCGTGCAATTGCCTGGGGAAAGAGACACGGTGTCAGTTTGACACTGTGTTCTCTGTAGGTCCGAAAACTGATCCAGTCGCTTGTCACTGCAGAGCCGAAAGGCGCCTATGGTACCACTGACGAGGATTTTGTTGTGCTGACGTGTGCTTGTTCTCTCTGACGAGGATTTTGTTGTGCTGACGTGTGCTTGTTCTCTCTGACCGGCACACCACACGTCTCCATACGGGGTATCGTTTGCCCACCCCAACGAGGTGCGAGCAGAATCACTAGTTGAACGGATTGAGTCTGGCATAGAGTGAGGACTATGCTGGTTATTTCAAAATGTGACGTCTTGGCCTCTTCTTCCTTCAAGTGATTCCCTGCCCTAGGGCTCCTTTAACAACTCAGCACCACTTGGCGGGGGGTGCCCCCCCCCCCCCCCTCAAAGATTGGGCCAAATCACCTCGAAGAGAGATTGTTAGATCAAGCTCAAGCACGAGCGTCATATACCCCCCTTTTTTGGGGTCGTTCGCGTAGCAAACCCCACTGTATGGTTTCTGACGTCTAACCCCTTGTAAAATCATCATTTTAGGACCAAAAATGACCCCCAATGATTTTTTGGATTTTGACCCCCGTACCACCCCGCACCTGGGTACCCCTTTTTGGGGTGGGGTGGGGGGGTCGGGGGGGGGGTCAAAACTACTTTGCGTATTGTGGCCGCTGTGTGTGTATTTGGACCTGGGTCCTGAAGAACTTTTTTCTTGTCTATGGACCCCCTAACCCATGGGGGGGCTCCCGGGTCCCAACTCCAGGTACCCCCAGTCGTCCCCCCCCCCCATATGGCCCCTTGGCAGTGAGGACTTAGCCGCTTTCCACGCTTGGGGAAGATGTTAAGTGGCACCTGAAAGTTTTTTGAAAAATCGATTTTTCATGAAACCCTTCCGTTCCCCCTAGGATGGGTTTGGATGATTATTTGGTGACAATACAAGTACTTGAGCACCCATGGGGACCCATGTAGTGGCCGCTAGGCCTATATAGCCTGTGCCATGGGCCCTGCAAAAGCCCCAAGATTGCTGTTGCGTAGGCTGTTTAGTGACACTTGGAGATTTTCTTACATTTCGACTTTTTCCAAAACCGTTCCGTCGCCCCTAGGATGGGTTTGGGTGATCATTTGGTGACAATACGGGTACTTGGGCACTTGGGAACACTGCCCTAAAAATGAGAGAGGCATTCAAGTGCCCTCAGCCACGAAAGCACTCATGCTGTCTGCCCAACCTCATCAACGATGGAAATCCGAGGGGAGATATTTACTTAAAAAACAATCTTCCACCTAAGAATGACTACTAATATCTATTACATTGTTAAGCTCTTCGCAAATGTACCTACATTGTGGAGCAGGTGGATACACTTAGTGTCGTTATCATCAGTTATCATTAGAACGTGGAGCTGGACAAACAGTACAAGCGCCAACCACCATAGTGTGGTTCCAGTCACAACAACGATGGCACCCACACAAGAATGACAACAAGTACTCGGTTGCCATTAGCTACCACGGACAATGACAGGACGATGACTGTAGGCTGAAAAAGGCAGCGGTGTGAAGATTGAAGGCTGAGGTGAATCAGCAGGTTATATTTCATACACCATCAGAGAGGGAGAGGGATGACATTCAGGCACAATTGGTCACGATTTGCTCGGGGCAGAGCGCACTGCTTTGGAGTGGTCCCCCCAGTTGTCAATGCCCAGAGCTGTGATGAACACCGTTTTGAAGGTCTTGACTGTGATGTCCAACGGACAGTACTAGCGCGTTGTCAGGAGTACCGTGGGCAAAATCCAAGTGTTAAGCAACAGGATACGATCCCATAAGGACAGGTCGAGGGATGCGAACTGTGAAGCCGTACTCTGTGCCGCTGCGAAGGGAAAGGAGAAGGCCTCATTTCACGATCTCATCTCATGATATTTCCCATGCACCCCTGCACTCCTTCACCCTCGCACCCTGCACTGCTATGGCATCATTGCTGGCCACACGGGGATTCTGCACCTTGACCATAGGCACTCCACCCTTCTGCAGCCACAAACAACTCTTTACTCCTGGAGGCTAACATGCGAAAGAGGTCATGCCAGTGCACCCCTCATGCTGATGCCCTCATGCCAGTGCACCACTCATGCCAATGCCCTCAGGCCAATGCACCGATCATGCCAATTTACTTCTCATGTCAGCGCACCCCTCATGCAATGCCCTCATGCAAGTGCACCCCTCATGCCAAGTCCCTCTTTGCAGCTCCATACAGTGCCTGTGATGTCAGTGGAACATGTGCAAACGTTTAAAGTCCTGATACAAAAATTCCACACTGTGCCACCATGCATCACACGGAAGCACGGCCTTGTCGAAGCACAGGGACCCTGTCTGCCCATTGTTTCCCTGACTTTCATCATGCTTGCGCAAGTGGGGGGGGGGGGGGGAACCAGGTACAAGAGAGCAGGTCACGGGAGCAGTGGAGGTGCTGATGCATCGGTTTGCCGTGACTTCCTGCGTTTTTCGACCTACACAAGGCATTTTCTACATGTTACATCTGCGACCGCAATGTGGGACAATCGTAGCATTTGGGCAGCTCTGAGCCTTGATCCGAGGGTTTTCTTCCAGCAGCAGCTCCTTGTGTATGGCCAAGTTCTTGCACTGCGTGCGCACTGCGTGCATACTGCACACGCAAAGGCTGAGATACTCACCCAAGAATACCTGTCACCTGTCTAGTAGCACGGCGAAGCAGCAAAGCCCCATGAGAACAACGCAACTGCCTTCAAACTTGGTAATCAACTGTCGTTATGAACAAGCCACTCAGCCTTGTAAAGTACAACTATGCCCTTGAACTCCGCTGGCCGCGGGACCTCGCCGACTTCTCCAGCCCTCAGCCTGACATAGGCTTTCAAGTTAGACATGATAAGTCTCATCCACTGCGGCTGGGGTCGTTCAAGGGCCTTGTTCAACTCCGGCACGGACAGGGGAGGGAGGGTCGGACCTTCCTTGACTGATGCCCTGGCCAGCTGCTCGAATAGCTGCTGAATTTCTCTGGCTGGTTCAGCAATCCTCTCCTCTACTGAGGCGTGAGGCTGATGGGAGTCAGAAGGTGGTTGCATGTCATGCCCGTCCATGGCACTCATTGAAACCAAATTGACAGAAAAACTGCCCAAGTAGGGAGGTGCAGGTGGTTGAAAATGGGCAAACATGGTTGACAATTCAAATATGCCACATCCTAAATGCTTAGGAAGCTAACAAAAACCCTGGTACGGAACCAAAAACTTGTGAAAAGGGGCCGAACCTGGGGCTCGAGTATTTGCCGACATCCAAAACTTCGCACTGCGTGCGCACTGCGTGCATGGCATTCCCTATGATTCCTGTGGAGATGATATGCCTAGCTTCTGTCATTTTGTGGCTGCAGAAGGCCTCAGCTGAAACGCGGCCCCTGGTCCATTTCTGCATGTATGCATATATATTGTAATCGCGTCCGCTGGTGTTGTGTGTGCTGGGTGGACACATTTTAGCGCCCTGCCATCGTTGGGGCTGCAGGGCCTCGTGTCCTTGGCCCTGTTTGGGGCTGGCAACATATACCGCCAGGTTCCATTTCAGAGAAAGTAATTGAAAGTGTCCCGCCGAAGTACAGGGGATACCAGTGGCTGTGCCTCACAGTACACGGGCTCTCAACACAACATAGTGATCCGTCACAAAATTCTATTGCCTTGGCCAGTGCACCTCGAAGAGAGGCTGACAGTCAGCCAATCAGTCAGTTCGTCAGGCAAGCAGTCAGTCACGCCGTCAGTTGGGCAAGCAGGCAGGCAGACAGGCCGACAGGAACACATAGTTTGGGGTTTTTCAGTCACGCCGTCAGGTGGGCAAGCAGGCAGGCAGACAGGCAGACAGAAACACATAGTTTAGGTTTTTTCAGTGACGGACTTGGCTAGAAGCAGTGGGGAGCACCTTTTGTGTCAGAGCAGCCAGCGGTCGACCGGAAATGCACTCGACCGCCAACAGTAAGGTCGGCAGTTCAATTCCCGGCCGGCCGCTCGTCGGCCGCGCCAGTGGACCTGCACTCTGCTGACCTGACCCTCGTTCCAGGCCCCAAACACACCTTCCTTTTGGTTGCTTTGCAGTTGGAGTTTGTAGTTTGTCCGGTCATCGGATGCAGGCGGGGCGGTTTGTGTCGCGCCCTGCACAGCACCAACAATAGGCCGATATGTTACCACATTGTACAATCAGAGGCAGGACAAAAAATGAAGACTATGAATATGTTTGGCACACGCAACATCATGAATGAACGTGCTTCGTCAGTGAGTCCTCCCGTGTCCGGTTGCAGAGTCTTCTACTGCTGCCACAGGGTCTGCCACAGGGTCTGCTGCACACCCACCCAGCACATCACAATCAGATGGTCAGAAGGTGCGCGCAGAACCTTGGCGTCCGGACACTTTGAAGAAAGCCAAACAGCCCCATGTGCTGAAAAAAGTTACACTTGCACAGATGGTACCCTCCCCGCCCTTGAAATCTCCCCCCATAGCATGCGACAGTCTCCCCCTTCGGGGGGGGGGGAGACGGTCGCCAAATGACAGTCTCCCCCCTGAGAGGGGGGGGGGAGATTGCAAGGGTCTTCCAAGGCAAACTGTGGTACCCTCCACTGATGCAAGCAAACAGAACACAAGTGAAGCGGGCTGTGTGGGCTGTGCCGGCGTTTGGGATTGCGAAACGATGGGGGTAATGTCCGGCAACTCTGAAGACTTGGGTGATGCATCCACCACAGCCTCGATCCTTGAGAGTTGAGCACTCTTGAGTGACCCCACCAGGGCGTATGTACCACCTGTGGCAAAAACTGTGGCCCATTTGGTGAAGGCCCCACAACAGTGGCCAACACATGTGCACCAAGTGTGCGTGAGTGGTGCCATACACGGTCACCGGGAGAAAACATCTTGGGTCTAAAACAGGGACATGACACCCCGCACACCGCCTTTGGAGAGAGAATATCACAGAATACACACAGGTGACTGATTTGAAGTGATGGGAAAGCAGTGCAAGAACGTGCATGCGACAGATGGGGAACACAAACCACTGCAATAGATGTTGCCCAGCAAAACAGTGAAGTGACGGTCTCCCCCCCCCCCGGGGGGGGGGATTGCAAGGGGGGGGGGGGAAGTGTAGGCTGTACTGCAGGCCACGTGGAAAAAAGATGGACAGACGCTGAAGGCTCCACAACCCCAGATTCCACTGACTCTGTGGCCAAAAGACGTGGCTGGACCAGACACAACTGGAGAAGCCGAAGGCACTAGTAGCCCAGAATCCACTGATTGGGGGGCTGATGATGAGGGCTTGAAGAACGGCCACTGAAGAAGGCATTGGGGCGTGCAGAGCGAACACACAAGACGCAAACAGTCCCCTGACCAGCATCAGGGTACTTGTCCCGCAGAAAAGTTTGATCAGTGGGGGACCGGAGACGCGTCTTTTTGTGGGCAGTAAAAACACTTCATGGTGCCAATCTGAAGAGCCAATATAGAAAGAAAAGGTATTATCCAGTGTCCCAAAGTGAATGATGCACATCTTAGGTGACACCTCCAAATCAGGTGTCCTAGAATCCCAGAAGCCCCAACAAGTCGGCAGAACCAATCGGCAAAATTCAGAAACCCAACAAATTGGCAGAACAAATCGGTGAGGTCGGCCAAATTCAGCTGCCGATTTGGGGGGTCTGGGCGTGGGCCCCTGTTGTGAGGGGCCTCGGGGCAATGGTCCAGGGCCAGCCTCGGGCGCCCTTTTTTTTTACCAGAAGCCCCCAAAATGGAGCAGAAGGGCAATGGCTGACTACACGACACAGGGCGCCAGACGGACCATTGATTTCTAGGCATTCACAATGGCATTCACTTGGGGGCGGGCTGCCACCCCCCCCCCCCCCCCCTTTCAGACCCCCGCCCTACACCAATACAGCGGGTTGGCCAATGGACCCGCCCGCCGGCCCCGTCGAGCGGTCGGCGGATACGCGAGTCCCAACGCCCATCCCCCTTCGGCACACCCCTTCAGCAAACATCCGATTGTTTCACCTCCAAAACGCCCAGAGTGACATGGGGCATTCAAAAGATGCCCCCACACCCGGAACCCCCCAATGCCCTCTACAACAGAACGGGAAAAGGTGAACGGCCGGCCCCCCGTGGGTCGTACAAGGGGAATGGTCTGCCTGACACGCTCGTCTGCCTGCACGCCTGCCTTGTGCGGGGTGGCTGCAGCCCCCGGCGCGCGGCGCAGATGTGGTCAACGTGGTGTGCCCGGGGCGGCAACACCGGAGGGGCTGCCAGGGATTGCACTGGTGCCTGCGGCCTGCAGGCGGCGCTGTGGTCTGTGCAGGCCGGAAGGGCTGCGGGCCGTGGGTTGAGCACCGGGCAAATGGGCGATCGTGGCAGCAGAGGACCCCTTTCGTCTCTGAAGGGCAGTGGCATGATCCCCCCCCCCATAAGCAACTCGGGGGGGGGGGGTGGGAGGGTACATGCTTGCCCTTTG
Organism: Eutreptiella sp. 'Long Island Sound 2002'; assembly: GCA_964036045.1. Classification (NCBI taxonomy): domain Eukaryota; phylum Euglenozoa; class Euglenophyceae; order Eutreptiales; family Eutreptiaceae; genus Eutreptiella; species Eutreptiella sp. 'Long Island Sound 2002'. Next base: position 142,297,297 of record OZ038378.1, read on the forward strand.
GGGCAGGCTTTGGAGCCGCCTTGGGTGCAGCTTTTAGAATGGGTTTGGGCTTCTTATTCTTTGGTGATCCAAGACTGCAGGGATGGCCTTGTTGGTCTATGATGCGAATCCCCCCCAAACACAGGGGGAAGGGGGGGCCGTGTCAGGCCATGGCTCAGACACGCCCAGTGTGGCCAGGGGCCAGGGAGGGGGGATTGGGGGGGGGCCCACACGCTGCGAACGCCAGATCGACTCTGAGTAGGGGTGGGGTCCCCCCCTCAAACAGGCTCAGGGACACCCTTTACCCCCGAAGGCATCGCCCCTCGCCCCGTCAGCAGCACCTCAGCTTCCTTAGGGTGGGGGTGTCTTGTACACGGGGGGGGGGGGGGGCTCAAATGCAGTGAGATGGGATGGGGCGACCAAAAGGTTCAAGATGCAGATACATATCACTCACAACACCATACAACAATGTCTGCAAAGGAAGCAAGCAAGGAAGGAAATCATATTAAGGAGCAATAGTCCATGGGGCTTCTACCCATTCCAGCCCCCAAACTCACCCAAGGGGCAAGTCGCGCGGGTTTCTGGAGAGCTGCCGCCCTGTATGACAAGAGGCTCCCCCCTCCGTCCTTTATGTTGCCTCACGTGAGGCCCGTCCATGCTTCATGAGCCCCTCCGCGCTGTTGGGAGACAGAGCACCCTCCTGCATGCTGTACAGCATGGTGGAGTGTCGTGCATGGGGGTCACGAACCCATCCCTGGCCCTGTTGGGCCATGCCAGGCAATTCCGTGCAGAGACGCTGTGCTCCGCGAAGAGAGGGAAAGGAAGCAAGCAAATTTCAGTGTGCTGCGGCATGCTGCAGCATGCGTCAAAACCCCCCACCATGCTGCGCCATGCTGCGCCATGCTGCGACATGCTTCAAAACCCCCGCCAACGGGCACCAAAAACAGGTGCTGCACCATGCTGCGGTAGGGGGACCTTGCACTTGTTTTTCCAGATCTGTACACACACTGCCACCTCTTTGGGGTGGAGACATGCAGGGCCATCCTTGCGAGGATTGCCATTGCAACAGGCCTGAAGTCTATTCCTTGTGCTCTTTCACATTGAGTGATAAGGCCGTTGAAGCCAACACTGCTCGCTGTTCACTGTGCAGGTCCTGAAATACCTGTGACTACATATGTGCTGAGATATTCATGCGCAGGTGCCTCAGCAGCCCACAGATTCAATGCATTGATTTTCAGAACGGCCATGAAGTGACGGCAGAGTTGGCCAGTCCCACATCATTCGCTTTGATTGGTACCCCCCGCCCCCCTTGCAAAGTCCCGGGGTAGCGCGCGATGGTCTCCCGGGTGGGGGGGGGGAGACGGTCACCAAGTGACGGTCTCCCGGGGGGGGGGGGGGGGAGATTGCAAGGGTATCTCAAGGCAAACTGTGGTACCCTCCACTGACGCAAGCAAAGAGAACACGTGTAAAGCGACTTTCGCGTTGATGCGGTGCCAATGTGTTTCATCCAACACAAATGTTATTGAGGATCCAAAGGAATGGTAAAGAACTTCTGGGTACGAGAATAACACACTTTGAATTGTTGCACATGCTCGGTTTGCATGACAGGCACGGGGTGTGTTGCACTGGCCGAGGATAAACCAGCACAATACATGTTAACTAGAAAAACATGGAAGTGACGGTCTCCCGGGGGGGGGGGGATTGCAAGGGGGGGGACTTTGCAAGGGGGGGGGGGGGGTAGCACAGCCCAGCACCCCACACCACACCACACCACGGCGCTCTGGGCCTGATTTCCTCTGCCGCTTTTTTGCTGCGGCAGGGTATCCTGCCGCAGCAAGGCATCCTGCTACAGCAGGGCATCCCGCATCAGGCAGGGCATCCCACACCGGGCAGGGTAAAGGTAAAGGTAAAGTGCTCGGGCGTACTCCGAACTCCAGCGTAACCGTGATCCCTACCTGTCCCTCGCAGCATCCCTTCCGGCTCGCGGGGTCACAGACACCCTAGCGCCTAGGACACTGCGTTCCGACCCCATTGGGATTCGAACCAATCACCTCTAGTTCAGGCGTCAGGTGCATGACCGCTGAACTACGCGACCTTCTTCGCACGGGGCAGGGCATCCGCGCGCGCCGAAAGGGGGGGGGGGGGGGCACGGCGCGCAGGAAGCGCCACCAACGCTCCGCGGCGAGGGATGGAGCCCCACCCCCGCGCCGCAGCCAGGGCCGGCGCACGTGCCCCCCCCGCCCCCCCCCGCCGCATAGGACCCGCAGCCGCCACCGCAGGGCAGAGCAGCGGGGCCCACAGCATACCCCCGCTTCCCGCCGAGGAAAACACACTTGCACACAGCACGCACGCAACACACACAGCCCTCCCGTTTACCTGTACCCATGGGTAGACATCCCGGCCATTGCCTTCTGGTAACAGCGCCTTCGGCACACCACACCACGGCACAGGACGGCACCGTACAACAGAGACACAGGGACAGAGGGGGAATGTTTGCCCGGCGCGCACCCGGCGCGCTGCCTTTCTATTAACTATCCCGACTTCAGCCCGAGATTTACCCTCTCATGGAGAAGGCCCCCCAAATAGACCATGATGGACTGCGCACCTTCCCTACAAAGCACGTTGCATAATTAGACAATAGCTGTGAATTCAACACCTCCAAATGTCATTTGTATTGTACTTAACAAACGGTACTTTGCCTTTACTTTTCCCATAGATTTCACTATGGTAATGAGTCCCCAAGCCGCAAGCGGTTCGGACGGCGTTTCTGCCTCACGTCACAAGAACGAAGCGCAAACTCAGTATTCGCTACATCACCCCTGCCTTCTCGGGGTCCCCATGGTGGGGAGAAATCAATATGGCTACATTACCCCTGCTTTCTTGAGGTCTCCATGGTGGGGAGAAATCAACCTAGTAAGGAGTGCATGAGGTGGAAACGAGCAAAAAAAGGAAGAAAATTGGTGAAACTGGGTGAGAATCCAAATATACCATATCCCGAATGTGAAAGAAGCATCAAAATACCCGTTGTCAAACAACAATAATGCCCATAGTATCACAAAGTATGGGGTTCTAGGACGGCTACGCGTCCAAATAGTTGCACTGCGCGTGCACTGCGCTTAGTGCACACCCTAAAAGGTCACCGGTGGGGCACGGGTCAAAAAAGATGCCCGGCGCGCGCCTGGCGCGCTAACGCTCCCCCAGAGTACGTTTTTTTTTCGTCAATCAAAGAATGGAAGGACAGCGTAGACTCTCGAAGCTCAGGTTGGCAGTCTGGACACCAAGCATTCGCAATCTCTGCGAGTTATGATGCTGATGGCACAGAATAATGGAATATCAGAGAACGACCTGGAGGCGGCTATGCAGGGCAGTGACAGTGAGGAGGAACCACCGCTATCGATCTCTATGGGGGCGACCCCATAGACATCGATGACAAACATGAGGGTCAAAACGAAAGTGGAGTGAAGACACATTCTTCGCTCAGTGCAGCTGACATGTCCGTCGATTCACTCTGCACAGAAGCCTGTGCAATGTACCCGCAAGGCGCTGCGCAAATACTGAAATTGCGGTCTCGACCAGAACTGATTGGGTCATCAGTCAGATTTCCAAGGAGGGGATTTTATCGTGTCATGCGCAATGAGGTTGCCATGAAAGAGAAGATGAAGTCGGCCCTAATGGCAGACGACAACATTGTCGTATGTGCTGTCCGCGCTGCCGCGGGAGCAAATACTGAACGACGCATCATTGTGCGCCCAGCCGAAAGAAGGAACGAAAAAGGCTCTGGTCTATCCCGCCATGGAAAGAAAACATGGGACTAGAAGTGAGCCTGCAACAAGTGTTCGGACGGGATGGATTCAAAAAAACAAGAAATGGTGCAGATTCTGTCCCTCTTGGATAAGAAGCTAAAGTACCCTGCCTGTGAAGCAAAGCCATTTGTCACTGTTGTGCTGTACAACCGATGCCACTGCCGTGTTGTCAATGAATGCCATCAACCGTGTGCATTTTTGCGCCATTTGGGAGTCACTACACATGCGTTCTATGCAAGACGTTATGAAGCCAAAATGGATAACCGTGCGGGGACCGTGGGATCTGATCCTCATACAGAAAGGTGAGAGAGCACCTCTCCACGCACAAGTACAGAGCGGCATTGCAGAACCTGTGCAAAACACACCGCTCCCTGACTTCGTCAGCACGTTCACCACGTGCGTTGTGTTGGTCTCCCCTGCCGCATGACACAACGAAGTATCAGAGCCCACAATCAAAAATCAAAGCATTCTGGAGGGCTTGGGACCACATGGCCAACGAAAGGAGACACCTGCTCTCTAAGAAGCGCATGTCACGTGCTGACGGGAGAGAAACGGACCAGAACTATCGAAAAACAAATGCCATGCTTCGACACTGCCCCGTACCCAGACTATCCAGGGCGGCGCGCCTTGCAAAAATTGAAGCGAGCAGGAGCCTACTGTCCCCTGCATGCGCGGCGTACGCCCAGCTGGGCAAATTCCCCACCTACGTGGGGCAGGTTGGTGCGCGCGCGAGACTAAAAGCCAGGGCATTCTATGCCAGGGCGAAAGGCCATTGCCAGAAGGCGGCCTACCATTGCAACAAAGTGCGCAAGCATTGAGCAAAACCGTTTTTGGCGTCACACCTTCACTGCCTCGTTTGCTTGCCATGCATGGAACCCACCAGGTGACCATGCTGCCAGTGGAGGACGCACTGCCACACAAATTAGTTTTTGTTTTTTTTGTAACTCCGCCAGTCCATAAAATGGCCCCAGTGGGGAGCGGAAACATGGGAATGCCACGGTCCATAACGGTAGTACATGCTGGTCTGTCCGGGGCGTTCAATAAAACTGTCCCTCGGATTCCCAGTAGTGGTACATGCAACCATCAGGGTATGCCTTGTCGGCCACACGCACTGCCACACAAATTAGATTCCGTAGCGTACAAACTGGAACAAGTGCTGGCTCCATGCTGCAATGCAGCCATGCGTGTGCCATGAGCCGATTACCCCTGGCTAGACTGTCCTGGGGTCGCTTGAAACGGGGGACAGGTTTCACTCGCTCTTGGTCTGCACACACACCAACATGCGGTGTGTGCGCGCTCTTCACAGGGTTGCTTTCCTGCAGAAGGCTCCACCCTCCTGCCTCCCCTCAACCTCAGCCTTAGCCACACCTGATGATTGCAACCATCAAGGGGCCTGCAGGAAAGAGCAAAAACTACCCAGAAGCCTCTGGGATGGATTGGTAACCGTAAAGGAAAACCTGGGAAGACAGGTCTTGTGCTTCAACTGAGCTTCTCTAGGGTTCTATGGGCTGATTGGGGGAGGGGGGGGCGGGGGTGCATCTTGGGATGGTTCCCCGGTGTTTGACCACCAATGGTTGTCACGGTGCAGACGCTGTGCGCGTGCGCGTGCGCGTGCGCGTGTGCGTGCAACACCACCCACCTACTCACATGGGTGGGAACACGTATTGCGAGGACGGACCACATTTTGAGGAGGTTAGGTAGAGGTAGGGCAGAGGTAGGGCAGATTTCCGACAAATCTCATTTGACTGTTAACGTCTCTATCTTTGATGGCCGGGCAGGATCACAGCCAATGACTGCACAAAATGAGCCGGGCACGGCCCATGATGACTGCCCACGTGAAGCCACGCAGGAGGACGTGATGGGCTTTGGGGCCGGCACCGCGGCTCGCGGAAAAATCCTGGACAGTGAAATGCACATGCCCATCCACACTGTTCTTTACAGACCAGCACTTTTCAGATCCCCTCAAATGGGGCACGTTGCATTGGAACCCACACCCCTGCGGAACTGTATCGGGGTATGGGCATCGCAGTCATAACCTCAGCCCCTGCCTGTTACTGCATGGGGCGACCAGATTGTAGTTGTGGTGTTTTGTGCCTCCATCACTATGTGTGTGTGTTGGATGGGGGGGGGGGGGGTTGCTACCGTTTTTACCAGGTCATCCCGGTTGGACCTGCATGGCAACACTGGCGTCCTCGGGTCGGGTCGCTCCCCATTATAGCAGGCCTTCGGTGCAGGCCAGGGGTGCATCCCTGTATTGCCCCTCGACCAGTGCGATATGTACTTAGGCCAGAACGTGGGTCGCTGCCCCAGGACCACCCTGGAAGTGGGGTGGTAGCTCCGTGGCTTCCGCCGGGCCAGCTCCACAGTAATAGTTCAACGAGCCCGTCATCGCCATGTCGCCCCATGTGTTGTGTGTGTGCTCGCAGCAGCGAGGCGGCCTCCACGGCCTACTCAATTTGGCGATTTCCCCAGAAAGGATGCCCTTGATGCACGGCTGCCATCGCCCGCCTCCAGACATGCCCGATCCGGGGATCGATCCCACGACCAGCCCGGTTGCGTTAGCCGGGGATCCTTGTGTTGGATGGGGGGGGGGGGAGCATCATATCAAGGATGGAGAGTGGCAATCATTGTATGTGTTTGTGTTTGTGTGCGTGACACCCAAAGCAAATGGAAGTCATCTCACCGCGTTCGCTAAGAACACCTCCCTACAGCTCTGTTCACACGCTGGCACGCAGCGCGTCAACTGGCTCCTGGCAGGGGCCTTTAACAACGGAACGGTACTCTCAGGCAATTGGCCTCTGAAACACTAACCTGAAAAAAATGCACCACAGATTCTCCCTGCCCTATCCTCCCCCCCCCCCCCGTGTCCAGAACCGGCAATGTTTGACCGCGGAACCAGGGGTTGGTTCTTGCGCACAACCGTGCACAGCCCCGTACCGCGGAAAAAAAATTTTCCGGCGTGTTGCGCCGGCATATGCGTGCCCTCTCCTTTCCCACAGTCAACCACATTGACAAATGAACACCAAAGGACTAAGTCTCAGCCGAATGGGCTGTAGTGTGCCTTCCAACGAGCATGGAATGATCTAATGTTCAACTGGTTCTCACGGGAAACCCTTCTTCCTGTGATACACCATCCTGAATTCCTGTCTGTGCTGCCCCTTGGGGCCAGGCTTCAGTGCTGCCTTGGGCTTCGGAGCTGGCTCAGGCTTCGGCTTAGGCTTGGGTTCTGGGACGTTATAATGCTTGGGGACTGCATCATCATCCACGATGTCCCCTGTGAAAAACAGCTTGTTGTTGAAGACCATGCAACACACATGAAATGTTGTCCTGCACACCTGAATTGCTGTCCTGCATCCACCAGAACCATGAAAAACCGAATTCTGTGGTGAAAATAAGTAGTGCAAGAATTCGACCGCGGAACCAGGGGGCGGTTCTTGCGCAAGGCGGTTCCTAGACACGGGGGGGGGGGGTACCTGTTGGGCAAAGCCATTTGTCACTGTTGTGCTGTACAACCGATGCCACTGCCATGTTGTCAATGAATGCCATCAACCGTGTGCATTTTTGCGCCATTTGGGAGTCACTACACATGCGTTCTATGCAAGACGTTATGAAGCCAAAATGGATAACCGTGCGGGGACCGTGGGATCTGATCCTCATACAGAAAGGTGAGAGAGCACCTCTCCACGCACAAGTACAGAGCGGCATTGCAGAACCTGTGCAAAACACACCGCTCCCTGACTTCGTCAGCACGTTCACCACGTGCGTTGTGTTGGTCTCCCCTGCCGCAGAACACAACGAAGTATCAGAGCCCACAATCAAGAATCAAAGCACTCTGGAGGGCCTGGGACGGCCTGCCATTGCAACAAAGTGCGCAAGCATTGAGCAAAACCGTTATTTGGTGTCACCCCTTCACTGCCTCGTTTGCTTGCCATGCATGGAACCCACCAGGTGACCATGCTGCCAATGGAGGACGTACTGCCACACAAATTAGATTCCGTGGAGCACAAACTGGAAAAAGTACTGGCTCCATGCTGCAATGCAGTGGCCCCATTTGCCGGCACGCAGCGCGTTGACTGGCTCCTGGCAGGGGCCTTTAACATCGAAACGGGTACTCTCAGGCAATTGGCCTCTGAAATACTAACCTGCAAAAAACTGCACCACAGATTCTCTGTCCCCCAACTCCTCACGGTGCTGCTTGAGTGGAAGCCCCCACTGAAAGCAAAACTGTTCAGGGCCCTGGTCCATAAGATCCAGCAGCATCTGTTGAAAAAGTATGACGTATATATCCCTGAAAGAACCCCTGTCCCCAGACCAGAAAACAGTGTACTTATGGCCCTCCGTGCTGCTTTTGCGCGCATTTTGGCGGAAAGCAGGTTACCCGCCCCCCTGACAGCGTGGCTTATCGCCAGTTTGTCATGCATGCCCCAAAAAAAACACCCAAAGTGCACCACGTGCTCCACGGTGCACGCGCACGTATTGCTACCAGAGAAACAGCAACGCTCCTGAGATCGGAGCCTGACAACAGGGTTTCCCAACAAGGCCTACCCCTGGGCACCTTGATCAGAGCACAACCTCAGGACCTACGAGCCAAGGTACGGGACGTTCAGTTGCCGCTACACACCGTGTGCGCATGCGCAAAACTATTCAACACCTTCGACATCCCCAAAGGACCACAACAAAAACACGCAGTCTTACGGAATGCAGAACAATGGGAGGCGTTCCACACGGAACCTCAGGTGTACAGACAGAATGCCAGACACAGCACCCTCCCTTCCGAACATCAACTCACTCAGGCCATGTGCAAGTTTGAGGAATCCATCCACCCCATCCTGCAAACGAAGTGCCCTGTGGACACGCACGATCTGCCTACACACACAACGTTCTCTTGCACAGAGAGCAGAGCACGTGCGCTTGTGGAGTGGAGTGGAGTGGAGTGGAGTGGAGGACAACAACATGTAAGGGACAGCATCCTGTTTGCGAAAGAGTTTGATATTGCTGGGGTCAGTGACTCAGCCTGGCAGTGCCAAGCTCTTGCGATGCGCCAGATTTCACAATGCGCAGACAGACACAGGATTTTACAACGTGGAGAGGAGTTGCAGGCATTGAACGCGTCTTTGCAGATCCTCCAGTACAGAGCTGTGTTCATTGCAAAACACTGCATTCCGGTAGCCCTTCGGGACACAATGCCCTTCCCTGACCTCCTTAAAGCAGCTCCGCCAAAAAGAAGGCACGCTCCACCTTCCATTTTCCCTGTGCCCAAGTGGAAATTGCAGGAAATGATCAATTTTTTTGCCTGGCGCAACATTATTTCCTTTGCCTTTCACCCGGTGAAACCACTGGCGAAGATAGTAGGCAGGTGTCTGACTCTGATGGTACTGAAATCAATACCCTGTACCCCTATATGAGCCTTCCCTCTCTCCTTGGGGTACGCGACATGTCTCTCTCTTTGCACACCCTCTGCGGCGGATCCCAGTGCACAGGCGTACGGGAACGGGGACATGGACAATTGCTACTGGAAGACTCCAAAGAAAAAGAGCGTTGGATGCTGTACTATACGGGAAACAAAGAATTGTCGAACAGTGAGCAACCAGAGGTGAACTATGGTTTTCTATTGGTCAGGGGAATGACAGACAGCGTCACAGCTTAGAGGGTGCCACCCGCGCACCGCGGACACTGCATCATTGAAGTATCCTGGGTGTCACGCCACGCTGCAGAACATAGCCCCAAGACTTCAAAACGGAGCAACGTGGTGACTTGCGGCGCACATGCTGCATCCGGGTTCACGGATGCAGCCAAACGCACATGGAGATGGGGCACATGGAATCACCCTTGGCCATATGAGGTGACCCCGCCAGGGTGTTGGTAGTGAGCCCAAGCTGGAAGAGACTGATAATGGTTCGCTGGTGCTTTGAGATGGCCCTCTGCTTCTACCCCTGAAGTTTAGTGACTTAAACATCTGGGGAGGGGCGGGAATGCCACGTGCAAAGACCAGGCTAGGCCGCTCCCCTACGTCAGAGGTCTAGCCTGAAGGCTTTCAGTGAGGCTGAGACCGGTGTTTTGGTGAGTGTCTCTGCCCCTTGTCCTCCAATTTTGTTGCCGGCAAGCATCAGGGTGAGGTCCCTCAGCTGTCGGGAAGCCTTCAGCTCAGCAAGCGCATCAGCACCATGGTCACCAATGTGATTGCCTCGGAGCTGCAGCCTAAGGGCTGTCAAGGAGGGCGCAGCGATGAGGGTGGACAGCGCAAGAGCACCAGTGTCCTTGATTTCATTCCCTGCAAGGTCTAGAGTGAGGGAGGTCAGTGAGGGCGCCTCCCTTAGCAGCGCTAGCGCCTGTGCGCCCTTGTTTCTGATTTGGTTTTGTCGCAGGTTCAGTGCAATAGCCGTCAGACTGGGTGCATCCTTCAGCGTAGCAATAACTTCCGCACCGCTATCCCTCAGTTTGTTTCCTTCCAGTTTCAGAGTGAGAGACGTCAAAAAGGGTGCTTGCCTCAGCGTAGCAAGTGCCTGCGCCCCGACGTAATTCAGTTGGTTGACGCCCAGGTTTAGAATCAGGGCCTTCAAGTGGGGCAAATCTTTCAGTGTCGCAAGCGATTGCGCGCCATTGTTTGCAATCCGATTTGGGGCCAGATGTAGGGAGAGGGCTGTAAGGCAAGCTGCCTCTTTCAGGGCAGCCAGGGCATGTGCACCTCTGCTGCTGATGCAATTGCCTCCCAAGTGCAAAGTTAGGGAGGTCAGCGACGGGGCATTCTTGAACAGGGCGAGTGCTTCGGCACCGCCGTCCCCAATTTCATTTTGGGCCAAATTCATGGCAAGGCTTTTGAGGGAGGCGGAAGAGCTAAACACAGACAGCGCCCGTACACCACTGTCGCCGACCAGGTTATGCTGTAGATTCAGAGAGAGCGTGGTCAGAGAGGGCGCTCTGTGGAGCGGGGCAAGGCCTGCTGCACCAGCGTCATGGGTTTGATTGTCCCCCAGATCCAGATCCAGGACTGTGAGCGACAGGGCGCTCTTCAACAACGCAAGGGCATGCGCACCCTCCTCCTGGAGATCTTTGCATCTGATGCTGAGGGTGCAGACTGCAGCATTGCTGTTGACGTAGGCAACCATCTCGTGAACGTTGCTCAAGTTGGCGTTCCAGACCAGATGCCGGCTCTGCAAGTACACCCAGGTCATGTGGCATACCTGACTCAATGAAGGGGACTGTAGGAAGTCGGAGATCAGCTTCCATGTCACAGCTGACAAGCGTGAGACCATTGTGAGGGCTGCACACGAAAATACGAAATGCAATCTGCACACCAGTGCATCCTACCGTACCGATATTTGCTTCGTGCTAGATCACAAATTGATGTGCCATACATTCCTTAGGGAGGTACAGGAGGTTGGCTACACAAGCCCTTGGAAGCTGTGCCACATGAGCTGCATTGGAATAGCCCAGGGGAGGTGGAGGAGGCCTAGAGCTACAACCGCCACTGATTCGCCAACAATGCTTGCAGGATGAATGGGGGACGAAGAACACTATCAATCCCCAGTCCCCAGCCAGCCCCATCTCTGAGGTGGGTGAGAATATGGGACACAGACCTGCAGACAGTGCAGCTCCCTTGGCCTAGTGACCAGGACTCGCAGCTCCTCTAAGCTAAGTCAAGTCATTGAGGCGCGACAATTGCTTTTTTTTTTTAAAAAAACGAGATCAAGTACTTTGGGCTTTGATGAAGTCCGTGTCTAGTGTGTATACAACGCAATGCCAAAGGCAACAAGCAAAGGCTCAACAGATGTCACACAGACATTAACCTGACAAATCAAGTTGATTCATGCAGTAGTTTTCACACATTACTTTTTTTCAACGAACGGTAAAGTGTTCATTGACGGCTGTGTGTGTGTGCACCCTCCTCCCCTCCCTAGATTCAGGGCAATGGCCTTTCCGTTGGCCACCCAGGCTTAAGGGCTCCGTATTCGCACAGGTTTCCAAGCCCCAGTGCTTGCAGTTGACATTTCAGGGGCATGTACCACCAGGACCATTGGTACCCTTTGTACCCAAACCCTGTAACGACTCCCTCTACATTCAGGGACTGGTTGGCCCTACACAGGGCGAACATAATGGACTTGAGCACCAGTGCTGGCACCATGGACTGGAGCACTAGTGCACAGGATGGGGACCAGCGGTCTGGCCAGCGGTCCCAGACACTTGGGTCAAAGAAATCTTTGCGGGACCCCTTCAGAGTGAGGGACAGGGTCGGCATGCACGACACGCAACATTCGCCCCAGCTTAAAAACTGGCCCTCAGGCTCCCACTTAAGTGGGACCTGGTATAGCTCCTGCTGTAGGTGGACCAGAAACTGCCTGGCCACTCCCAACACACGGTGTGGTATATTACAAAATCCGACATACGTGTTATCCATGTAACGGGTCAGTAAGATGGCAGGTTCAATGGACAGCCTGTCCTGTGTATGGGATGTTTCAGCGACGATGCATTTGATGGGGTCCACATGTAGGAAATAATTTCGCAGGAAAAAATGTTGTCGTCGCGGTGCACTCTGGATTATGTGCCCTAGCCGTCCTTTGGGATGTGAATCCCACAAAGCGAGTGCGCGCAACTCGACATGTATCCCCTGGACACACAGTGTTCCCACATGCTTCCAAGAGGGCTCAAACCAGCTAGACATACCTGCACTGTTGAAGGTATGTGTGTCTTTCGGTACCCAGGCCACTTTGGGAAAGGTTAGGGTGGGACCAGGCTTCAAAGCAATTTCTGGCAACCTGCGCCTGTCCCAACCAAGCAGTGGGCGTTCGAACAGTGGACTGGGGTTCTCAACAAACGCAATTTCTTGCACCAAGGCCCATATGCACATCAGTTGTGCACTCAGGTACCCGCCAATGGGTACACCTTTGATGTTCTGGTTCAGAACCCATCCCTGCCATTCAAACAAGGTATTTTCGTGCAGATCCCAATGGACAAACTTTACCAGGTCACACAGCGGTATTACACGAAAATGTCGCTCGGTCGCACAGCCGATGCGGTCTAGCAAACGTTCCCCACCTTTTGCAATACTGAAATGAAAAGACCCTCTCATCCCCCTGTGTTTCTGCACTCTCTGAGCTGCCTGTTTTACAGCGTCCAGCACGCCGTCTTTTGGCAACTCCCAGTATGCATTATCGATGTCGCGTTCGGCCAATTCGGTCCGCTGGACGTACCATTTTGGCGTCAGCACCATAAAATCCCTTATCCCCATCAGGCTGGGTGTTCCCCACACTGGATGTGCAATGTGCAATTCTTTGAGGAGCAGCGAAAGAGCTCTTCCCATTAGTCGTGAAGGATGCCATGCTGTGAGGCAGATTTGTGGAGCCTGGACTGAATGAACACTTGTGCCCCACCTTTTCTTGTTTCAACGCCAACCAGAGAAAAAGAGGGGCTCAGCACTGTGGCTTCGAGCATTTGCTGCTCATAGACTGCTGAGCAAAGAGCATACATGTCAGTTGGTTTTTTATCCCATACTGCCACGGTTAGTCGGTGTGATCTCAAAAAATTGTTGCATTCAGTCAAACATTCGTTTGCTGTCCATGGATATTTTTGTACATACTCCTGGCTCTCTCGTGTCAGGACGTCGTGTATCATGGACCTCGGAAAAACCGCTGATGCATCGCTTGAGTCGAAAAACGCCTCAAACTGCTCATGCAATTTTTGGGTTGTACCATCAATGAAATCCTGTGAGGGCAGGGTCGAATTGCGGCAATTTTGTAGCATTGCTGGCAGTAGCTCCCGTGGCATTAGGGACTCCCACTGTTCAGGGGTCCTGCACAGGGCGTGCCGCTGTGACCCATTGAACAGAGTTGGAAATTTTCTCTTCAAGTAATTGCAATTGCATTTCACAGGGGGGAGGGCATTCCTGATCCTGGACTGGGCTTCCGCAGAGGACAGTTCGAAGGTTTTAATAACCTCTGTTGTACCAATAGACTCCATCCTCCCTGGCAGGCGTGTGCCCTGTCCCTTGGCTGCCCTGTTGGACTGGGTTGCTCGCCAGCCCTGCACCTGAGACGCTACAGTAGGGGTCGCCTTTGGCAGCACCGTCAGTGCCGTCGCAAACCATCTCTGGATTGGTGTGGGTAAATCCAAACTTTTCATGTGCCGCAGTGCCAATTTTCTGGCCATAGCAAGGAGTGATGGTGCGTATGCTGGCACCTGGAAAGGGATTCTTCTAGGAAGCTTGACATGATACGTACTGTGCAGTGTTTTGCTGACTTTTGCAAAAAGTCGCTCAAACGTGCGTGAATGCAATATTGGTCGTGACTCGACCAGGATATGCACAAGCTGGGGTGCAGAGAACTTGATCCGTGGGGCTGTTATAACCTCAGAGGCCACCTGCTGCATGGCCTTGGTTCTAGTAAAATTGTGGAGGTCCTGGAAAATCCATTCAGCATTCTGTAGCCCCCGGTAAGGTGTGACTCCGTTGAGTGTTGGGGCCAGGGCGGCCTCCATTTCGTGTTCGCGTGAGTCCACATTCCTGCGAGTGGCAACCTGTAACGGTAAAATGGACGCCTTATGGCCTCCAAGTCTGGCCAATGTTCGTGCCAACGATGGCCTGTGGCCCATTTTACCCGCTGTGCGCAAATGTCGCCTACGCTGTCCAACGAAATGATTGTACAAAAATTTTGCGCGCTGAATGTGTTCCACAAGCCTTCTCAGGGGGGTCCGTTCACAGCGTGTTTTACCGCCGAGCTGTCCAACGTACGGTGCAAACCTGCCAATGACTGCATAAATGAGAATACCCGCAGTGCGTAAAGACTGTCCAATCAGGATGGTTGCCAAACGTGCAACCCTCGCAAGCCTGGGGCATGGGCAGTCAATCAATAACTTCTTGTTTGTGGTCATGAGATTTTCGTCCAACGCGGACCATTTTATTCGTTTTGCTTTGAGTAACCCTTTCCTTTCATTGGCCAATTCGTCCCATCATGTCGAGGTGATGCATTACTGACTCGGATAGGTAGGCATTAAACACCGGGAGTTTCTGCGGTGGATAGGGGACCCTGCGGGCCGGGTCTGGCCACGAGCTTTGCGGGACCTCGTTTGAACTCTGGTCATGCTCTAGGACCTCGGGGTCAAGCCAAGGCCACATATTCCTTTGGCTACCATATGCGTATATTCCTTAGGCTAGCATACGCGTATATTTTCAAGACCGGTCCTTGCACACCGATCGTTTCGGGCAAGCAAAATCACCAACCGTTCAGTTTACACAAACCGTCGCGTCACTTTAGCGTTCTGGGTTAAAACAATCAGTTCAGGAAGACCGGTCGGACCGGTCTGACCGGTCTTCCTAAAGTGCAACGGACCGCTTCATTTTAGCTCACTTTAAAACACTTTGCACTTTAAAGGGACCACCCAGACCGAACAGACCGGTCTTTGCAAACTGGTCGGTCCGCTTTACTTCAGTTCATTTAGGGGGAGCCCACCGCCTGCAACCGCCTGCGACCTTGAGAAAATTTTCGTACAGGTCTAGCGCTAGCATAACTCCCTCCCTCACTCCCTCGGGCCCGCCTTCCCTCCCTCTTCCCTCGCTCCCTCCTTCCCCACAAGGCTGCAAAACATGAACCCATTGATGGAAAGACATATCACAAATGCCTCTTGCACTAAACAATAGCATTGGCAATGGCTTGTTGCCTCCTTGTCAGCACAAGTGGTTGGAGTGCTTGAACTAGAGCTTGCGTTGAAGGGGGAGGCCGCGGGCTTAGCGGCCCTTGGTTTCTCCTTAATGTCTGGGTTGTGGTCACTTGGGGGAGCCGCATAAGCAGCAGCCTTATACTCTTCGCGCCCTTGGTCCAAAGTCTGCTTGAGGGAAACGCTCATCACTCCGGTGCTAAAACCAGGTCACACCCCGTTTTTTTGGTAAAAAAACGGGTTGTCAAGGGATAACCCGTTTTTTTGGTAAAAAAACGGGTTTTGGCTAGGGACGGACAACCCGTTTTTTTTTGGCCAAAAAAAGGGGGGCTATTACCCCATTTTTAGGTAGGAAAACAGTGTTTTCGGTTAAAAATAAAATGGTGCCAAAAGTACTTTCATGTCAAAGAGCACAAGAAAACATGTACGTAGAGAGGTCACAACCCATAGTCCGCTCATGTAGAGCCCTCAAAAGGGGGTTTTTGGTAAAAAAAAAAGGCATCTCAAGCGCCTGCGACCGCCTGCGACCGCCTGCGACCCCTAGCTCCCCCTTACCACACTTTGGAGCACTTTGTGTGTGGGTGCTTGGGTGGGTGTACAACGCAATGCCAAAGTGTGTGTGTGTGTGTGTGGGTGGGTGTGTGTGTGTGTGTGTGTGTGTGTGTGTGGGTGGGTGTGGGTGTGGGTGTGGGTGTGTGTGTGTGTGTGGGAGTGTTCAACGCAATGCCAAAGGCAACAAGCAAGGGCTCAACGGTGTCAATAGGACATAACCCGATAAACCGAGAGTTGATTCATACAGCGGTTTTCGCACCAAACTCTTAACTTTAAATGGCAAAATCATTCAAAGAAGGTTGTGTGTGTGTGCACCCACCACCCCTCCCTATATTCAAAGCAATGGCCTCTCCATTGGCCACCCAGTTCACAACACACAATATAGGCACAACTGGCCGTCTGCTTGACACATACAAAGGGGGTGCCCACCGTTGCAAGCGGTCGCAGGCGGTCGCAAGCGCTTTAGATGCCCTTTTTTGGCCAAAAACCCCCTTTTGAGGGCTGCACGCAATTGTACTATGGCTTGTGACCCCTCTACGCACAGGGGGTGGGTAATCTACCGTGACGGACCGTGACGGACCGTGACCCGACCAGCCGAAAAAGATTGCGGTTTCCCTTAGGGCCATGGGGCATGTAACAGTGCACAGGAGCAAGGAGCTACAACTCTGATTCTTGTGTTGACGGCTTGTTTCGAATTATTGCATGTGCGGCAACAAAATAGAAGCACCCAAATAATCAAGTTGCACAGCCAGGGGTGGGTCATGTTTAATAAATGCATCCTCCAACCGCGCCCGCCATACCGCCTCCATCTCATGCAAACACTTCCGGCGAAGCACAATCATGTTGGCCGCAGTAATTGTGGGATTGGGAAGAATTGATGGATTCGGAACAGTTGTTCTACCTGTCGCCACCAATTGGGCTACCTCCGCTGCTTTCCGGTGGCGCTCTTGCACCGCACCCTGCTTCTGCTCGTAAGCGGCACGCACGAAGACAAGTAGTCCTTCGTATGGTATTGGCTAGTTGTAAGGCGGGTTCCGTAACACACTAGCCGTACCAGCAAAATCCGGGCAAGGCCCCCCGGACCGCTTGTCCACTTTACTTGGGCGCACCTCCAAAAATGTCAAAGCTATCCTCTTCTCTTCGTCGGTAAGGCCACGGTAGTGGACATCTTGTTTTGCTGCTTGCCGTTTCTCCTTTTGTTTGGCCCTCTTCCGTCGAATAACTTCCTCCGATTCAGCCTTGCGTTTGGGTGGCATGATCAAAAAAGATAGCTAGGTCCATGCAAAGGACACAAATTATCGTAACCTAGACCCCAACCGGTGATGTTGTGTAACATGCAAGAGCAACCAATGTGAACCAGTGCTTTTGTAAAAAAAATAGTCCCTTGGCGGTCGCTACCGTGACGGACCGTGACGGTCCGTGACGGACCATGACCCGACCCACCCCCACATATTTTCTTGTGCTCTTTGCCATGAAAGTAGTTTTTAACCATGTCAACTCCTTCAGGGTTCATGTGGTTCACATTTGGCTCCACTTGGGAGTGCAGGGGGTATCATGGTGACCACGTATGGGTGCTTGCGGCTGCAAGTGCCCCCATTGTGGCTAATCCACTAACCCAGCGTGGTACACTGTGGACTTATGCTACATTACGATAAACCTGGTTCTGAAGCAAGTACAGGGCCCAGTTACCTGGGACCTGTCACTCCTCCTGGCTACTCCCCGAGGGTTTCGCACGGGGTTCTGAGCAGAGTGTGGACTTTCACGTGAAAATTTTACATAAGAATAAAATTTCAGTAAATGTCAGGCAGCAGAATTTTTACAAAAACCCTGCAAGAAAAAGGGTACAAAAGCTTTCAGAAGAAAACGGTTGGAAATGGGCTGGTAAAGACAACAGGCGTGCACAACACAAAGAAAACTGCTCACAGATGCATCCGAGGCTGCAGAACGTGATCACAACACGGAAGATCAAGCGGGATGGGTCCAGTGTGTTCAGGTTAGGCGCTGTCACTATGCGTGTGGTACACCATACATCTTTGTGTGCTCATCTATCACTGTCATTGAAGGCATGCACGTGGTACCATGACGCCCTGTACACCTGGACTCTTGGACACTGCCCTCTTTGTTCTGAGCCCTGCCTTTCATTTTCTCTACTACTGTCCCATTTATATGGGTCGTACAACATTGAATTGTTGTTTCTGATGAGATCCAGAGTTGTGAGGTTACTCCGGGTGTACACAGCCCTGTGTGCATCACACAGGGACAGGTCGGGGTAAGCGTCAATCACAGAAAAAATAGGAACAGTGTCGGAACAAAATTAGGACAAGCAGTTCTATCTTGGCCGCAGACAGCATTCAAACTAAAAGACTTTAGAAAAATGTAGTCCCTGTCCCTACCCAGATCCCATGTGCGTATACACCTCAAATCATTGGTCTCAACGGGTCAGTTCTGCCATTCTCAGTGACTGTGGGCCACAGGAGTAGGCTCGGGGTTCACTGGAGATTGCTCATGGCACACTGGGGCTGACAGACTGGCGCCCCCCCGGGCCCATCTGTCCACCGTACACATACTGAAGCATCGTTCCAGCCTATACTTACGCCATAGTCTGAACAGAGGGGGTCGCCACCAGTTTTTCGGGTACCTGTGGAAACCCAATCCCCAGACCAGTGATTTCAGGTTCGCTATAAGATCTGCATTCGACAGTGCATACCATATCGACTTTATCACAAGGGACGGGAGCTGCGAGCGCCAGACCGTGCGCGCATTCGGGGAGTATCTATTCACCCACCTCGTCCACTCGTTCATCGTGGCAGGCTCAGGGGTTTCGAGGGCCGTGGCGATGCCCTTCCGGGTTAGATGTACTTCCGTACCTGTCGACCACGCTTGCGCATCCCCCCAAACCACTCGGTCAGTGTGCGGTTCCCACTTCAGTGGTATACCATAGATGTGGCGTAACATCACTTGCAGTGTGTGCAGGAACTGTGTGCGCACATGCGGGGGTATGTTACACAGGGAGAGATAGATGTTATCTCGATAGCGAGACATGAGTACCAGTGGATTGCCTGTCTGGTCACCTGGGGACGCCCACGGTGCAGGCGTCAGGAGTTCGCCCATCACTGCCTGCAGTGGGTCCAGCGTCTGCAGGAAAAACCTGGCATACGCCCTGTCACGTCTGGGTGTGTGCTCAATCACACGGCTGATCCTGCCCCCCACCCCACCATCCCAGTGCGTAGTCCTGGCAAAAGTAACCATCGTGTCAGCGATGTTTAGAAAGGCTACAGGCAGTTCCGACGCTGACCAGAGACCAGTGAAACCAGAATCATAAACCTGATCCATTGTCGCCGTATGTACATCCGGTGCACGCATAACAGGCCCATGAGGGACCATATGCGCTGCCTGGTGCGGAGCCGTTGTAAAATCACACTCCCGAGCCAGTGTGAAACTTGTTTGACACGCATTACATTTCATGCAAAGGGAGCGCTCAGTCAATTGATCAGAGAACACTGATGGGACTGAGCAAGTGCAGACTTGGTGGAGGGCGCTGGTAACATCAGCAGCAAAGGTATTTGTATCATCAGGGGTGGCAAAAAGT
This sequence comes from Eutreptiella sp. 'Long Island Sound 2002', assembly GCA_964036045.1. Taxonomy (NCBI): domain Eukaryota; phylum Euglenozoa; class Euglenophyceae; order Eutreptiales; family Eutreptiaceae; genus Eutreptiella; species Eutreptiella sp. 'Long Island Sound 2002'. The sequence goes on from OZ038378.1 coordinate 142,316,866, forward strand.
GTCGAAAATTCTTTCCATGCCGCCCAGATCTCCGCCAGTTGGGCTGAGAGAAATTCCCCAATGGGGACTCCCCTCTGGCCCTGCTGGAGGAGTACTCTACCTGCCACGAGTAGGGTATTACCCTTCATATTGAATTGGAGGAATCGGATAATCTGCTCCGCCGTGAACATCCTGAAATCCTTCCCTGCCGCCTTTCCCACCCTATCCAGGCTTTTATCTCCTGATTTTGAGATGGAAAACCACAGGGTTTCCACCCCTAGGGGGGCTGCAGGGGTTACATCCAGGGTTTGCTGTGATGTTTGGCGGGTCTGTTTGGGGACCGGTTTTTTATTTCTGGCGTGTAGGGTGGAGATCAACCAGCGCACAGAAGCAATGACCTCTGTCTGGGGAACTTCCCAAAACATATCGTCCATGTCCATTTCCTTCAGCTCTAGGCCATCAGGGGTGGCCCCGACGCGCCGGGCTGCAAAAATCAGATCTCTTACCCCCAACATACCTGGGAACCCTAAAATTGGTGTGCGGATCATCAGTTCTTCCAGTCCACGCTGCAGGCACCTACTGATTACCCTAGAGTATGATTGGAGGGGATGGTTCTTGTACCACACGACTGTACGATACTTCAAAAGTTTGTTTTCATGTTCCTTGCATTTCCATTTCGAAAGGTCAAACAGGGTCGGGGCTGCCACCGGCGACTTCAGCAGATTTGTAGACTCCCCCTGACCCTCACTATGTGGCAGCCATTCAAATTGCAGCCACGTTAGAGTGGCTTCTTCAGTCAGGAAACGTTTTCTGCAAACACCTGCATCCCAGGCATCCTGAATTACACCTGCAGTGCGCGCATTCGAAATTATTTCATGCAGGGCTAGGGCACGTGCCATTGCCGGCGTGTCTCCCCACCCCCACAAGGCAAATTTCTTTCCGAAGAGAACCGAGTCTAAGGTGTGCTGTTCAAGCAAGATATCACACATGCCATACTTCCGATGTGTCATCTTGTCCCAACACCCCCCAACAATACGCAACGTCCTGAGCGCTTCCCTTCCTCGTTGGCTGTATCCTCTGAGAGCCATGGGTACGTCGCTGCTGTGCTGGAAGTTTGACTCCAGACCAATTCATAAATGCGATCGCAGGTTTCCTGTATGATCTGATGGTGCAAGAGGCTGACGGGGGCAAAGCGTCCACTCAGCACATCCGCTTGAGGGACGGTCGGTGAAGCGAGTGATTGGAACAGACTATGTGTTTTGGAAATGACAGTGTCGTGTGACGGCAGCAATTCATTACGCGCATTCATGGCAAAAATGGGCACCATTTCATGGCCCAACATCGCTGACCATTGCCTGTCATGGCGCAGAATTACATGACCTGTTTTATTTGTTAGTGGTGGTTCACAATCAACCATTCGCCAGACAGTGTCGCACAGGCAATTCAGGCCTTCGACTTGCTGCAAAACAAGCGTTTTGACTGCTTCCATATCTACATCCTCGGGAATACAAAACGCGCTGCCTGACTCTGCAAAATGCAGCTGGGGTGCGCATCTGCACAAGGTACTCAGGACCATCGCAGTCCATTTTGTGGCCTTGGGGAAGGATGTTCCTGCGGTGGCTATACTTGCTTTTTGATCGGCAGTGGGGACACATACAAGGGAATGCATCAACCATGTGCGAAGGCCAGTGGGCATTCGTATTTGCCTGATGGCTGCTTTACAGAGTTTTGTTACCCTGGAACATACCTGCTCATCATGTGACGGCAGTCGTATGACCCAACGTCTGCGAAGCTTTGTGCCTCATTCAGTTTTCACACTTCGCGCCACCAAACGAAACAGTCTGCCGAAAAGCAGGGGGTTCACACTTATCACTGACGGTCAATAGCTCCAATAGCTTTTCAGGGGTCGCACCTTCACCTGCGTGCATCAACACATAGAGAACACGATCTTTCAAATTTCTCGTTTCTACCCTTTCATGTTTATTGTTCAAGAGCACGTCCCATCTGAGCTTATGCGCACCTCCAAAGGGAGCTCGTGCATTCAGTGTTGGGCCCAGGAGCCAGTCCCAGTGCCTCTCCGCCGAATTTGCGTTGGAGGTTAGCTGTGGCTCTGCCTGTGGGAAGAGTTTAACCACCCGCATCGTCAGAATACTTGCGCCATGCATGGCCATCATGCGTGCAAGCGGCGGCAACTTTCCTGCTTTCATCGGGACATACCGTCGCTTTGTCCTGGCAAAATGGTTTTTCAGTGTGCGTGCCTTACCTACATGTTCAAAATGCCGATCTGCCGGACATCTGGGTTCTGTGATACATCCAAACTGCCCTACATAGGGCGGGGTCTCGCCACATTCGGCGTATATCCCTCATGCCGGTTGGTCCAGACACAGATCAGGGGGTACCTCAGACAAACGTGCAATCCTCCTCAAACGCGTATCAGGGCAGTTATCCATTAACACATTGGATTTATGCATCAGATCCACAATAGCTGCCTTATTTACACGTTTTTGCTGGTACTCAATATTTCTCTGCTGCACCAAATGATTCCACTTTTTCCAGAATTCATCAATTTGTGACTGACTCTACAATACCCCTCCCCCACTTGTGAAGGCTGCATTATCCGCAGCACCATCAGGATTATTTCCTGGGAGATCACGTAATAAACCCTGTTTCCTGGATAACATTTGCCTGAGTGACTGCCGGTACTTCTTGGTGTTCATGTGCATTCCAACAGGGTGGTACCCAGATTCAATCACACACCATTCCCATTGGCTTTTGATCGACATCCACCTCTCCTTGTCCTGCCCATAGGCTCGGAATTTCAAAGAGGGCATGGTTGCAAAACAAAATGCACGACCATTGAGGGCCCATTTACTAATCCAGTCGCACCACACTGTAGGTTCATCACTTTTGTGGAGGACAATCAATCTCATAGGCTCAGTGGTATAAATTTTTTCTGAGAGTAGAAATAGGTCGCTGGTTGAAGGGCTGTTTCAGATGTCTGTTCTCGAAAAAAACGCCGCGAGGCCACTGCTCGGCATCAGCAGCTCAACCAGATTAGCAGTCGATGCACCAAAAAATGCACACTCTGGTGATACCCCAATACAGTTTCTGGTCGGGGATACAATGGGGGGCATATACAGAGTACATTGGACATGCATAACGTCTTCAAGAAAGGATTCCCAGCCACCTTTGAGTCGCAACATTTCAGGGGTAACCGCTTCATGCAGGTATCGTGTCTTCTGCAGGTATGCTGGGAGCATAGATTCGCTGTTGGCCGGCATCTAACAATTCCCATTCCGTGTTCTGCGCAGCGGAAAACAGTTCTCGCAGACGTGTCATTGATCTAGATGGCGTTTCAGTTTCTATGTCTACATGGGGAAAGGTAGTAATACCAGAATGACAGGGGTCATGGGCACGGAGAGGGTATGGCGGAGTGTGCCATGGCACTGGAGTGCTTTGCTGTATACTCACAAAGTTCCTGTTCGTATCATTCTGGGAGTGCATGTGGGGTTGATTGCTACCCACCTTCAGCCAGGGCCTCCGGTCGTGGCCTGAACCTGCACGGAACACATTTGTTTGGGGGGAGGGTGGATTTATATTCCACATCCCGCTGTAGTAATGACCTTGTGTTTCTCGTCTGGCAGATGCCGGAGTCGCAATGGTTGGGCAAAAGGTCGATGATCTTGTCACATCAGAGCTTTTGGTCAACCAGGTTTCCACACCCGCGTCGGTCTGGAACTGTGATCTCAGATTCCTAACTACACTCGAGGTGTGGGTACCTCCCCCACCACCATTACTGGTAGGGCCTCCATTCATATGCTGGAGGCTTGGGGTACGCAGGGGGGTGGGGGGCACAGTGTTAGGCTGGGATGACGTTGCAGGGGGCGTCACAGGCTGGACGTGGGCATGATGCTGTGTATGGGACAACACAGAGTGTGTGTTGTTTCTTCTCCCGGTGTGCTGCCGTGTACATGTGTGCGTATGTGCGTGGTTACCGCCCGTGTGCGTATGTGCGTGGTTGTGTGTATTGTCGCGCGTGTAATTGCGTGTCCCACTGGTGGAGTTGGGAGTCATCTGTTTTTCCTCTGGTCTTAGTAGGGGTGCTCGTTCCATCACATGAGTTGGTGACACATACACCGGGATTCTGGCAGCTTCCACGGTCGTATGCCTAGGCGTACGCTGTAGTAGATCGCTCCGCGTCGCTGTCAACTCCGCTTGCAGCAGTTGGAGACGCGATTCCGCTAGCTTCGTCGCCTGTAAGTTCTCGATCTGCCACCGAACCAGGACTGCCAGTTCATCTGGTAGTCCATCCAGGACTGAATTCCACAGTGATGACTGTTCATCGCATTCCCGGGACTCCTGTGCCATAGAAGACATTACAAGTAGGGTTTGTGGCTGCGCCAGCGCAAGCTCCTGTGATGGGTTTTGGTCGCCCTTGACCATCGTATCGTTATAATTCTTCATCCTCGGCGCTTTCAATATTCAGATCCGCAGAGCAAGCCGTCCCCGTTGACGCCGTTGATACTCGCCGGTTCTGCTTCGTCTGCATCTTCGCACAGCGCCGTTCAGCTCCTTCAAGTGTGATGTATACGTGGTCCAGCTTCAAATCCCGGCATGGGAGTGGAAAACCAGTGGGAGGGGCACCCAACTCGTCCACAGGGGTCTGCGGATTAGCGTGACTTGGGATCTCAGGGTGCGCCACACATGTCCACAGTGGGCAATCCGGGGTTTTGAATCTCAAACGGACACGACTCACTTGGAAGGTGTCCTCGTTGAAGATTACAGCACTCAAGCCATCAATCATAGCCCATGATAGAAAGAGTGGGTGGATGACTGATAGTTAGAGTAAAGGCTAGGAAAACCGGATCAAGTTACAAAGATTAATGGTTGTCAGGCTGCTGGCGGGGTCTGCAGTCTGCCACACTGCAAACAAGTCATTTATCTCTGGCTAAGTACACATTGCTGTGTGTTGTGTGTGTTGTGTGCAGTGTGTTGGTGTGCCAGTGATGCCAGGGAAAGCGGCTTGTCTGTATGTGTGTTGTGTGTTAAAGTGATTGACTGGTGAGGTGCCTGGTGGGATTTGGTGTGGGTGGTGTATTGTTTCTCTTTTCCTGCTGTGCTGGTAAACCGTGTTGTGTCACTCCTAGGGGAAACGACAACAGGGTCACTCGGCGGCGGATATGTAACTACGAAGCCAAGAGACATTCGCCAACTTGCTTCGGAATGCAGCCAAATCATGGCGGGTGTCTATTATGATGTTACACTGGCTACCTAGGGATTTTTTCCTCCTTTTTGGTGTAAATGGAAACTTTTTACCCTCAAAACCCCCGGGTTTCATGCCCCTCTCGTGCTGAAAACACTCCTACACGGTAAAAAAGTCCCAAAGTTGGCTTCCCGGGCCTTGGCTCGCGCAAATTCACAAGTTGGCACGCCAAGTCGCAAGTTGGCGCGCGCCAGCTCCGGAGTTGGCGCGCCAAGTCCGGACTTGGCGCACGCCAAGTGTCCCCCCACCGATCCAACCATCGACTTGCACACTATTGTTGTCACTGGAAATTCCGTCCCTCACCTGCCCTTGCACACTTGGCACGAAGAAAGCATTGTTCCATTTTTTTTGTGGAATGTGCAAAAGAATGTGTAAAACAATGTGCAAGAGATGTGCTTCCCGATGATGAAAGTAGTATACATTGTGGAGCCGTAGCTCAAAATTGCCTTGCTGGGGGCCATGGAGGCATAGCAATCATATATAGAGGTCAGATGCCTTGCTGTGGTCCCAGGGTCATCTGGCGGGTGGGTTGCCGGGAGAATGCCGGGCGGCACTGAATGGATCATTGGGTTAGGACCCCTGTTCGGCCTGGACGAAGACCCCCTCATTCTCTATGTACCCCGTTTGCTTCGTCCACGACGACTCCCAAACAGAAAATTTTTCATTATACAACCCCCAGTCCAGATTATCTGAGCGGATCACTTCCCCCCACCCCTTCCGCGTGCGATCCCCCTTGCCCCCCTTCACCCGCACTCTGGCCCCCCGCAGTCTGGACACCCGGCCGCCTTTACTTCCACCTCGAAAGCTGCGCTTGGAAATTTCACATTTCAGGGCTTTGTGGCGCCGCTCTCCTTTGAAGGCGGCAAAAATGCCAATGTGCCCCCACCTGCGGGCCCATCCCAACAGGTGGTCAATCCACAGATGGCCCCACAGGGTGACGTTCATTTCACAGGCCTTATGGGCCTCCCCCATTTTTTTCAATTCTGTTCGCAGAATTTTCATGTCGGGCACCTGCAATGGTCCGGATTTCCAGACGACATCGCTTGTTGCCAACAGGGATTTTCCCCATTGCCGGAAGGCGTCCGTCCAGGACACCTGGACCCCCCCCATGTCAACGACATGCTGCAGGAGGCCCTCCCCCTCTAGATGGTCACACATGGTGTCCCATCCCTCACTGTTCACCCACTCTACAGCCGCCGTCAGCTCAATTTTCAGCGGGCACCTTCTTCCTATCCTTCCTCTCGTCTTCCAACGCCACACCGGTGGCGGTCCGTGCCTGGATCCGAATGGGATCCAAGAACCATTGCACCCACCTCACGGCCTTTCCCCTCTTCCACCGATGTACCGTGTGGAGGCTGTTCACGAGGGCTGAAAGCCCATTGTGCACTTGCCGGTGCACGCCATGCAGCCCATAATCGGGGGGCCGCTGGGGGGGGGCGCACGATCGGGCATATCATCCCTGCGCAGAGCCACTCCTCGATGAGGTCCGCGTTCAGGTCATAGACCTCGGCCAATTGGGAAATGACGGCCTTCTTCTCGGATCCGCGCAGCAAGATCCAAGAGCCCAAGGGCATTTGACTCCCCAGGTCTCCAACGGCAAAATGCACGAAGGAGGCCTGCCAGAGCTTTGTCCCGTCGAAGGAGATGCCCACCCACACGTTGTCCGTCAGGAACGTGGGGCCGTCACGGTGCCACATCACCTCTGCCAGAAAATAGGCCGTGTGTAACGGGTCACCGTGAACGGTTGCCGGGAAACGCTTTGGTGCAGGGTGAAAATACGTGCAGTTTCTGCCACAGATTGCATGCGGCCCCAAAAATGTCATTGTCCTCGTACATCTGAAAATGGACCTCCGTGACGCGGGGGGCGGACAATGCCTTTCGCACCTGCATCAGGATTCCCCATGGGCACTTCCATTGGCTGTGGGCCCGGCTGTACTGCAGTTTGCGGAAGCTGTCGCCATTTTTGCGGCTCTCCCACAGAATGGCCGCGGCCAACAGCTCCAAATCGGGGGTGGGGGGTTTGCCCTCCCCGCAAACGAGGTGGATGCGGCGGCGGCCGGGTTTAACGTGTACTTGCCAATGTGGCCCCAGGATCTCCCCCACGGCTTCGCGAAGGCGCGCCAGCCCCGCGCGCCTGTCGCGGTAGTTCGAGGGCGCCAGCTGCTCAAAGGCCCGCTGCATGGTGCACAAACAAAGACCTGCGGCACGTGAGGACGTGGCAGGCGGGTTGGATCATACAACGGAAGGTTGGCGCACGTTGGCACACAGTTGGCACACAGTTGGCACGCCCCGCGCAACCGGGTGCTTGTCCAGCAGGCCCTTCACCTCCGTGAGGGTGGTCTCTTTGACCCCCACGTTGAGGGCCACATGGCGTTGGGCGCTGAGTGCAGAGTGCAACTCAACCGCCGCGGCCTGCAGGTACAGCACATGGTCGGGGTCGGTGCCACCCTCTGCCCCCCCCACGCACCTGCGCCGTGGCGGACAGCTGCTGCTGCAACTCCGCCCTCTGCTTTTCCCACCCCTTCTCCCGCCGCTCCCACGCGGCGCGCTCGCCGGTGAGCGCCTCCTGCGCCGTCTTGCGGGCGGCCTCCGCTGCCTGCAGCTGCTCGCGCAGCAGCTTGTTCTCCGCCTCCAGGCGGAGAATCTCCGCCTTCTCTCCCCCCCCCCCCCCGTCTCGCGCCGCCTGCGCTGCCTGTGCTGCCTCCTGGGGGGTGGTCGTGGGGCGAGGGCGCCTGGAGCCCCTGGCCTGCTGCTCCGTGCGGCCCTTGCTCTGCAGGGACGGGTCCCCAGACACGTCGGATCCGGCCTTGCCCCCCTTCTCCCCCTTCGGCCCTTTCCCCAGGAGCTGCTTCGGAAAGCGGAGGAGAAACGCCTGCGCTGCCTCCTTCGAGTGGGGGGCAGGGGCAATGGCCCGCACGTCGCTCCACTTGCACTGCTTCCACGTCTGCAGCTGTCCCACGGCGTCAATGCTGCAGAGGAGGAGCCGGTTGTGCGTGGAGGGGGGGCGCACCTGCACAAATGGCACAACTGAGACAACCCATGGTTGCACCCCCGCCTTCCCGTGCACAACTGCCCAGAACGGGCACTCCACCACCCTATTCGGTCCGGACCCCCGCCGAATCACCTGCGCCTGGAACAGGCGGCTGATCCTCGTCCCCCCCCCCCATCGACGACGTCCACCGCCATCGCCTCGGCGGACGTCACCTTCAGAAACTTATCGGGGCTCTGCAACTCGTCCCCGAAGTCTGCCGCTTCCGGGACCTCCGGAACTTCCCAATCCACCTCCACCTCCACATCCACCTCCAACCCCTCCTGCTGCTCTTGCCGCTGCTCTTGCCGCTGCTCCTGCCGCTACTCCTCCCGCTGCTCCGTTGCGGTCGGCACGGCCACTGGACGCGGGTCCACTTCCAGTTGAAAATTGGCGTAGTGGATTGGGGCCTGCAAATACACAACATCACACTTAACAAGCATTGAACAATGCACACAACGACACCAATGCGACAACCAAGACAACACAAAAACCAGCCACACGACAATGTTTCCGATAAAACCAAACCAAGCGCCAAAGCTGGACTTGGCGCGCGCCAACTAGTTACTTGGCGCGCCAAAACCGGACTTGGCGCGCGCCAAAACTGGACTTGGCGCGCGCCAGCTGGATACTTGGCGCGCCAACTTGTCACTCGGCGCGCGCCAACCGATGAGTTGGCGCACACCAAGATGGAAATTGGCGCGCGCCAACTGCGAAGTTGGCGCGCCAATCTGGTATTTGGCGCGCGCCAAATGCAACGTGTAATGTGTGACGTGTGACAAAAACGTGTGCATGCAAAGCACCGCGCGGGCACAACTTCTCGCCGCAGAAGCAGTTGGTACGGCGTGCCTCGTCCACGCGGACGAGGCCCAACATCTCGGCGTCCTGGGAGCTCAGGGGCTGCGTGAAGTGGGCCATTGCCATCCAGGCCATGCGGGCGGCCCCTGGCTCCCGCACGAACGCGGCGCCTAGCGCAGCGAACGAGTACACCACCGTGCCGGCCGTGCAGCGCACGCGGCACCGGTCGGTCGCCTCGGGGGGGGGGGAGCCACCACCGGTGGATGTGCGGAGTGAGGCAGGCAGCCGCTGTCCCACCGGTGGGCCCCGCGTGCGCGTGGTCGGTGGGGGTCAGGAACAGCCCCGCACACATCCCCTCCTGCAGGAGGAGTATGGTGAGCATAACCTGGAATACCAAGAATACCCCCCCAAAACAGCCATTTTGGCACATGTACCTAGTCGTTCCGTGTGCCCATGAAATATAAAAAAATGAGTTTAGCACCCTGAAAATAGGGGGTGGGGTGTCAAAAAACCAGAAAGCCAATTCCATACACCCACACCTGTGTGTGGCAATCTACACTTTTCGAGGTATTGGGCAGTATACTCGAAGTATTGGAGAAGTATTCTTGCCGTATACTTCGGAGTATACGGCCGTAAACTCAGAAGTATACAGTCGTATACTTGGAGTATACGGGGACTTTCTGCCTCCCACCCATGCCACCATTCTCATCAACTACCCCCCCCCCTTGCATTTACTCATGACCCTGCAACCCCCAAACACATTGTACACACAAAAGAGCACCATATGAGCAAAGCAGAAGACCACAAGAAGCAACCTTGTTTGATGTCCGATCCGAAATGTCAAATGTGATCCACTTCCCCATGTTATATATACCTAATATACACACTTACGCATATTGCACATCACATGATATATACCTACATGTGCTTTGGTGCACGATGCTTCTTCCGCATGCGTTGCATGCCAAACTGGATCCCCTCTCTACCCAAACCCTTTTCCCCAAACCACAACCGGATGCCCCAATCAAGGGCATCCAGGTGCAGAGCATGCCTTAGTCCCCATGTGGTGACATAAGGCTTGCCCAGCTTCCACCCTTGAAAACAATGGCGGATGTCCATTTTAAAACTTTTGTTCCTCCATTCCGTGGGAATGGAGGAAAACTTAATAAAATTCCCCCACCTTTGGAGGTGTGCCCCACTGTGGCACACCACCCAATGCACCCAAACCGGAACACTCCACCCCAATGCCCCCCATGCCTTGGTGAATTGTGTAACCATGGATGCATAACGTTGGCGTTGATCCATGGGAACAGGACCCACATGGCGCCAAATCTTTTGCATATAGTAACAGGCCTGCAACATGAGGTGCAGGACGGCACTAGCTTTGAGCCACCTGTTGCCCTCCCACTTCACAACATGGGTACAATACATTGCAACAATGCGCACCAACTCGGCGTGCAACTCAGGTGTTTCGAAAAAAAACGGGAGGCGTTAATGTCGAGAGTGTGTTCCTTCTCTTTCGAGGGAGCACGCATCACTCGCTCAGCCACAGGGATCGCTTTGCCTCTTGCCGGAGGTTAGAAATGAAATGGGACACGGCCCTTGGAGCTCCTGGTGAACCCCATGTGCGGGCGCTGTCCTTGAGACGTTTCCCAATGCTTGTCCCCACCCTTGCACAACAATGTGCCACATCTCCAACATTGCGGACAGGAGGGATGCAAGACATAAGGGACCCAATGCGAGGAAGCACTGGAAAATATGCAATTGCAAACAAATGGGCTTTAAATTGGTCATACTTGAGATTGCAACTCCAACATTTCCCACACGAACCCAACATCATGACTTTCCCATCCCCACTTTTAAAACACAATAATTTTTTGGGAGTGCCCCCAATTTCTATGCCGCCCTCGGCTTCAAGTTTTTTGACTTGGTCATTCAATTTCCCCACGGCATCCATCCTTTGCGGATGGGCCATATCGTCCCCCCATCAAAAACCCACCATGAGGCCCATGCCTGACCATCATGGTGTGCCCCCCTATCCTCCCATAGGTCCACAAACACGTCACAACGTGTGGCACTGGCATTATGAAAAACAGTGGCATCAGAACAGATTACAACAGCCAAATATGTATTCTCCTCATACTTCCGAATGCTGTCTTCGGCATGGGCACATGCAACCATGGTGGTGACAATATCATGCAATTCCACCACCCCACATGTCCGGGTACCCCCTTTAGTGGCCACCTCCAAAAACCTCCCCTTGGACAGGTAAGGTGTGAGGGTCTTACGCATTGCCATCACATGGTCCCAAGTGCATGTGGTCCTCATGCAACCCTTCAATGCCCGGATGGAAAGGTGGTGCCGCCGCATCCATCGGAGTAGGTTAATTGCCTCCTTGTCGGCCACATCCACCTCACCATCTTTTAAAATAATCATGAGGCCTTGGGCATGGGGTCGCAAAAGTACATCGTCACCAAGCAATGCTGATGCTACCGATTGCATCCACAAACGTCTTTGCCGTTGCCCTCTTTCCCCGCAATCCTATTGTAAAAAAAAAAGGGTGGGCCATAACATGTGAAACAAAATAGGGTGCTGGCGTTGACGTTTGTGGATGCAGAGCACATACTGCATAGGGGGTCAAATGCCGGCGTTTGATTCCCTCACAAAAATGTTGAATGCTCTCCAAACAAAGCCCCTTCTCCTTCGGATGGGCATTCGCAAACATACTGCTTACAATAATTGCTGTGGAGAGATGTGCCAGGCATATGTGGGCCAGTTGCCCAGTGAAACCGTGCGCATAGGCGCATGCAACAGGCGCACAGCATGTAGGATTCAGCACAAAACTTTCGCCGTATACTTCGAGTATGCGGCCGTATACTTCCAGGTATACGGCCGTATACTCGGAGGTATACGGCCGTATACTGGTAGTATACGGTGCTCACTAGTGGCCCCAAGGACGAAAGCCATAGGCCAATAACTCATCAACAGACTCATCGGGGAGGTAATCTGTGTTGCACCCATTGTAGAAAGCAATGGCATAGCGCTCCCCCCTCCATCGGGCAGGCCCGTGGTGGGCTTTGGAGTTGAAAACCACACCCGGCCAGCCCTTGTAGGCCTTCGCATCCACAACACCACCCATACACCCAACCGCATCGGGGTCCCTTGCATGGGACTATGGAGCACTCCACCCGTTTCAACACAGACCTCCCCACCACTATGCGCCCCGACAACGCAGATGGCGGAAAGCGGAGAAGGATCCCTCATATGGCGATGGCCCGGCATTCTTTGTGAAGTATCGCATTGTACCACTTGAATGGTGGCCCAATGGAACCACCTTGGAAAATTCGCATGCACATGTGCATTTGAAAGGCAAATTAGCTCCCTTTGCCTTTCATTGCCGCTGCACAAGCGCGCACGGCGCCAATCCTTCCCCTGCCTGCGTGTCCCTGTAGCCCCAAACTGCACATTGTGCACTTGTACACCCAAGATGTGCACCTTGCGGTACACCAACTCTCGGCATAAAGCTGCAAGGGCGGGGTTGGATGGGGGTAGTCATTGCGGCTTTGGGGGCAGGCCACGTGCTGGGGAGGCGGACTGACTGCCCTGACTCCCACTGCCCTGACTCCCTTGGGGTGGGGATGCACTCCGTGTGACACTATGGGCCACAATGGACCTCGCCCACTCCTCGTTGGCCTTGGCCGCTTGGAGTTGCGTCTCCAACTCCTTGGCCTTGAGGTGCCAGTCATGGGCACTTGCGGTGGCATCGGCCAACCTGGTCTCCAGGTCCGCAATCCTCTTGTCCTTGGCGTCACCCTCAGCATGGGCAACCTTCAGCTCCTCCTTGAGGGAGGCATTGGCCCCCCTCAAGGAGGTCAGGGAAAGTCCGGATGAACTCCCCGATGTCTCGGGAGATGTTCAGCCGGGTTTTCCCCAAGCCCGCCACAACACCGCTGACAATGTCAGCGGTGCTGGGCACATCGAGGTCCCCCAGGGCCTCGCATGTGCCACGGCGGGCAACTGCTTCAATCCCCCCCACCCCCCCAAACCCCTCAAGCCCCCCGGAGCCAACAGCAACAGCAGCAGCAGCAGACCCGGAAGGCTTGGGGGCCTTCCGGGTGGGGGTGGGTGCAGGGGTGGCCCTTGGCTCAGCGGGCTCATCATGAGCCCGCTTCAGCCCCCTCCCCCAAGCTGTTTCCCCGCCCTCGAGGCCAACTCGGCCTGGAGGGCGAGGGAGTGCTCCACGGGGAGAGGCCCCCCCCCAAAACTTTGGAGCACCATAATGCAGTCCGAAATGCTCCATTTTTCCCCCGTGGTGCTCAAAAAAACCAGCACCTTCCCGGAGCTCTTGCTCCACACCGCAGCCCCCCAAATGGCCTCCACAACCCCCCCCCCCCCTTTACGACATTTGCCAATACCCTAATGGGCAGGCGAATGTCGTAAAGTGCACCACTGGCACGGACCTTCAATCGGGAATAGTATCCCGTGTCCTTGCCAGTGGTGCACGCCAGGTCGGAGGGCGCACTGGCAACATCCCCCCGACCCACAGGAATGGGGTCCATGTACTCCCGACCGGAGACCACTTGCCCTGCGGCAGCCTTTAACGCCACCAACTCCACCTCGGGCTCGGCCACCTCGTAATCGGTGATGCTCCGCAGTGGCCAGGGATCATACTGGACCTGAATGGGAAGAAAGGGTGGAATTCTAACAAAGAACTAGGCAAAATAGATCGAAATTGGCAACAAATACTATGAGTATACGGCCGTATACCTCCGAGTATGCGGCCGTATACCTCGGAGTATACGGCCGTATACTCGAAGTGGGTGGGCAGGTATACGGCCGTATAGTGGGAGTATACGGCCGTATACCGTGGGTATACGGCCGTACACACAGGGTATACGGCCGTATTTCAAGACCATGGCACTGGGTGGGTGAGAGGTATGCATGCTACACTTGCAAACGACATGTTCCTGGTTCAAACCCCACTGCCCTCAAACATGCAAGAACATGTGTAGGCCACTGAAGAATCCTGGGAAGATATTGAAGAGGTTGATGATCAATTCAATTCAACTCAACCTGAAGAACTGCAACCATATAGGGAGGCGCTGAAGACAGGCCAAACAAAAAAACCCACCAGTGACCCTACCTTTTGAGATAAACGACACTTAATGAATAACAACAACACAGTTCAACCCATGCCCGGATCCCACAAATACCTGATTGCAGATGCACCACAGCTCTTGCTTCTCCTCTTCCTCCTCCTCCACGTCCTCATCTTCTTCTCCGGCCTTCTCCTTGCCCTTCCTTGACTTTGCCTTGGGCTTCGGCTTCGACTTCTTCTTTCTCGAAACCGTCTTGAATGGCCACCACTTCACCCAACCGTAGCTCTCCGCCAGTGCAACATCCATGAGGTGGTGCTTGTGCCCAAGTGCAAACCAATGCAAAACCCCGCAAATCGTGGTATCGGTGGAAGCCAAAGCAACACCACCAATCAAACCCCGCGAAACCACCAATGAACCGGGGGGACAGGCAAGGAAAGTGCCATCCGAGCCCACAGAAGGCAAGGGGTTAGCATGCATTTGCCGCAATGGGCACTCCTCATATGAAGGGTGACCCTCAACCCCAACTCGAAGGGGGCTAGGGGACAAATGTTCATGAACTGCAAAAAAAAGTAGCCCCATCAACGGGCATGTAGAACTGCGGTGGGGCCGGACAACGACCCCATGCAACACCACTGTGTTGCGTCATTGTCTCACCCTGATTCCAAGCGCCCTCCTCACAGGCACCACACTGCCCCTCCACGGCGTGGGTGGCACACAATGGCACCTTACCACATGTAACACAAAAAACCGTGGTAGCATCACTCACATCCAACAACACCTCACAACCAACTGCACCACAAGTGGCATGAGGGCCTTGAGACCCTTCGGGGGATGCAGCCGCTTTGCCGGCCCAAGCTGGAACAACAACAGGGCAAGTGTTGTTGTGGTCGAACTTGGAGGTACCAACCGAAAAGAAGCCAAAAACACGGGGCCGATGGGGGTTTGTGGTAGGGCAAATACCTCCGCGATGCACAGTCAGTGCATTGCCCAACCACACATCCCCGATGTCCAATGGGGCCATTGGGGCCACCACCCAAGGGTCTGGGAGGCCCGTGTGGGATGCAACCACAAAATCCCCAGCACAACCATCATCGGGTGTGGGGGAGAACATCGGAAACAAGCAAATAACATGGTGTTGGTCCGGGCCGGCAACATAGCTGAGGCTAATGTCACGGTGCCAACACTGTTTTTTTTTTCACATCCACTGTACCGGCCTTCAGCACAATAAAGGTGGTGACATTCACGACCGGACACTTCCAACCGAAATGAGTCTCCAAGTGGGGTATGAGGACCTCCCTTGCGAAACTGTACATTGCACCCCCCTCCGGTGGAGTCAATGTGCGGCGGGTGTCACTGTCCCCTGCACGAGTCTCGGCGGGCCAATCCTCATTAAAAATATTGAGCCCCGCATCTGCCCTAAGTTCCCCATACTCATCCTGAAGCTTGTCCATCCAATTGACAGAAATGAAGCCAGATTGGAAAGCATGGCCCCATTGCTTGAAATCCTTGAGGTCGTCGACATGACGATGATCGACGACGTCAACGGGGATGGACACACGATGGTGTTCAACACCAAAAAGGGGGGTGGTGGTGAGGGGGAAGAAAAGGGAGGGGTGCATCCCAGTACCCTTGTACCAGGTGGGGAGGGTGTGGCCCTCCAAATCGGCATGCCAGGACCATGGCGATTGGGAGTGGAGGAAGTAGAGGGGGTGGTGTCCTCCCAATGCCCCCGCTGCACTGGCTGGGCCTTGCACTCCCATTTGCGCCAGCCAGCGGCCACGTCCCCCGAGACATGAATCCCCGGA
This sequence comes from Eutreptiella sp. 'Long Island Sound 2002', assembly GCA_964036045.1. Classification (NCBI taxonomy): domain Eukaryota; phylum Euglenozoa; class Euglenophyceae; order Eutreptiales; family Eutreptiaceae; genus Eutreptiella; species Eutreptiella sp. 'Long Island Sound 2002'. Next base: position 142,332,838 of record OZ038378.1, read on the forward strand.
GAGCCATCTTGCATCTCCCATTCCCTCAAATACAAACTCATCCCCCTATTGGGCCCCCCACAGCTTTTTTTAACATGCTCCACGACAGCGCGGGCATCCGAATCATGGAGCTGCAACACAATAGCTTGCAGATTAGGGTTGTTGTCAAACAACGACAACAAAGGGTCAGTGAGGCCGTGGGGTTGGGCAACGCCGGGGTGCGTTAGCTTCACCGGGGCCACAGGGGTGTCTAAGGTGGACCAAGCACAATTCTCAAGAGAAGGCCAAGACACGGTGCGTGTGCTGTCGAGGCTGTAAACACCTCTGTGCACTGTGCGGAGAGCTACGGCATCGGCCCACTTCTTCAACAAGGCATGAGTGCCCGCATCGGTCATGGTGGCAGAAAAAGAGGGCCTCGGAGAGCAAGAGGCAACATAATATGGATTGGAATGGACACATATGGAGACATACATTGCAATCATGAGTGAAGTATGAGCCTAGATTGGTTTCAAGTGGTGTGCAATTGTTGGGCAAAGGCAAAGAATGCAACAAGATGGGCACAAAAGGCACAACAATGGAATTTTTCAACTTGAAACAACCACGTGGTGCAAACAAATACCCCCAGTATACGGCCGTATACTCTAAGTATACGGCCGTATACTCCAGAGTATACGGCCGTATACTGAGGTATTGGAGCCTTGAGTATACGGCCGTATACCCCAAGAGCCCAAAATGGGGTATTTTCAAACACAACATTGATCATCATAATTGGCAAACTAGAGGTATTCCCCAACCCACCTATGCATGCATTGTGCATTATACATTCGTACCCACCTGTACATGCCACATACCCCTTTGTCCCAAAACCCCCTTTTTTACCTGTATACTCCGAGGTATTCCTGGTATGCCAGGTTATGCTCACCATAAGGATGTCCCCCATGTAGGGCAGCGGGGGGTCCAACGGCTGCGCAGCCTGCGACACGAAGCAGACTGGCTGGGGGATCGCGTCGCGAGTGAGGACGTCCTCCTCTGCCGCACTCTGTAGGGCATCCGCATCAGCCGGCGCGGCCGGCCTCTCCTCCGCATCCGCCGGCGCCTCCGGCATGTCCTCCTCTTGGGGAGCAGGCACGGGGTCGGCCTTCTGTGCCGCACTCTGTGGGGGAGGGGCAGGCTCCCCATCCGCCGGCGCGTCCGCCATGTCCTCCTCTTGGGGGGCAGGCACGGGGTCGGTCGCGGGGATTGCCTCGGCCGGGGCGGACTCCTCAGACCCCTCGTCGAGGGGGCTGAAGTTCAAACTGTCCTCTGTGCCCAGAGGAGACCCGACTGCAGCCCCCTCGGCCAGAAGCTCGGAGGGCATCACCGGAACACTGTTCATCAGCTCCGTTACACTCTCCGGCTCCACGGTCAGCATGCGCGACCGGTAGCCGGCGGGTGCAAACGGGATGAACAGTGCCCGGCCAGGCCCGCCCGCACCGCGCTGGATCACCGTCCCGCGGAGGAGCGTCACGCTGCGAATCGGTTGGATAAAAATATCCCACCGATTCGCAGCGTGATAGCCCCCCTGCGTGCCCGGGCACACCTGGAGGGACTTGGACGGGGGGGAGGTGGTGAGGGGGGTGAACACGACCATGCACTGCAGTGACTGTTTCACTGACAGTGCAAAATCGCGGTGGGGGATCTGGAAGCCCTTCAAGGGTTCTGCCTCCCACCGCTCGATGATCTTGGGGCACAAGGCCTCAAGTCCCTCCAGCGGTGGGAGGGAGAACCCCAGCAGGGCCAGAATTGCCTGCCAGAGGTCGTCCGGGAGCCAGTGGGGGACGCTGGAGACCGTAGTCTAATAGCGCCCCCCACCTTCCCCGGGGGCCTGGAGGTCCACCTCCTCGAGCATCGACGGGTTGAGTTTCACCGTGGCGAGCTCCGCCAGTCTGGCCCACAGATCCTCAAGGATGATGTGGTCATACTAGCGGTAGCCCGCCGCGGCAAAACCCTCCTCCGTGACAATGGGGGGGTTGGGGATGTCGTGGGTGGCGACGGGGTAGGAGTTGTGGAAGGAGGGGTGGGGGCAACCCATGCCAAGCATGGTGAAGGGGGCGTTGGTGGTGTAGAGGGTGGGGTGGCTGATGTTAGGGATGTGGGTGCACAGGCGACGGTTGGTGGAGAACTCCGTGGGAGCTACTGCATCCCACGCCTGCACCTTCACCGTCTGGTACCGCAGGACGGCGTCAGTGGCCGTGCGGTGCGTCCAGCCACTTTTTTTGACTGGATCCGCCCACAGCCACTGCTCCTTAGGGTCGAGACCCTGAGGCGGCATCTCCTACAGCGCGAGAACGTTGACGAACTCTTTTGACGCTACAGCAGTGCACAACTTCAGGGTCTTGTTAAGGCCCGCAAGGGTGACTTGCGACAGCTTCAACTCGACCGCGAGCGTCGTGGGGTACCGCCCCATCACGGCACAGCAGAACCTGCTAAGAACCCCCCTGGTCAGGGCGAAGTTGACGCGGGTGGCGTCAATTCGCCAGACCAAGTAGGGATTACCCGGCTGGTCCCGGTTGCCGAAGAGGGCGGCCTCCAGGGGTTGGCGGAGCTGTGGGAAGGATTCGGCGTCCGGGGGGGTGAGGGTGTGGGGGATGGGAAAATAGCCCGCGGGGAAGTGCTCGGAGCCGACGTTGGCGATGTGGGCGTCGAGCACCGCCTGCACCTCGGGGTTAGGTGCTGCAGCGGGGGCAGACGTGGGGTCAGGGACGACTGTCACCTGCTTCCCCTTGCCCTTCTTGGGTTGCTTTGCAGGCATCAGAAGAATAAAGTGGTGAGATGCCTAGAAGGCAAAGGGAATGCATGAAGGGTGTAAGGGGCACGGGGTGCAAACAAACAGGAAGAATGGGGCAGTTGGCGCGCGCCAAAACCGGACTTGGCGTGCGCCAACTCAAGAGTTGGCGCGCCAACTTGGCGCGCCAACTCTTGAGTTGGCGCGCCAACTTTGCAGTTGGCGCGCGCCAAGTGCCAAGTTGGAGCGCCAACTTTGACTTGGCTTCCAAAAAGTTGGCTTCGACCCAAAAAACCCACATATTGCAACATAACAACAAAGCAACGCAACCATAAGCTGTAAAATATAGATAGTTCCTCACATTTCATGCACAAGGCGTAGCAACAACACAGTGCACAAGTACAAGCAAGTTGAATGCTCTCGACATGGAGTTGACCAGGAGTTGGCGAATGTACAGTATCTGGGGTTGGCTTCGTAGTTACATACAAGAGATAATAGCAGTGCACAAGCAGGTTGTTTGATCTCGCTCTGTTCATGTAGATGCACTGTAAGTAGTTTTCACCACATTTTTATTTTAACCGAAAAAATGGGCCCGAAAATGGGCCCAAGGATATCTGCAGATATCCGAGGCATATGACCCGGGGTACAGCAGCGGTGATATCCTGGGTCATATGCCCCGGATATCTGCTGATATCCCTGGGGCATGTAGCAAATCATCAAATTTGTAGATTAACCACCACGAACAACAGAATCACCTAGGGTTGTGACCAATCTATGAAACCGCCTTTCCGAGGCGGTTCCAATGAGCTGAGGAAGAGAAGGCCTCTGATAGTGCCACTTTGTCACCAAAGAATGAGGTCGTGTGTGTTAGCCTCAGTCCAGTCAAAGTAGAGAAGAAACGGAAGGATAGGACACCCTAATTCTCCATCCTCTCCGAAGATCGTCAATGATCTAACAGCAGAGGAGGAGCTAGTATGCCACCTTCCCGTTGACACAATTGAGTGAGAAAGAACCTTCTACATATGTGCTCAATGAGAAAGAGAGCATTGTATATGAACGTGAGATGTACTGTTCTTGTGCATGGGCTGCCCCAGCAACACTTGCCAAGGCCCCGGTAAGTCGAGATTCGTCCAGTATTCCATCTCCTTTTGCCCAGGCTGCATTTGAAGAGCAACCCAAAAAAGAGGTGAAAAAGGAAGTGCAGGTGAAAAAGGAAATGCAATGTTACCGTTGTGATTGTGCCATTAAGAAGAATGCAGTTGGTGGCCAACGATCGGTCACGTGTGACATTTGCCATGCTGTGTACCATATGTCTTGTGCCAAGCTCAGGTTTCCTCCGGAGTTTGGTTCCTGGGCCTGCGAATCTTGTGTCAGAGACATGATTGGCTCCCAATGGACCATCTATTTGTGCCGATATTCCATGTTTGTAGAGAGCTTACTTGTAGCACCATGAGAGAAAGTGTGTCTCCGATTTGTTCCACTTGAAGTGTTGAGGCATCAAGGGCGAGGGAAGGGTTGCGCGCAAGGATCCCGGGTCATATGCCCCGGATATCTGCGGATATCCTCGGGCCCTAATGCCCCGAATATAAGAATTGGGCCTAATGACCCGGATATCTGCGCTGTATCCCGGGGCATATGCCCCGGATATCTCCCTACGTTCGATATCCGGGGCATATGCCCCGGGATACAGCGCAGATATCCGGGTCATAGGCCCAATTTTTGTATAGTACCCGAAAGTAACAATTGCATAGGTAGATGACGTCATGACTATGAAAAAAGTGACGATGGGGTCTAAAGGACCACATTTTGCTACCGTGGCAAATCGGTTCCTATTCCCATTGTTGATGTCCGTTGTCGTGCACGTGAGGCCCAAAAAATATTTCGCGACCTTCATGTAAAAGCCTGGCGCAAAAATGGGTATCCTCCACTGGCTTCACAATTTGATGTGCCACCGGTGGTTGCCTACGTCTTGCGTTCTTTTCATGGCCATCATCTATATAGCACCCGAGGAAGATGGATACAATGAACACTAGGCCGTCTCAAGGTCGCCGGCGTTGCAATAACTACTGCAAGTGCATGGGCATGACACGAAGCATTTTCAAGCGTACACAACCTGCATAGTGTAGCATAGTATGCAAGGCATCTTGAATGTTCGAAAAGATAGGAATGAGCGCACGCGCAATGCCCTACAAAAGGCAGCCAAACAAAAGGGGCAAGCGACGGATCAAATGGAAGCTAACAAGGTGCGTGGTCATCGTGCCAAGTGGCAAAAGGCCAAGGCTCCCTGCGTCCAACCACTAGTGTTGACAATGAGGCAGGCAACAAGCCATTGCCAGTGCTACTATATTCCTTTGGCTACCATATGCGAATATTTTCACAACCGGTCCACCGGTCTTTGTTAACGCACCGTTTCGGCTAGGCAAAATCACCAACTGTTCAGTTGAGACCGCTTCACACCACTTTAGCTTTCTGTAACCAACCGGTTAGTTCAGGGAGACCGGTCGGACCGGTCCGACCGGTGTTTGCAAACTGAACGGACCGGACCACTTTAGCACACTTTGGAGCACTTTGTGATGTGTGTGTAGTGTGTGTGTCCGCATGTGTGTGTTGTGTGTGTGCGTGTGTTGTGTTGTGCCTGTTCACACCTTTGCACAGACATTGCAATGCATGGGAGTCAATCCTCACAAGACATCTATTGATGGTTCATTCCTGATGGTCCGCAAAGCATTCGACGTGTAGATAGCACCCACATGCTTTGCACTTGTATCGAGTGGTGCCCATCCCACAATGTACACAAGCGCCCCGCTTCCCAACCACTATTGGTACATGCTTGTCCACCACCTCTATTTGGATTGCCGGAAAAATGTATCTCATCAACCTCCATTGCCAGTCAAACATTGTTTCACCCCCCGGACTAAGGCGCAACGCTTGGCATGGCGTAAATGCATTTGTTGCCGCTATCCTTAACACCATCCCCCCAAGTGCCTTCCACCATGATTGAAACCGGTGCTAATCCCGGTGTTGTAAGCACATTTGGTTAAACGTATCCACCCCCGGGGCAAACCTACGGTAGTTGGCAATTATCCCCGGTAAGTGGTATCGTCCACTTCGGTGTGGCAGCGGACCTCCGATTAAGCAATTGGTTACTAGTGGTACAACCTTTGCCGGCTTGCACCCCACTTTGCAGTTTTTGTATACCGAGAGTGCATACCGATGTTCCTTGTGTACCACCGTAACTGAATCTATGATCTATGATCAAGTCTCAGAAAATCTACCGCTTCGTCAGGTGGCAGGGAACACGGGCAGTTCTTGTTCCTCAGGGCACTCGTAGCACAGCACAAGAGCGGAGGAGAAATAAAAACAGCCACTTACACCACATCTGCAGTAGAGTAGTGATCAGCAGGTAGGACCAAACGCATGCATGCATGAGTCCATATCACCACCTTTGTACCCTTCGTGAACGGGGGATAAGTGGCCGTTTGAATAAATGCGTGAATGTCACGTGAATTTACCCAAATTTTGAGGTTTTCGGGGGAAAACGCCATATTATTGGAGCCTTTTGAGGGATTTGAGGGGATAAAATTCTTCCCCCGGCTTCATTACGCATCATCCAATGAAGGTCCCGCCCCAAAAGCATCCACCATGCCCAAACCGCGCCCAAAACGAGAGGTGCCAAAATCCGTGAATTTATGCGTGAATTTGGGTGCGTGAATTTCACATTCACGCGAATCTGACCAAATGTGTTGAACCATGTGGCTACTTCAACCCTCTAATTTGCACACATTTGTTGGATCTCACTTTGGGCGAAGATAGCAAGACAAAAGCACACGATGGCACCAAGTTGCAAGCAAAACAAAGCAAAAATAGGTGAAATTCACGGTACCGTGAATCTCAGATTCAAACGGCCGGTTCACGAAGGGTACATTTGTTCACTTGAGCTTGAGTATCGCAGTCATTTGATAAACACATCATTGGATTAGGCACATGTAACATACAGCCCACACTACGTAGGTAGCACGTCAGGCGACAGGGTAGGAAATGGAAAAACTAGGCGTCTCGTATGCAAAAAACCCTTCCACATCCCGAAAGAATTCTGTCCCACAGGCCTTCTCCATATCCTGCTGTCATCGTTCCACAGGGACAGTGTACAGGCCCAAATCACCCCATTTGTTCAGGCCCTTTCTAAGATTTCCGGTCCACCATTGCTTAGGCATGTCCTTCCTATATAGGAGACTCAGTACCCTTTGCAGGTTCAACCTTTTCGTTTCCGGTGTAATCCAGTAGTGGGGACATTTTTTAATCACTGAAGGGATCCACGATTGTAGCATGCACTGTGCATTGGGTGCAGTGGCATCTAAAATCTCCTTCCACTGTGGTGGCGACGATCCCTGCATTGGTTGTTCAGCATAATTAGGCAGAGACAGTGGAGTTGGTCCTCAGGGGGAGTTTAGCTCACACTCTAGGAAGGTTAGCTGTTGGCCTTGCTGCTCAATTGTGATTTCCATATCTGTCATGGTAGCAAAACCTTGCTGGACTGTCGTAGTCCAGAGATCCAGTGAGAAATCATGCGTTGTGGGCTGGTGCAGAACAAGGAAATTATCTCTATAGCGCAACCACATCAGATCATTGAGCTCAGCCGGCAAATCTCCCTTGAGTTCTCTATAGATCAAGACCAGTGAGGCTGCCTGCGCAGATGTTGAACCCCCAATGGGGATCCCAGTATTCTGCGACATCACTGAAGACAGGGAAACAAAAATGTCATTGAGATGCAATTCAAAGACCATGTAATGTACAACGTCATGAAATGTGAACTTATAAAAGAAATCTTTAGATCCGTGGGCCGTGTTGTCCATTTTGCGGTTCCCATCTTTTGCCAGGTAGAACTCCACTGGCCCCCTGGTTTTCTTTTTCTCTTTTAACTGGTCGTGAATCCACACAAGAGCTGGGATAATATCCGACCTCGGGATCTCAGGAAACATTTCCTTTACATCCTTTTCAGTCCAGAAAGGCAACCCCGTCCCGGTAGCCCTAGACACATCAATTCGTGACAACCATGTTTTTATGGCGTGTAGCATTTGGGGCATCGCAATTAGTTCACGTGATTTCAGCACATTAATCGCCATTTTCCACAACAGGGTGAGAGCACGGCCCATAAGCTTACATATCTTTTGGAATGGATGGCAAGCATAGGTTAGCACTTCCCTCATTTTGATGACAGGCGGGGATGCACATTCCGAACTCTTGTACTTCAACAGAAGTTGGCAGTTCGGCGCCGGCAGTGCCCGACAACGTGCTTTCCCATGCCGACCGCCTGTCGTGTGGTACGATACTGTAGGTGTCTCATAGCACTGTCACGAACAATCACAGGCCCTGAGATGGGGACACCCTGTGCTTGTGGTTCGGCATACTTAGGCGGGGGGGAACATACAGCTGGGTCAGGCTCTAAGGGTGCATGGAGAGGAGTGATCAGAGGTGGAGGCTCATCAGGACTGTGAGGCCTGTATTTCCCCCTCAGTCCCTTCGTGTATTGTCGGTTGGACTTACATTTCGACACACGATTCGACGGATCAGCGCGGGTTGTATAGCTCTGGAGTTTCGTGTCACATGCATTTAGGGCTTGTTTCCATGTTTCCGGAAACTCTTTGGACATCGCATATTTTTTCGGTATTTCACCCTTAGCCATTTGGACACGGTCAGAGAGGCGTGTACCCAAGTCCGGGTGCAGATGCACATCGCTCCAGGGTTCATCCCCTTTGGAAAGGAAAGATTTTGCTCCTGACACATTGAACCTGAAAGCCTGTTCTGATGCATCCGCAGGCGACTGTGTGCGCTGCAGTTCGGTAAAGCGTTTTGACTGCTAGAAGAAAGCCTTGTGAAACCTAGGGTACCAGAAATTCTTGCATCCTGCCCACAGCGCCGAAGTGCCTTTATCGAACCAGCCCGTGATCCACGATGCAGGGAGGTGCTGTAATTGTCGTTTCACGTGGGACAGGTGATGAGTTCTCGGCGTATTGGCAAGTAGGCCCTGGTAAAATTCCTGGATCGCTCCCATCACAGAGAGAGAGAGGTGATCTTTATTACCCATGACAGGGATATCCCTCAGAGTACGACACAGGTTAGAGTGCACCCCATCTCTGATATGGCCCCACTTCGGGAGTAAGGCATTTTTCAGGTTTTGGGTAAGTGCCTGAGGGTCCGTGCCATTCGAATACGATGATAGCCAGTCAAAGTCCCTTGTGACACAGTGCCCATCCACCGTCGGGATACCATACTTTGCAGCAAGGTGCGCACACTCACATGGTTCAGGGTTTTCGCATACTTTCAACACCTCACTGGTGGGGACATGCAGCTGGAATGACTTGCATAGGTCCCCCATCGTAGGGGTTTTTGGGCGTACAAGAGTAATACAACTCACAAGATAATCTTTCAGGGCCGCAAGTGCTTTTGGGTCACGCGCCATTTCCCCTGATATGATTCCATGCAGGGTACCTTTCAGTTCCCTGTCCATCATGGGAACTTTCACCAGGAATTGCCGTCTGATTACCACTCCCGTGTCCCGTTTAATGTGTTTTCTCGCCTTCACAGACACCTGGCTGGCAAGCCCAGAATCACAGTATTTCCTGGAATCATATACCAGTTTCAGTTTTTTAGCCGTGGATCCCCCCCTATCCTCCTGACAGGTACAGCTCACACATACACAGTACACAAGACCAACACTGATGCTTGCTCCTTCAATGCCGCGGAGGGCACCGTGGGTCATCTCTGACTCTCACTCATGCTGGCTCTCGTGGTTCCACATATAAAGGCGTGCTCGCTCACTGACTCACACTGTGCCGTCTCATCCATCGCACTTGCGAGGGGAGCTCTCTTTTATATACCCCGGGTATGGTCCTGCTTTGCCTGCACCACGTGTCGTCCCTCTCCCCCACCTCTCCTCTCCAGCCCACTTTTTTCTCACTCTGGTACATTAGCGCCATGGACAGTCCGTGCAGGAGTGACATTCATCCTCATGTCAGCCTCGCCTCAGTCTGAGTCCGTCTGTTCCAGATCATCCGTCACAAGTTTGAATACATCTTTGATGAGGTCCGCTTTTCCATTGAGGGTGACTCTTTGCACTGCAGTGGCATGGTGGGTGAAGGACATCGTCAGCCTGACTCCTGGTGCCAGTCGCAGCTCGTGGCGGTCGAGGTAAAGGTGGCGTTGGGTCTGGTCCTTACTCTTCTCAGCAGGCTCGACCCGTGCCATGGCATACTGCGCCCTGGTGCGTCGCGTGTTCCATCCACAGAAGGTCTGCCAGGCGTTGTGGAGGTCCCGTTCTGGTACTGGCCGGCACAGCACTAACTCGAAGGATTGCTCGGTCATCGCTCCCAGGCTGTATCTGGGCTGTTCTGCATGGAGGTGCCCTTCCGCTCTCTCAGCTCTCCGCCTCAGCGTGCGCGCCTTCTGCGCCAGCTTGCCCTCCGGGCCCCGAGATCCTCGTGGGCGTTTCGACCCCACTTTCCCCTCGTCATGGGACTCCTCCTCATGTCGGTCGCCCCACTCAGACATGTTGCAGGGGCCTGCTACAGCAAAAAAGAGGGGGCACTCCAGCCATCGCTCATGCGAGGAACCCCCCCCCCCCCTCTACAGTCGGACCGATCCAAAACTCTGCACAAGGTGCAGCTCTCCGCACAATGTACCCCACTTATGTGCCGCCTCAACCTTTGCCTTGGTGATGCTTGCTGGCGTCAGGTCTGGCAAACGGGACAAAACATCAGCAGGCATGGGCGCAGTACCAACCCAGACAACATTCAAGACCAAGCCCGTGTGCCACAACAAATTCCAAAGAGCACGGAGTATCTTCACTTGCGTACATGCCCTCGTCGACGCCCTCATATTGGTTGCATTGTAGCAGGCCGCTGTATTGTCCACAAACAATGAGACCCTGTGCCACTTCTGGGTCACCGCAAACCTACAGGCATGTAGGACACCACTGAGCTCCGCCTGTTGCTGGTTCTGCGCCGGGATCTTTCGCGTTCGCATGACTCCATTGCGTCCAGAGATACCCAGGCGGTAGCCACCAGCAGTCTCTGCTGCATCCACTGCCAGGAACGGCGCAAAGCCAAAATGCCCAGGCCTTGGGTCAACCGTGGCTGGCACGTACGATACTTAGGCGTCACAAGTTGCCCACCCCCCACCTGGCGCTATGGCCCACGGAAGTCCATGTTGTAATGAGGGGAAAAGTATGTGAAAAGGGGTGTTATTTTTTGGATACCCAAACCCCCCTGGTGGCAACATGCAAAAGCAAGGTGTGTATTTCAAATATATGCCATTATTTGCATTTCTGGAAACACACAGATTTTCAAAATAAAGACATTCAATCACCAAAATATAGTGTTGTTTTACATTTAGACCACTGCATTCCAGTGTGGGGGGGGGGGGGGCTGCCTATTTTTCTCTCCCCTTTGTTCGAGGTTGATCACAGAACCCCCCTATACACCACAGATGAGGGAACCCCAAACATACCTTTCATTAAAGCACACAAAAAACTATCCCAAAGCATGTACTTGTATTTCCTATTTTAACCAACCTGGCCGAAATTTCGGCCAGCTCTTCGAAAAATGTCCAAACAAATGGTCCTATTTGACAGACAGGCCTAAGCTGGCCGAAATTTCGGCCAGGTCCATCGAAAGTCCGAATATGATCACTGAAATGGGTACCTAAGACAGTAGACATGAGCAAGGAACACAGGAGCAGTGACATTTGAACAGGGTGTGCAACATAATATACTCAATTACAAGCAAATACTTGCCACCTGACGAATCAAAGCAGACTTTTGCAGTGCCTATGGGGAAACACAATAATAAAAGGCTGAAGAGGCTGAGGACTGCATGCTGGCCGAAATTTCGGCCAGACTTCATGCTGACAGGCAATATAAGCAGCAGGACTGGCATTAGCGCTTGCGCAGACCAGATGCACGGGGCTTCTTAGCACCTGTGTTAGCAGGAGGCTTGGCAGGGGCTGCAGCACCAGACTTGGCAGTGGCAGAGTTCTGTGACTGTGTGTTTCCACCCTGGGATGGTGAAAAATGATTCACAAAAGTATTCATACCTTTGCCAGTAGGGGCAACAGTGCCTGAGGAGGAAGCTGGGGTGGCCTGAGCGCACTGCGTGCCACTGGGTGAGGGGGCAGGGGCAGTTTTGGGTTTCTTCTTTGGAGTCTGCGTCTCTGGTTGCGACTCTGCCTCCCCATCTTGCTCCTCAGGATCCTCATCTACATACCTAACCCCAGAACAATCCACAGGAAAACCTGCCCCCAAGTCGTGGTACACATCCTCCCATGACTTGGGGGGGCACGTGTCGGCGTTGGTGATACCTGCTCTGATGAGCTGAACAAAGTCATCGGGCACAACAGTCTCCTCACCCAAAAGGGCACACACAACATTACAGTCCTTGGAAAACCTGGTAGACATCATGCTTGCAAAATACACAGACAGAGTCCCCAGCAAAAACCAGTTGCCTGCCCGTTCTGGGACCGGAACCAGGCTCAAAAGAAATGAGAATATTTCAACAGGCATCACAGACGACATGGGTCCTTCAGTAAAAGCCACGTAACGGGGAAGCCTGTTATCAAAGGCAGTGGCAGAACAAATGGAAACCAGATGGGACGTAGAAGTATACAGCGGGGTCTTGCTGGACAAATTGTAAAGTGCAACATAACACTGATACCCTCAGCCACAGTGGCCTTCAAAGCAGCAACGATGGCTTTCACATCAGCAGACTCACCCGCAATGAACACAGGCACACCGGACAAAAGCAGCTGCGCAAACAGGTTATGCAAACCAGCTGTATAGAGGCGGGGCACCTCAATGATACAAGCAGCAAAGGGCAGTGAACTAATGATACTGGGAACAGGGACTCCACAACGCATTGCCATCAGTTCCACACGGCCTGACTGTGCAATGAGTTTGCCTGTGCTTGACTCAACGAGGGACTCCCTAGCACACTGGATACTGACCAGACCTGTATCAGATTTTTCACAAACAGGCTTAGCAACAGGCTTCTGCAACAATCCCCGCAACCCCTCATATTTGGGTTCCTTCCAAAGAGGGGCCTTAAATACTGCTGACCACGGGGGCCAGGGGTTTTCTTCGGTCCAGGTCCAACTGCCATAGGCTACCTTCACCAGGCGAGCACAGAGGGACTTCAAAAGAAGCCTAAGGCCGCACCAAAGAAAAATTCATCATCCTCCATCAAGTTATCCGACTGGGTTACGTCAACGACGAAAATAAAGGTTCGGTGGCATCAGATTATTATCGACCACGACCGAAAATTTGGGCAGGTCCGTAGGATTTCGGATGATCGCGTGCAACGCCGCTACGACGATATGAAGGCAGCCCCGCCTGTGGATTACATCCAGGATCTTCTTTTTTATAAAGTCACTCGTATGTGTGTTGTGGTATTCTTCTCGATAGTACCGTTTTCGCGTCTGAATTTTCGACCTTGCTGTTACGAATATCCCTGTTGCACAGCCACTCGCTGGGTTCTGTTGGGGGGTCAGCATGTTTACACTGCTGCCCAAAAACACAAGACCGAATTTGAGATGAAAAATATGGAGACTCCGGATTGGACCCTGGTATTTGGTGGTTATGAAGTCAAACAGGACTGCCCCCTGCGGACTAGGCGCCGGCTTGCAGGCTTACATCAAATCCAGACCGCTGCTGGCTCAGCATCCACCACATCGGAGCGAATGTCCCTACTCCTGGATAGGCTTGAGGATGAGGATGCCAATGAGTACACCCTGTACCATCACATTACTGTTATGCTTGAAGAGTGTGGTGTTACTGCCGATGAAGGCACTGTGGTGTGTTTCATTTATTCATTGGGTTTCGTCGATCGACCTGGCCGAAATTTCGGCCAGCTTCTGTCTTCCACATGTTCTCCTGTGCAGAGTGCTGTTGCCAAACGGTGGGGTGGCGTTGGGCGTTTGGTGAAATTTGTGGGTCTTCCTTCAGTAGACGCCATGGCAGCCATGGAAAAGCGTGGACTACATCCCGTACTGGGTACGTTCAAGGAAGTGGAAGGCATCACGCCTGACCGACTTCGCGAGATCGTAGGTTGCATGGATGGGACAAAAAGTACCCTACCTGGTCTCAAAAAAATTATAAAAGATGTTAGAAGGCCCAGATGTGGTCCTGGCACATTCTTCATCCCGAGGCGGCTACCAATGGGCTTGTGAACAACACCAGAGGTATGTTTTGGGGTCCTCTTGAGACTGGGATTGCACTTGAGATTGCCCACTGTCTGCTGCAGGCTCACCATCTGGCGAAACAGCCATGTCCTGCGATACCCCTCCAGGCTCAGTCATAAAATAAAGGGCTACAGGGCAACATTTCATGAAGGGGAGAGTTCCCAGATAGCAAATAACAAGCACAGATCAACAAAAAAAGGACCAAAACGGACTGCCTGACAGGAAATTCGGAAAACCTGGCCGAAATTTCGGCCAGCACTGCTCTGCATGTCAAACCACTGTGTACAAATACCATTCTGAGAGGCTGGCCGAAATTTCGGCCAGAACCTTAAGTCATTTGTGTTCTGGGGGTAGCCATATGACAAAACAACAAGTCTGGCCGAAATTTCGGCCAGAAAAACATGAAACAGCAAATAGACAGACCAAAATCACTGGCAATGCGTGGCAGAACCCATACCACAGTGACAAACACAGCTGCAAACAGAAATCAGTCCCAATCCTGGGTATCCACACCGATGTGTTCCGCCTCATCTAGGGCTTCAAAGGAGGCAACGCTGTCTACATCACAATCAATATCCTGGTCACTATCACAAGAGTCGACAGCAATGGAATCATCAAGGGCGGGGGGGGGTACTGGGCGGGGGGGGGGGGGCGGGGGGGGTACTGGGGGGCCTCTGGCTCGGGGCTTCGGGGGTGGCTTTGGGGGCAAGGCAATTCCACCACGAGCAGCAGCAGCAGCAGCAGGCGGTGCACGGTTGGCAGCGTGAATAGAAGCATGTGCAGTACGCAACACCCCTTGCTCGGCAGCAGTGCGGGCAGGTGCATTTGTCTGTAAAAAATCCTCAACACCCTCAGGAACCCTGGTACGCGCAACCAGATTTTGCATTGCATGCAACAGAACCACTTTTAAACGGTCTGTGGTGATTCGTGTCCTAGACATGGTACCGGGGAGCGTCAAATCCTCAACTGCATCCAGTCTTCTCACCTCAACTTTACAGTCCGGAACGGGAACACAAATGGGCAGGCTCTGTGTATGGGCTGTCAAGATGAATTGTTTAAGATTGGCAGAGAACATTGCCACGGATCTCTCAGTCAGCACACCACGCAAAACTTTCTCTCCCGGTTGGACAGGGGGAAGTGTCAGAAATAAATCAGACGACTGTTGGACACTAGTACAGGCAGTATTGCGGCGACAGTGGGCTGAGAACCGACTCAGAAGTGCCTCACCCAGCTCCTCAGAGTGGATACACCCTAGGGAGGCGGAATGCCACTGACTCCAAAACAAAAGAGCAACAGCGGTGGTTTTCACATACTCCGTGGTTAACTGTTCCTCGGGCTTTAGGATGTTCAGCATGAGCAGTAGGGACATCTCAAGTGCCTGCTTAGCTACAATACCGGAACCTGCCCCCCGACCCTCCCAGTTGCACTCACGAACCAAAGTCCCAATGCTGAAAGCAGCTGGACAGTATGTGTACAGGAAAGCCTTAAGGGCTAATAACATACGCAAGCCCTCGCGCTGAATGGGTGTCAGGTCCCGCTGGCTATTGAGCAGGGAAGTGACGCGCTCATCTAGTCTGCCTCTATTGGACGATGTGGCTAGCATGAGTCCAAGCAACGTCTTCTCCATCTGGATGACCTTGACCTTGCGAGGGAGGATAGACCCAACCTGAAGGCTGTTCCCCTGCTCCAAAAACTTAATGAACGGCAGGAACGCCCTGTAGATCAATTCAACGCAATACTTATAGCTATGCCATACTCCGTACACCAAAGGAAAACCCAATAGTAACTGTGGTACATTCCAGGGAACGTAAGCAGCACCATAACACAGCTTAAGTAGGGCAAAGTGTATTTTCATGTCCACAAGCAGCGGAACACAGTGTCTGGTGCGGTGTTCCACACATGACAAATCAACCACGAGTTGCAAAAGCTCTTTGTGTGTGCCGGAGCGGAGCTCAGACAAGAAAAAGGGTCTCCAGTTGAGGGAACGAACATTTTTTCTGGCAATATCCAAAGGAGCACGAACCCAAACTCTCTGAATACCTTGGTTGGCAACATCAATACGATCAAACAATGCTCTATGTGAGCGAAAGATGTCATCAGCAACCTTTGGTACCCTGGCCTCAATTTCGGCCAGCTCCGGCAGACCCCGGTATGCAGGTAGGGCAGTAGTGTGCAAAACAGCAACAGCTGTACAGTTTAGGGTTAAGTCGGGTGAATGGGGATCAGCTCCCGACCTGTAACGCCTCAGGTTATCAAACCATATACAAACTTGCCTACGTTGCATGGTGTTCCACAAGTTGTGTGCTGCTAGTCCAGCACGATGGTGAATGGACTCCTGCTTAGTGTTACACTGACCAAGGACTCCTACCTTACGGCGTTGGCGGCAGGACATAATACCCCAGTTGTAACCAGACCCACAGTTAGAGTATGGGAGGGCCATACGGCGCAGCAGGCAGTATAGGGCATGGAACTGTGACAAAAATGTCAAGTACCATCGTGGGGGCTTCTTCTCAGTGGCGGCGGCCTTCAACTGTGTCAGGGAGTGCCGGCTCCTGCGATTCTTCCGCAAGAAGAGGCAGAATTGCAAAAGCTTTTGCAGAGTCCCACCACGTAATGCATTTCGCAACAGCCCTTTGGCTGTAGTAGCAAAAGCACCAGTAACTGCAGCATGTACAACATTGACAGTAATAGCAGAAGACATTAATGCTGAGACAAGAAAACAGTTATGTAGGAGTGTATGGTGTAATACTCATGAACAATGACAATTGCAAGCTGGCCGAAATTTCGGCCAGGTGTGTTCAAAGGGGAAATAATTGCTTAAATGTTCAACAATAGGAAAAGCTGGCCGAAATTTGGGCCAGCCCACCCAAAAACAAGAATATAAGTGCTTGAATAGTGAACAGACCAAAAAGCTGGCCGAAATTTCGGCCAGCCCTAAGAAAAATGAAAATAATCATGCCTATTCACCAAGAAACCAAAAAGCTGGCCGAAATTTCGGCCAGAAGGGTCAAAAACTGCATATACACATAGTTGTTTGCAATGTTACCCAAAACCTGGCCGAAATTTTGGCCAGCTTCAGAAAAACGTCAAATACAACACACTAGAAGACGGGTATACACAAGGCTAACACATCAACACGCATTTCAACGGGTGTCACACAGCTCTGCCAACAACTTTGGTCACATACGTCAAATAACATACTCAAAGTAGAAATGTAGAATATTGTCAAATCGCGCGTATACGGGGTCCTAGAGGGTGGGCAACTTGTGACGCCTAAGCGATATCGCCAGCGCATCGAACAGTGCCGATATCAGGGCCGGGCTCGGGCGGTGCTGAAACCGATGATGTCCCCAACGGAACCTGTGCCACCCCTGCAGAAACAGGGTGACCCCTTTTCGTGGTCCAAATGCCCATTGCATTTTTCCCGTGACCCGTTCCGCCACCTTTGGAGACACAGGCGAGCAGGCCGTTTTTATGGCAATCCCCAAGCACTTTGTGAGCATTTTGTCTGTGTTCCGCACCTCCCCTTTGGCCAGGTCGAACATCTTCCCCAGCCACAGGACATTCTGATGTGGCTCGAGGCAGGATTTTATGGAGATGCGCAGGCCCTTTGCCGTCAAGAAACACGCCAGCCGATGGCCCAGGCTTTTCATGCACTCCCTGTCACGTGACAAGATCAGCACATCATCCAAATAATGGAAACGGTAGACATCGATCCCCTCCACCTCCACGTGGTTGTCAAAGAACTCCTTCAACAGCGCTGCCAATGTGTCCTGTGCCAGTACCGGGGAAAACTTCCACCCAAACGGGAGGCAGTGGAAGTGCGCCCCCTGTATGCGAAACAGTCCCCTATGTTGAGCTGGGATTTGCAGGCTCCAGTAGAAGTTGGATATGTCCAAGGTAATGCCCCACAATGGTGCTCCACGGTGTATCTCCCGTTGGATGGTCTGAAAGACCGTGTGAATAGATAGAAGCCTAACCTTGCGCAGCGGCACCTTCGAGCAGTCGTTCAGATTTCGCATGTCAATGATGAAGGAGCACTTCACATCATTTTTGGGCTTAACGAAAGCCGACACATTGTCCGTGAGGTCCTCCCACTCAAGGACACCCAAACGCGTGGGGTCCCTGCACAGGAACCCATCGTCCACCAGCACTCCAATCATGCGTCTGGTGTGCAACGACGGCTGCCATACATCGAATCCTCCACAATCGTGCCCCGACTTCCAACTCCGTATATCCCAAATGAGGCGCTTTGGGATGTTCGCGTTCCACACATCTAAAGGGATGTCCAGGCTGCCCTTCTCTCCAAGGCCCGCATCAATCATTCTTTCTGAGATACCTCCCGACGGGCCATCCCCGTCATATCCGTCGTAGTCCTGACCCAGCAGGTCCCCCATGTGGCGCAGGATCGTGTCCAGGTGTGCCTGCCCACCGTCCACATCTCTGAGGCGCTCCCGCGCTCGGAGGATTACCGCAAGCGCGGCCCAAAAAAGCTCATTTCGCGGGATATTCGAGACCCGCTCGATCCGTCTCGAAGCCAACCACGCACACGCCCGCGCCCGCCTATATGTGACCCACGCTCCTGCAGTACTTCCTCCTGCAACTCCCATGAGGCACTTTAACCTACACGGCTTGTGCTGCCTGCCCACCTCGTTGTCCGGTGACGCCCGTCTCGATTTACCTCCCCCCCCCCTACCCCACAGGCCGTCCGGCTATTCGCCTCCTCACGCACTGCGTCTCCTCTTTCCCCTCCTGCCATCGGCCTTCCGAGGTGAGGGGCTATCCGAGGATGATCCAGAGCACGTGGAATCTCCAGAGTCGCTCTCTGGGGTGCTCCCCTCAGGGATATCGTAGGCCTCAGGGGCCCAGAACTCCGTACAACGTCTGGTTGCCGTTCCCGCAATCCATGGCCTCCCCTTGAGGTAACTGGGGGGGGTAGGCGTTGTGAATGGGTGCCGGATGCGCCCTGGGTGCGGGCAGTTGATGTAGGCCATTGCCGTTCTTGTGCTCCTCCACCTGAACCACGCCTTGATGCTAGGGATCTTGCCCCCAGCCTTGTACATGGTCGCTGGGCCCAGGCGCCTCCATGCATGCCACCTGAGGTCCTTCCACTTTGATCCACGCAAAAGGGTCGCCATGACACGCTGTAGTTTGTCCTCAGAGACCAGTCGCTGGAACTTGTCGAGGTTCCAGCATCTTTGTGCAATCCAGGCGCAGAACTGCAACCATTTGAGGGCCACTCCTGAAACCGTACGGGTAATCCAAGCCGTGTGGACTTTGCGGTCATAGAACTCCGCGGTCCTTGCCAGAACCCCCAGCCTGTGGAAGCTGATGCTGGCCGCCTCGCCGACTGTGAGGCCCAGCAGCGTTGAAAGTATCGCGAGTCCCACCACACACCACTCCAGCTCTGAATCCGCTTGGTGTGCCATGATCTGCAGTGCCTCAAAACTGTCCAACTCCTGTGTTGACTTCTCTTCCAGCCGCTGCGCTGCCTTGAATGCCTTCCACAGTCGTTTTGGGACCGGCTCGCTGACCACCCCCATGGTGTATGCCATGGCCGCCGCATTGAGGATTGTTTTGACCGAACTGCTGCCTTTTCCCTCTCGAATGGCATCACACACGACTTGCTCCACGACCTTGTATGGTCCCCACTCCGGCCGGGCCATATGTGTCTGTCGGAGTCGTCGCATTCCTGTCTTGTACGTGCCCAGCGATGTCGTGCTACAGGAGTTTGCGAGGACTTGCCAGTTGCTTTCCAGAACCCCATCCTTGCTGTCCGCCTGGGCTCGACACAATGCGGCATATGCCCGTCGGTATGCCGGCCATTCCCTGGGGATGTCGTCGTCTTCGCTCTCCCCCTCCACTTCTCCTTCATGCCAAAGGAACCTGTTTGGGCTGTCCTCCGCCATGCCCCCCCCTCCCCCCCCTTCCGGGGGAAGTCAACTCTCGCAGTCCCATATCCAGTGGCTGTCTCCACATTCTCCACAAGGCCCCGGGGGGCCCTTCGCCACTTCATATGCGTTGTCGCCCCTCGCAGTGCAGTAGTAGGTGATGTTCTCCAACTCCGCGAACCTGAATCTCCCTTTTCGGGTCGCTTCAATCCATGTGCGTGCTCCCAGTCTTTCCAACTCTTTGGTAGACCTCGGCGCAACCCGGGATTGTGGTTGCTTCCCGGTGCCCTTATGTGAGCCACCAGTCACACTGTGGCCCCCGCTGGGGTACTTCTCTTTATAGTTGTCCTTGGAGACCAGCATCACCTCCCACAGCTCCTTTGCCAGCGTCTCCCCTTTTTCCTCCTCGTTGGACTCCAGGAATTTCTTCAGTGAAGCTGTCGTCTCACGCATCCATTTGGCATTTCCCGGGGCATCAACAAACTCGTTCAGCGCTGCAGGGGTCAGGGGTCTCACGATTTTTGCTCTCCGCTTGTGCTCCAGTCTCACTTTGAGCGAATCCATCTGTTTTGAGATCTCCTGCTCCTCCGGGTCTACAGATGCTTTTGGTTTTCCCACATCCGATGCATCTGCCGTTACCAGATTCAGCTTGTGGCCTTCCCGGATGATGATCCACTTGAAGTTGTCGAAGAGGGCCAGCGCTCCCATTGCCTTTAGCACGAATTCGGGGTATTCTGGCTTTCGGGTCTCCGGGATGTCCTCAGCAAACTCTCGGATGGTTAGGCGGTGCTTGGCTGCCAGCTGTGCCACCTCCATTCCCGCCTTCGCGATTTCGGCACTGGAGCAGAGCTTCACAAAAGTGCTCCACTGCGACTCCAAAAACGACTTGATGCGAGCCCTGATCTCGTCGCTGACCGCCAGCTCCGTCTCCTTTTTCGCCTTGAACTCCCCTGTCTGGACCTCAATTGTGCATCGACAGCAGCTCTCATAGCCAGCAATGGCGTGGAGGAGTTTGAGTGGATCTTCGTCCCAACCAGAGGCCACCTTGAGGTCCTGCAGCCATTTGTCATGGTCCACCCCCGCATCTCTGATGCGCTGCATGATTTCCACTGCCGCTCTCGCCAAGTGGTCTGCGGGGAGGGTGCTCCTGTAGACCTCGAACTGGCCCTTGGAGACGAAATCTTTGAAGGTGAGGGACTCCATGCTGATGGCTGACATTTGGTCTGGATCTCTTTACTTGGCCTGACGGGCCTGAGAACCCAAAAATCTTTAAAAGATTCTATAGTGATAGTGCATATGAGTGGTATTATGGGGTGAATCCTGTGATTCGCCTATAGGCGAATCCCTTGACAGAGAACTGTGCATGCAGTCAATAAAATGTTTCGCTCTCGCCGTCACCGCGTCTCTCTCAGGCGTCGTTTTTTTATTGTCGGACAGAAAACTTTTGGTCTTGAGCAGCCAGTGCCACTTAGGAAGTCGCACATCGGGTATCGCCCTGTTTAGCAATCTAGATCTCCCGAAACGGTGCATCCAGAACACCTCCCTGGAGTTCGCATTCCATGGCTGTACTTGCTCCAGTGGCGTCATTACCACTTTTTTGAAACCGAGTTTGGTAATCCAAACGTACAGTGGCACTGCAGCCCTTTTCCCCTGGTACATCAGAGCCCAGTCCCTCGCCTGGATGATGTGCTCCCTGCCCCGGTCAAACACACTCCTGGATACCCCTCTGGCTCCCATCTGACCAATATACACTTTGTTACATCCCGGGATCCATAGAGCATAGATCCAAGACCCCTGCTCATTAACAGACAGATCCGTCATCCTCCACATGTGGATCAGTCTCCCCAATTTGCAGTTTGCCCACTGGACAGACCTGTTCACCATGTCCCATGATCGCGGGATCGCCGTCCAGTCAAAATTTGTGTTCAAACGGCGGGTTTTAAAATTCCACTTCGACCGTAGGCCCTGCGCACGGATTTGGGTTTCTGTGCGCAGTATATACTGGAAGTATTTAGAGAAGGAGTGTGGAAACATTGACACAGGGACAACCTAGGAGGGGGGCATGTGTACAGTCGCTCCGTGGTGGCGCATTAAACCTCCGAAGAGTTTCACAAATTCATGGGGGCATACACACATGGTCGATAACTCCTCAGATGACTGGACCACCAACCACCATTGACCTGTGGGTTCATCACAGAATGTGCGTTGTGGCCAATGGGTAAACATTCGCTTGAAATGGACTTGTGAGGCAATCAGGATCGCCGTGCCTGTAGCCCTCCTGTTCTCTAGTACACATCGGGCAGTAGAAACAATGGGGACTAGGACCAGCGCTGCTCTGGCAAGCCTGCAGTTCAGGGGAGAGAGAGGTGATTGCAGAAAATCTATTACATTGGAACAGTCCCAGCACGCGTAGGGGTATGCCCCTTGTCTGTGCTGTGTCAACCTGGGGTAGACACAGTATATCTGGAGGTCATCAGGGGGGGGACTGTAAACGGTCTCAGGTCCTCAGTTGGTGCTGTCGAAACATTAGTGTGGGGACCCAGCGGTGAGCCTTCCCAGCGGACGGTACAACCAAAAACTCTATTCAGTGTTGTCCATAAGGACAGCGATAGGGGTAGGGCCGCTCTATGCAGGGACGCATTAATTCCTGACAGGAAGACCTGGAGGTCTTGGAAGAAAGTAAAAATCGTAATCTCAGTGACATCAGTCCATGTGTATAATTTTCGTTGCATGGCCCAGTGGCACCATATGTCCGCCAGGTGTTGCTGCTTTTGGAGTGCTCTCCACAGCACCACGACTGTGGGGTATTCCTCAGCCCAAAAATTAGGAATAGGGAGGTGGGTTTTAAGCCTGTGGGTAACATACCAACATGTCTCCTCCAACAGCAGTTCGTCACTGGCAACAGCCCTCTTCATATCCGAAATCAAACATTTTTCTGCCATCTGCACCGCTTTAAGTCTAGACAGTGCCGCATCTATGGACGCTTGGGCATCGGGGGTTAAGTTAAACATTTTTTTAACGCAGTTGGCAGTGCGCGCTGTGGACACATATGTGGGGGGGTCACCTGGCATCATACCATATGGTTTGTGTGACTCATGCACTTCAGCAATGGACAAAATAGTTTCGATGGTGCTAGAAAGCAACCGGCATATTGGAGAGGATAAGGCATCCCCGTGTCTCTGGGGTTTTTGTGACACACGTCGGTAGTATGTGTCGCAGAGGGCCCCCAGTGCTGCCCACCATGGCAGTGTTATCTCCGTTCGAGATTTTCATGCCGCCGTATCCATCTCCGACCCCATGGCTTTGGCCACATCCGCATCCTGGATCGTCAGTATGGCATTCAGTGCATCCATTGCGTTCGATGCGTCAGCCACATCTCCGAAGACCCATATTGGGTGTGTTTCCACGGTCTCCTCTCGACATGGTCCGTCTAGGAGTTTGATGGTGGACGCAATTGGGCCATAGTCTTCTACGAGGCACTGTGACACCACGTATCGCACTTCATCCTCATCGGGCTGGACGACATAGTATTGTTTCAGTTTGTTCAACTTAGGGTGTTGACCTCTTCTCAGGATCGATTTAGCCTTCTTATCCAGTAGGCCGCATTCGTGCCATTGGTTGGACTGTTTTATATTCTCGACTGCCTGTTTCTGCACGATTCAGAGGTGGGCCACGTTCGTGGTGATGTCGCCAACCGCTTTGGAATTCTCTGTGATCTTCTCATCTAACTGGTCCAACCTGGCGTTCGTGGCTATCAGTCGTTGTGCTTGGGCTCTCTGTTCCCGCTCTACGGCTAGGATCTTGGGATCAGTAGCAGAAGCTTCGCCCGACTCGTCCCGTTTACGCTTCGGCGTTGTGGGTCGCTCGCCTTTTCCATCGTCTCCTCCGTCAGCTGGGTGTGTCGGCGGGGTAATCGGCGGCGGAGGGGGGGTCCTTAGCTTTGCGCCTTCCACAGTGGATGGCGAGGTTGACCCGTCATCAGAGCGCAGGAGAAACTCCTTCAGCAATAGGGCAGCAACGTTTGCGTCCGCTTCGTTGTCAAAGAGCAATACCAGGAATCCCTCAAAAGGTTCAGGACATTCAATTTCCTTCAGTCCCCTGAGCGCCTGCAGTCTGGAAGTATACGTAGGCATGTCAGGCTTGGAATTCAATTTTCCCCATCGCACTTCCCATGGTTGAATCGCAGCAGGGGAAAATTCTGGCTGTGGCATTCCTGTTCCCTGGATCACCTGGTGTTGAGGCGTTTGCGGTTCCCCCATCGGTACCCCAGGGCTATTACCCATGGATGTCGTAGGCGATGGCCTAGCACTTTGGCCTCCCGTCGGTGATATTTGGTCTGCAGGCATTCGAACCATCATCTGCCTTCCGTCAGGAGTCGTCACAGTGACCGGCACTGTCGCAGGGGCCATAACGCACCTTGGGGGAGTCATCGACATTGACATGGATCCCCATGGCTGTGCAAACTGGGCACCCGGAGGCCCCATCTGCATTCCTTGCATCGGCATCATGCCCTGAGAGAAACCTGGGTTGGTCACATTATTTTGGTTGTAGCGCTGGGCACGTCGTTCGCTTGGTAGTATAGACACCGCGTTGTGGAAGCCACGATCCATCAGAATTTGGTTGACTCGGCGCTGTCGGTCACGCCGCTTTTTTATTCGCAATTTTCAAGTCGTCCTGTGGAAAAGGGCAGTAGTTAGTACCATGGCCATATCCGTCACAGTTGTCGCACGGGAAATTGAACTTTCCTCCACCACTCCCTTGGGTTTGCATATTATTCATTCATAATATTCGGCTGCCGCTGCATACCCATATTTTGCATGGGAGGTTGGTTGTAGGCACCGGTAGCATGCTGCGGAATGAGGCTGTAATTCCCGTTCGGTCCTGGTTGATAGTGTTGATGTTGGGGCATCGCAGTAGATGAGTTCATGGTGAACGGCGCTTGATTCCCCAACAGATTCGGCGGCTGGCCCATCATACTCGGCGATCCTTGTCCATTCGCGTTATTTCCCGCATCCATCATTGTGTTTTGCTGGCCGAGTGTCACACCCATCATGTGCTGGGCTGGTGCCCGGAACTGCATCGCGTTCAGCATTTGTGGCTGTCCCATTTGGGGAAATAGCTGCGTCGTATTTCCCGTCATTCGATTAGGCTGTGCACAGGGCATCGTTCCAGGCATCATCACATTTGCGTTGGCGGTCTGGTGAGCTTGAGTGTCTTGAGTACTCGGTGTAGTCGCGGTATTCATGGAGAATTGATACAAAGAACTTAGCAAGTAGTCTTGAAGTGGGTAGAGAGGTACACAAGGAGCTTAGTGCGACACCTTGGTGATCGTAACTTAATCTGTGATCGATGTTCAAGTCTCAGAAAATCTACTGCTTCGTCAGGTGGCAGGGAACACGGGCAGTTCTTGTTCCTCAGGGCACTCGTAGCACAGCACAAGAGCGGAGGAGAAATAAAAACAGCCACTTACACCGGTGTATTCTGCAGTAGAGTAGTGATCAGCAGGTAGGACCAAACGCATGCATGCATGAGTCCATATCACCACCTTTGTTCACTTGAGCTTGAGTATCGCAGTCATTTGATAAACACATCATTGGATTAGGCACATGTAACATACAGTCCACACTACGTAGGTAGCACGTCAGGCGACAGGGTAGGAAATGGAAAAAACTAGGCGTCTCGTATGCAAAAAACCCTTCCACATCCCGAAAGAATTCTGTCCCACAGGCCTTCTCCATATCCTGCTGTCATCGTTCCACAGGGACAGTGTACAGGCCCAAATCACCCCATTTGTTCAGGCCCTTTCTAAGATTTCCGGTCCACCATTGCTTAGGCATGTCGATCCTTCCTATATAGGAGACTCAGTACCCTTTGCAGGTTCAACCTTTTCGTTTCCGGTGTAATCCAGTAGTGCAGACATTTTTTAATCACTGAAGGGATCCACGATTGTAGCATGCACTGTGCATTGGGTGCAGTGGCATCTAACATCTTCTTCCACTGTGGTGGCGACGATCCCTGCATTGGTTGTTCAGCATAATTAGGCAGAGACAGTGGAGTTGGTCCTCAGGGGGAGTTTAGCTCACACTCTAGGAAGGTTAGCTGTTGGCCTTGCTGCTCAATTGTGATTTCCATATCTGTCATGGTAGCAAAACCTTGCTGGACTGTCATAGTCCAGAGATCCAGTGAGAAATCATGCGTTGTGGGCTGGTGCAGAACAAGGAAATTATCTCTATAGCGCAACCACATCAGATCATTGAGCTCAGCCGGCAAATCTCCCCTGAGTTCTCTATAGATCAAGACCAGTGAGGCTGCCTGCGCAGATGTTGAACCCCCAATGGGGATCCCAGTATTCTGCGACATCACTGAAGACAGGGAAACAAAAATGTCACCGAGATGCAATTCAAAGACCATGTAATGTACAACGTCATGAAATGTGAACTTATAAAAGAAATCTTTAGATCCGTGGGCCGTGTTGTCCATTTTGCGGTTCCCATCTTTTGCCAGGTAGAACTCCACTGGCCCCCTGGTTTTCTTTTTCTCTTTTAACTGGTCGTGAATCCACACAAGAGCTGGGATAATATCCGACCTCGGGATCTCAGGAAACATTTCCTTTACATCCATTTCAGTCCAGAAAGGCAACCCCGTCCCTGTAGCCCTAGACACATCAATTCGTGACAACCATGTTTTTATGGTGTGTAGCATTTGGGGCATCGCAATTAGTTCACGTGATTTCAGCACATTAATCGCCATTTTCCACAACAGGGTGAGAGCACGGCCCATAAGCTTACATATCTTTTGGAATGGATGGCAGGCATAGGTTAGCACTTCCCTCATTTTGATGACAGGCGGGGATGCACATTCCGAACTCTTGTACTTCAACAGAAGTTGGCAGTTCGGCGCCGGCAGTGCCCGACAACGTGCTTTCCCATGCCGACCGCCTGTCGTGTGGTACGATACTGTAGGTGTCTCATAGCATGCACTGTCACGAACAATCACAGGCCCTGAGATGGGGACACCCTGTGCTTCTGGTTCGGCATACTTAGGCGGGGGGGAACATACAGCTGGGTCAGGCTCTAAGGGTGCATGGAGGGGAGTAATCAGAGGTGGAGGCTCATCAGGACTGTGAGGCCTGTATTTCCCCCTCAGTCCCTTCGTGTATTGTCGGTTGGACTTACAGTTCGACACACGATTCGACGGATCAGCGCGGGTTATATAGCTCTGGAGTTTCGTGTCACATGCATTTAGGGCTTGTTTCCATGTTTCCTGAAACTCTTTGGACATCGCATATTTTTTCGGTATTTCACCCTTAGCCATTTGGACACGGTCAGAGAGGCGTGTACCCAAGTCCGGGTGCAGATGTACATCGCTCCAGGGTTCATCCCCTTTGGAAAGGAAAGATTTTGCTCCTGACACAATGAACCTGAAAGCCTGTTCTGATGCATCCGCAGGCGATTGTGTGCGCTGCAGTTCGGTAAAGCGTTTTGGCTGCTGGAAGAAAGCCTTGTGAAACCTAGGGTACCAGAAATTCTTGCATCCTGCCCACAGCGCCGAAGTGCCTTTATCGAACCAGCCCGTGATCCACGATGCAGGGAGGTGCTGTAATTGTCGTTTCACGTGGGACAGGTGATGAGTTCTCGGCGTATTGGCAAGTAGGCCCTGGTAAATTTCCTGGATCGCTGCCATCACACAGAGAGAGCGAGGTGATCTTTATTACCCATGACAGGGATATCCCTCAGAGTACGACACAGGTTAGAGTGCACCCCATCTCTGATATGGCCCCACTTCGGGAGTAAGGCATTTTTCAGGTTTTGGGTAAGTGCCTGAGGGTCCGTGCCATTCGAATATGATGGTAGCCAGTCAAAGTCCCTTGTGACACAATGCCCATCCACCGTCGGGATACCATACTTTGCAGCAAGGTGCGCACACTCACATGGTTCAGGGTTTTCGCATACTTTCAACACCTCGCTGGTGGGGACATGTAGCTGGAATGACTTGCATAGGTCCCCCATCGTAGGGGTTTTTTGGCGTACAAGAGTAATACAACTCACAAGATAATCTTTCAGGGCCGCAGGTGCTTTTGGGTCACGCGCCATTTGCCCTGATATGATTCCATGCAGGGTACCTTTCAGTTCCCTGTCCATCATGGGAACTTTCACCAGGAATTGCCGCCTGATTACCACTCCCGTGTCCCGTTTAATGTGTTTTCTCGCCTTCACAAACACCTAGCTGGCAAGCCCAGAATCACAGTATTTCTTGGAATCATATACCAGGTCTACCGGGTCTAATCCAACGTTCCCATCTTGCACCAAAGCACTTGTGGAAGTGAGCATCAAGAACGGACGCTCTTGTGCACTTAGCATCGCCGCCGCATCATGAGACCCAAAGAATGAGTCCGCCACAAGCACCTTTCCGGGTGGTGTCACATCATTCCAAAGTTGCACGATTTCAAAGGCATCGTAGTGGCCTGCAAATTGGCTCTGGAACTCCGGACCCACATGAGGGGCTGCACCACGGTACAAATACACGTGCCAAATGTAATGGGTTTGTGCGTCGCACAATGCGTACAGTTTCACACCGGTGCTCTGAGGCTTGCGCGGTATGAACTGGCGGATTACAAACAACCCCTTGTGGGGACCACGGTCTCATCCCCGCACACCACATCACCTAGTTCCCATCCGCCTTGCCAGTGCACCGTGCACAGCTCAATCAACGCATCCGCATCCGGGTCCGCAAGTCGCTGCAGCACATAAAACTGTCGCCTGCTAGGAAACAGTTCCGCCATGTATGCATTGTAGTGCATACTCTCTTTGTCTTTCCTTCAATGGGTTAATGCATTGCACACTTGGAGGGACGGAGGGAGGGAGGCCGGGCGGGCTGGAGGGAGTGGGGGAGTGAGTGTATGGGTTATGCCATCCGTAGACGTGTACAAAAATTTTCTTCAGCAGTCGCAGGCAGTCGCAGGCAGTGGGCACCCCCAAAGCAAATTCAAGGCATCCAGAACTCTCAAGTCACCACATCATGGCTCCACTTCATGATAGTCCATGAAGCATTCCGGGTGTAGGTAGGGGGTCAAGGGTGGTGTTACCGGAGTACCGTTGCGTGCTGTGAAACGTTCCCTAACTTTGTGTTGGACTGACGCTTGGTGCTTGTGTGGGCACTTGCTTCCTTTTCCTAGGGAGACCCATGGAGGTTCCAAAAAACCTAGGTGCCCACACTACTTACTGTACAATTGGTGGCCGAGAATTTTTTTCTAAAATTTCCCGCTAAAGTTCCGTCTGTCACACGTCCCGAGCCCAAAGGCAGGCCCTAATTTAAATCCATGCTCTTGACATAGCATTTTGGCCTTTTGACTTGACAATTTTTCGAATTCTTGATACTCGGCACGTTCGGGGTCTATCAAGGCACGTGCCAAATCCCAATTCGTGGTACCACACATTAACAGTAGTATTAACACTACTTGAATGGGGGTAGCGACATCCCATGGCCAAAAACATAGGATAAAAGTATGTATCGACCGTGTTGTGGAACATTTGGCCTATCAACAATACTTGCAATTCTAGATTTGATGTCCTCTTCAGCGGGCAACGAGAAAGCAACAACGGCTCACGCCCATAACGACACACTGAAATGTGATACATGTGATCGCTTTCGGGCATCAAACAAAATTGGCCATGTGGCACATATATGGTCAATATATGGTGTCCAAGTGAAGTGTCAAGGAGGTGAGTGCCACAGAATATTTGCATTCCAAGAAGCAATGTGTCACACGTCGCAAGTGGAATGATTCCGAGACAGCATTGTTTTCTCTTTGCTCCTCGCTTTCCCAAAGGTGACTCGGTAGATTTTCCTGCCATGACACTTCTGTGGAACAATATTCTGAAAGCGGATGGTTGTCATGGTTTGAGGGTTTGCAGTATGACTTGTCAAGTGAATGAAATGAAATGAAATCAAATGAATCCACGTGATCGTGTAGCACTCAAGAACCACCCTGTGTGCGCGCAATGGTACATTTTTTCCATAGTGCGCGCAAATTTTGAAAAATATGACCTTTGTAGCACGCCTATTGCGCGCGCTCCACCGCGCTATATTGTCCCGTTTTTCAAATTTTTCAAAACCGGAAAATGTTTCAAAACCATGCCTTTTCCAGTGTCCTGTGTTTCTCAAAAACCCCTTGCTTTTCAAAAACATTCCCTGTTGCTCACCCATCCCAAGACACATGCAAAAACACTTTCTGAAAGGTCTGAAAAGTGTGCAACACTACAGGTCCTCATGGGCAACAACAGTGTAGCGCGCGCAAAATATTTACAGCGCGCGCTATGGACCTTACAGCGCGCGCTATACCAGGTATACCACAGTTCCTCATCCGCAAAATATGCCCTAACGTCGTCAACCAATTTTTGTGCATTGCACAGGTTGCTTCTGGAGGTCCCATTCCACCTTGGTACTTCAAAGTACAGGAACAGACGCTCATTAACCTGCCTCAGCATCTTAATGCGGCGCGACACGAGGCTTCCTGCCCCCCCACCTCTATCACAAAAGGAGGACCAAATGTCCGTCCCCTGTAGTGCTATGTGACAACCCGACCTGTGAAGAATAGCCTGAACAGAGACCCTAGTACTGGGACGCACAGACTTGGCCAATGGGGTGTCACGCACCAGGCGCACCTGGAAAAGGGTACCTTAGTGCACCCTTTTTTCAAAGCCCCCTAAACTACCTTACTAGGCCATGGGGGGGGTTGGAGGGACCTCATAGGCACATGGAGTGCTTGTTTGTGCCCTAGCACCCCTGGGTTCTTCGTTCCTAGGGGTACAACACCGATTTTCAAATTTGCACATCACCCCTTAGTGCACCCTTAGTGCACCCCTTGTTGCGCAACAACCCCCCCCTTGTTGCACCCTTAGTGCACCCCCTTAGTGCGCACTAACCCCCCTTAGTGCACCCCTTAGTGCACCCCTTAGTGCACCCCCCCAAAGGTCCCTCCGAACGCCCTTCACATTCGCAAGCATGACACATAACACAATGGGCCCCCTTATTTCAAGTACTTCCTCCCCAAGAGGATGCCACGCCTCTCCTTCTCTTTTGCTTGCATGATCTTCCTTGCCAAGAGACCTAAGTCAAGGTTAGACATATTTACAACATGGCCCATGGAGAAAATTGATAGGCG
The DNA here is from genome assembly GCA_964036045.1 of Eutreptiella sp. 'Long Island Sound 2002'. Taxonomy (NCBI): domain Eukaryota; phylum Euglenozoa; class Euglenophyceae; order Eutreptiales; family Eutreptiaceae; genus Eutreptiella; species Eutreptiella sp. 'Long Island Sound 2002'. The sequence goes on from OZ038378.1 coordinate 142,363,865, forward strand.
GGGGTTGAGCAATGCCCAACCTTTGCAACTATTGTGCAAATCCCTTTTAAAAGGGCTATTTTTCTTTTCACTAGGTATACTAGAGAAAATATAGAAGTTTCTATACTTCTTTGCAAAAAAGGGGGAGTGGGCACACGTCCAATGGACCCATGTGCTCACTTTCCACCCAAGGTCACCCCACCCAGTTGCAAATTGTTCAACAGCCTTGCAATAACAAAGGACCTCGGGTTCATTGAAGTATGACTTTTGTCGCCAAAATTGGTGAATTGTTGCAAATTGGCGAAGCAAGGTGTGCACCACCACCCAAATATAGGGCCCTGCAGGGCTAACAACATCGGGCATATAGTGCTTCACCACGTTAATCATCTCACCATGCCACACAGGTTTTGCCATAAATGCAAGTGCCATGGTTAGGTCAAAAGTGTGCTCCTTAGCCCTTCTGGGGGCAATGCGCTCACTTTCTGGGATGCCTTTGCAAGCTTCCTTAACATCATTCACTATAGCATCCAATGCTCGCACACCTGGATGAATGCCCCTACTATGGAGCTCCTTCCTAAGTCTTTTGACCAAAATGCAAAGGACCCGGCTGGTGGCATGAACATAGTCCCCTACTCTTCTACTTACTGGGATGCATCTCAAGTAGGACCCCCACCTAACACCATCCATGCACCCGGTGAACAAAAGGAGGCTTTGGTCATCATCACAAATCCAACACTTGGATACTCGTGATGGATTTCCTGCAAGAAGATTCTTGCCATCCCCTGTAATGATGCAGCTAAATCCTAATACATTGCCTTGCCAAACCACATCCTCATTTGCCTCCAAGTCAGCAACTTGTTCGTTGAGGCCATGAGTGGCATCCATGGCCAGTAAATAAGCTGCATCATCCCCCCCCCACATTGCCCACCATGTGGGCCAAAGGTTTGGGGCCCCGGCATCTCCCACTTCTAGCCAACAGTGGACAGAGGTGTCACACCTTGTTGCACTAGATTTCCAAAGTGGTGTGGCATCTGCCGAGGTCACCACAAAAAGTGTGTTCCCCACACAATTGAAGGCATTGGCCCTTTGGGCCAAATTGACCTGATATGTTACAACCTCCCTCACCTCCCTCATCATGTTCCGTGGATTTGAGCATCTTGGAGGTGTGCCATGTGGGCCCCACCCTTCCATACCCAAACTGGCAGACACGAATAGGAGCACCAAATCGGGTGCTATGTTTGAAGCACTTCAAGCGCATGGCACAATCAAACAAATCTCCCACACTGGGGGTTGCAAAGAGGGCCCCCATGGGAGGGGAATCCTGTCACTCACTAAATGGGGGTTGTGAGGGCGGGTGAGGGCTGGACGGCCATTTCCTTGCAACCACCTGTTTCACAGGGGTGCTCAGAACCTCAGGCATGGCCGGGCTCGTCACACTCAGAGCTGAACCAACAGCTGCAGACCTAGGGCTCAATGCCCCTCCACCCAAAGCACTTGTCAAATTGGCTTGCAAAGTAGCCTTGTCTACTGCCAATGCATCAACCTCAACTCTCAAGGCATCACGCTCACCCTTGTACCTCATACGCTCAGTCTCAGATTGCAACAACTGGGCATGCAAGTTGTCCTTCTGAGCAATGGCCTCTTGGCGACTGTCCCTTTCAGCCCTCAGCAGATCAGTCAGCTTACCAACCTTGTCCTCAGAAGATTTCAGCTTTCCCTCCAAAGAAGCAATCTGCCTTTGCAGCTCGCTCTTTCGAGCCTCTTTCAGAGCACCTGCAACTGCACTGGTGGACTGGCCCACAATGGCCCCCTGAATGCTGTCCAACACTCCCTGGCCCATGTCCTCCGAAATCTGGTTGGCAACTGCAGCTGCCACTGCCTCTACACTTGTGGAGCTTAGCTTAATACCCTCCTCTGCTTGGGGCTTTGGAGTCTTGCCTTTTTTTGTGCCACTGGGACTTGCTGTGGCCTTTCTCTTCTTGGGTTGTTGTGCCAGGGGGGTGCCATCATCATCCGAAGAGGACACCTGGACCTCTTCTTTCTTCAGCCCCCTTCCGTACCTCCTCGTTGTGTCACCCTCCCAATCAGCCATAACCCCCCTTATCGCGCCCCTTATCGCGCGATAAGGGGACGCGATAACCCCCCTTATCGCGCCCCCTTATCGCGCGATAAGGGGGCGCGATAACCCCCCTTAGTGCGCCCCTTATCGCGCGATAAGGGGCGCGACAACCCCTTAGTGCGCCCCTTAGAGCAGTCACAAATCATGTGCATATGCACACCTGATGGCACGTACACCAGTACTGGCCTGCCACGGTGGCCCCGGTCTTCCGATTGATGGCTGGGGTGGCAGCTCCCGCGCGAAGGAGCATCTGCATGTCCACCATGTGGGCGTCGGGTGCCACGAGGTACCACCCATACACTTGAACCTTCTCCTTCTCCTATGCCCGTACACCAAACCCCCCCCACCGACCATGCCTGAGTGCAAGGATGCTGCCTGCATCACAACGGATCAAAGCAGTGGTGGTGGGGTCAGGTGCAGGCAACTCATAGTCTCCATGGAGGGCTTCCACCCCACGGCATTCAGTGGAGCCCACATCTTTTCTCAAGCAAGGCTTCTTGCTTGACCAAGCAAGAGACAAAGTAGTGGTTCCGACAGGAAAAAAGCATTGGACAGGGAAATCCAGTGCAACAGAATAGGCAATAGGGGCAGCAGCAGCAGATGCTTGGACAGGCTCAACAACTGGAGCACTACTCACACTTGAAGAAGGAATGTCACAGGTAGAGCAAAGGCTCATCTTGTGGGACGGGCATAGCCTAACTTCCTTGCAGGAATAACAAACCTCAGTTGCCCTTTTCCGACAGCCCTTGGTAGTGCAGGTTTCCACCTTGTCACCTTGCCCAAACTTAGGATTCGAGGCCCAAAAAGGGGGGCGGATACCATCAGTCACATTCTTTGGAAGCTGACATGTGGCGACATGCATAAATGCAACCCAACGAACATTGGGCACTTGTGACACAGGATCCATGGCAGGGATGTCTTGTGGACGTCCACCACCTCTATGCACAAGTAGAGCATCCAAAATGAATGCATCACCTAGTCCAGCCTCCATCACTTGCTCCTCCCATGGCATAGGAAACCCACCCGATGAACCTGGAATCCATTTATTGTTCAAGGGGTAGGTGAGTGGAATGAAGACCCCAAAAACCCTGTCACCATTGGGAACAAGATTCTTAGGTAAATCGCGATGCCAGTGTTGGTCCCCAGCCACAGCACCAATGTAACCAACACCCAGAATTTGAAGGGGAAGGGTCATGGCTTGCAACATGGAGTTATAAATTTCCATGGTCACAACTTCCAATTCAGGCAGGTCCTCCCACCCTTCCTCCCAATCATCTTGAGGAATGGAATTATGCCTACCATAGAACATAAAACGTTCATGGGTGTCATCATAGCGAGTGGCAGAGGGGAATTGAGCATTAAAAATGGTCTCAGCCCTTGTGATATCCAACCGTGCCACCTCATTTTGCAAAGCGGCTAAACGGGGACCAACACAACCCTCAAGCTTTACATGTTGCAGCTCCGGCAACTGCTTCAAATCAACATTGAACCCTTTAAAAGGAGAAACCTCAATGGGTTCATCATCTGGCCCAATAAGCGGATCCTGTGTATGCACGGGCCATGAAACACAATTGGTGGAAGTAAACAGGTGTGGGGTTGTCATTCCCCACAAAGGTTCACTCCACTGCAAGCCAGAACTATTCTGTAGGGAGTACACAGGCAAAACCCGGTTGCAATCACGAACCTCAAACACTCTTTCATTATGAACAACTGGTTTCTCATAGGCACGAACCTTTTGGGAACTAAATGTGCAACCAACTCGCTTAACAGGTTGCTCAGGCTCATCGTCAGGATACATGGGGTTAACGAAATTAGCAACTCGGGTACCTGCACCCTTGGCAACACGCTCACCAAGCACCTTGCTAAGATCGTTTGTGTCAGCAAGGGACAAATCAAATAGGAAACCATCCAAGTGGGGGTTGGTTTGAAGAATGGAAAAAAGTAAATCACTCAAGTGGCACCCTTCCCTTGCCTTCAGAAGGGGGGCACAACACCGAATAAGAGCAAAGTTAGCAGTCTCAGCAAAACTGACAGGTTGGTCAACTGTTGTGATGCTGGCAGCTTGCACTACTAGTGAGTTACCCGCAACCCTTCTTGTACCCACAACCCTCTTGTGGGCATCCAACCACTCCTGGATGGTGAGGCCGCTCACCCCAAGGTCCTCCAAAGACATGGTGTAGGGCAGATAGGAGCCCCTAAGACAAGGAAAAGGGCAATTGGGTAAGAGAAATATGAAAAGAAGAACAAAGTAAGTCGCGATAAGGGGCGCAACAAGGGGGTTATCGCGCCCCTTATCGCGCGACAAGGGGGCGCGACAAGGGGGTTATCGCGCCCCTTATCGCGCGATAAGGGGCGCGATAAGGGCGCGACAAGGGGCGCAACAAGGGTGCAACAAGGTGCTTATCGCGCTAAAACAGACAAGTAAAACAGAAAGTTCTGCATTTAATTGTTGGAATTCTCTTGAAATAAAATAAAATTATCAACAAATTTAGTGATTTCAACACGATTTTCAAATCCGTCTGCGAGAAATCGACAGCTCAAAATTAATACCCTTTTCCAGGTCTGCCTGTCGCGCGACACCCCAAATCTGCGTACCAAGGTAGTGAGTGACCTGCCTCCCTACAAAAAAAAAAAGCGAAAAGGGGAAACATAAAATGAAGCGCGATAACCTACGCGATAACTCGCGCGATAACCCCCGCGATAACCCCCGCGATAACTAGGTTATCGCGCGATAACCCACGCGATAACTAGTGCTCTAACCCCGTTCTAACCCCGTTCTAACTAGTTAGAGCACACAAAGATCAAATCGCAAAAAGTGCAAAACGGGCAATATCGAGCAAACGAAACATGGAAGGCACATTGTTGCATCATAGTGCACCCATGTAACATGTGAAATTCCGGGTTCCAACCATATTAACAACACCCAAAATTGGGGGGGTTCCGCACCACGCCCTAGAACGCTGCATCCCAAAATCAGAAGGTGCAGAACACATGGTATGAGGTGACGCCGCCTCAGAGGCACCTTCAACAACCTGCTCTGGACAACACCAAATATATCCATGGGCCTGCACTTGGCCCCAAGTGCAATAAGCCCTAGCAACTGCTCATCTCGCTCGGTGGTTCTATCCACCGCAGAAAATCCTGCAGCGTCTGGATGTCATGCACCCCGGATGGGAACCACACCACTGTCAATGGCACTCTGGAGAAAAGCAAGATTGTTAGCCCAGACCTGGGACAACACAGAGGTGGACTTCTCACCACAAAGGGCGACGTTAACAGTCCAGTGGTAGGACAACGTCCTTGCCAAGTGACCATGGTTGGCAAAGGAAATGGACATCTGGCACCACGATTCCCTCCCACAAGGCAACCCATCCCCCCTCACAATGATCCACGGCTCTCCTTGGCACTCTCTGGGGTATTGGAGGTTAGAAACAATGGAATCAAAGGAAAATATATAGTCAAAAAAGTGCTGCAGGGGCCACTGCGAAAAGACTGTGACCCCATCTGTGTGCACGGCAACCTGTAAATGCTGCCTACTTGCAAGCTGGCTGCAAGGGGCGAGCACAAGTACAAAAACTCCTCAGACAAACACGGCCATGCCCATGAGGCTAGTGCAAACAAACAATGCAACAGTAGACAGGATGTTCTGGTGGCCCAAAGTCGGGCTGATTGCCCTCGGCACGCAAATACATAATGACAACAACGACATTTCATCATCGGTAGGCATCTGTGGTCCCGGGCACACACCATATTCGACCCCTGGCGCCCATGGATCCTGTCCACTCTCGTTTTGTGTGGCACCAGACCCGCCTTTCGTTTCCATACCAAACTCAACCTGATTTATGTCAAAAATACACTGACTATGCGTTCACACAGGGCCTTACGTCCAGTATATGTGCCGCTCGTTCCATTCTGTGGCGGAACTAGCATAGGACGGGAGAGAAAAAAGGTGTGTGGGGACCTTACTTCTCGTCCAAGTAATCAAATCTTTGTACCTGAGGAAAATAGTGCGCGCAACATGAGAACGTAGCGCGCGCAGAAGTCAACGAAGCGCGTGCTATGAGCGGAAGTGCGCGCGATGTCACATGCAAAGCGCGCGCAATATTACCTTCTTCTTGGAATCTTCAGGAGCAGGACCAAGTCCACCACCGACAGGGGTGTGACGGCGTTGGCAGCCTCGGTCCTGCGACGCTTCTTCTCTGCTTCAGACACGGGGACCCTTTTTTCCAACCTGGCCCACAAAGACCGTTGGACGGCAGACCCTGAGCAAAAAAACTCAACTAGGTCCGCCAAAAGGTCCTCGTTCTTCCACAAGGACCACCCATAGTGGGGGCCCAAAATGTTGGCAATCTTTCCTGACATTGACAGCGTCACTTGCGGTGCCGGAAGCATCTGAAACTTTAGAGAAATAGGCGTTTTTGCCTTGCTTATTAGGACATGGGGTTACAAACCCAAGACCCCGAGCCATAGCGCGCGCTATGCTGTGCGCTATGTTTTTGTAGTGCGCACTGAGCCATCGCGCGGCAATACCCTGTAGCGCGCACGCAGGGCACTATGATTATCGGAACAAGCTACAGGCACAGCAAGCTACCCCAGCAGAGGTGCAAGATATGACACAGCCGGTTGCCCAACAAGCCACTCAACCCCCACCTCCTCCCAATCCCACACCATCATCCACACAAGCTCGCACACAAGTTGCTTCCGATGATTCAGCTGGTTGATACTCACTTGGCTCAGTTGTATGCTCGGATTGCATGTGGTGAACAATTTTCGCCAGCTGAGTTGCATCAGTGTAAGCAGCTTTTGGAGTGGCGTGCTCAAGTGTCGAAGAACTAAGGACAATTCGAATTTCATGTCTGAGTATTATATTCCATGTCTTCAGGGTTTGCATGTGTGAGGTTGGGTTTGCCACTGCTCAGGTCCGGGTCAAGTCACAAAACCCCCCCCCATCACCCCCAAAATATACCCATATGAGCTTTTTGGGTCCCCAAGATATACCCATGTGAGGGTTTTTCCTTGCACCACCTTCGGGATACCCACCTAGCTCCCCCGGTACCGGCATATGGTCGGTTACGCGTCTGGGATCAGTTGCCGTGGTCGCGAAAGTTCCTGCCGGCCTCACCCGAAATGACACAATCAATGCTTTTTGCTGGTGATCCATGCCTTTGGCTGGTAAAATTTCTTGTATATTTCCCATTTCTTATTTCTTATTTCCCAGGCACAATGCAGTATTTGCGATTGTGCTGTTTTGAATCATGATGACAATGAAAACCCGAAGGTGTCAACCATTGTACTCGCTAGCTCCAGATACTTAGGTTAATGTCGTTGTTGTTGTTGTTGTTGTGCTTATGTTGCTTGTGGTTCTTGGCTTTTGCTGCTTTTGTTTTTGGAAAAACAACACCCAATGCTTGTGATGTGGAAAAGACTTTTGGTACTTGGGTGATGCTTGCGGCTTCAACAAGGATTGTAGCTACTTGCAAGTAGCCTAAGTACCAAGATCTAAAAGGTGCATTCCAGTGGCTGAGCACACATGGGTGGTCAGGGGCATGGGCCCGGATCCCAAGGCTGCTTGCACAACCTTTTCGGTTCCGAGATAATATTATAGGCGTCCGCCACTGTAAAACATCCCTGGAGACCCCGAAAAAACGATTCGAAAAAATACTGGGTCTACAATTGTAGATTGAAGGTGAAGGCCAGGTATGGACCTCGCTGGAGGCCAAACTGATGCTCCACCCTGAGGGACAGGGACTTGACATAGGGCTAAAGGATAGGGCCGCTGAGTGTGACCCAATGCATTCGGTCCGCCAATATTGACCGGGGGGATCCCACACATAAATCATCGGAGCCACATACAATAATGGATCATTACGCATGTTGGTGTTAAGGTTGGTGTGGGGCACCAAAAAATCAGGTCTCACAATCTTTTGTTTGTCACTGAGCTTGCCCCGGGTCATCTTGTCTATCTGCTTACCAAATTGCGGTGTTTGGTACTGCGGCCGTTGTATTGCCTCGGTTCCTACCCGTTGTTGCTTGATGGGCTCATCATCATCCGAGCACACATACTCTACTTCTTCTTCCATGACTCCTTGACCTTCTGGGCCTTCCATGTGGCCTAAATATCAAATATACAACACATAACAAGCACAAAATGCAAAACAAAAAACGACCTCAAATAACTCCTTGTACATGCATGGTTCAGATGCGAAACTCGGTGTGTAGCATTGTCCAATGGTCCTTGTGAACTGATGAATGTATCTTCAAAAGTTCAAATAATGGTGTCAAGTTATGGTTACATCGTCCAATCAAGGGCGTACTCGTCAAAACATAATCGTTCATAGTTTAATATGAATGCATGAATCATCCTACACCGACATTTCTGCTAAATTCTGTTGCGTTCTCATTTTTCGTCTATGGTACTTCAGCGGCTGAACAGGCACGGCGCCGTGGCTTAATTGAATTTAAGTTAATTCTGGCTTAAGGGTAGCGGGGGAGCTAGGTGGGTATCAGGCTGCAGCGCACGGCGCCGACGGCTTACAAGGATTTGCCTGCAAGCCAGTAAACGATTTGTCGCAGAATGCGATCTCCAGCAGCCTCCAATTAGGGTGAAATGGCCCCGGGAACCCAGCGCTAGCTGTGAGGGTTAAATGGCCCCCGGGAACCCAGCGCTAGCTTGGTGGGGGCCCCCACCCAGCTAGCACTGGGTTCCTGGGGGCCATTTAACCCTAATTGGAGGCTGCTGGGGATCGCATTCTGCAAGAAATCCATTAGATTTGTAAACCCTAGGCACTGGTGTACCAGCAGGGGCTGTAGGGTGCAGGATTCAGGACCCTGGGACCCGTGGCAAGCACTGGTGTACCAGCAGGGGCTGTAGGGTGCAGGATTCAGGACCCTGGGACCCGTGGCAGGCACTGGTGTACCAGCAGGGGCTGTAGGGTGCAGGATTCAGGACCCTGGGACCCGTGGCAAGCACTGGTGTACCAGCAGGGGCGGTACCGGCTTAAGCCGCGGCGCGCCGGACTGGCTTAAGCCATCGCCGGACTGGCTTCAGCCAAATACCCACCTAGCTCCGGGGGGAGAATATGCGACAATGTGAGAATTTTCGGTTGAGAATGGGAATGGCCGGACCCCCCCCCCCCCCCCCCTCCCTCCCTCCCTCCAACACAGGTCGGTGGCCCCACACTCCCTTCTCCACCCGTGTACCCCCCTAGCAAAAGACGCAAGCACTAGATAAAGACCACAATTGCTTACTCATTCAAGAGTGACCCGGACCCGGGCGCTGGTGACCTTGAGGAACTTTAACATATTGGAGCTACAAAAAAAAGTACGAAAATTCGACTTTTTCCAAAACCAGCCAAAACCGGTGGGAAAAGCAAGGCAATACAACAACAATGAACGTAGTGACAAACAGAAGTGCGAATTTCATAAATGTTGCAGGGATGACCGACAGACACTGTCGACGAGTCGATTCAATCAAAATTGTGCTGATCTATTGATTCGGCGTCTTACAAATAGGCAAATACGCAGCAGAAAAGAGCAGGGTTCCAGCCACAGAGGGTCGTTTTTGGGTTGCGGCAGTCCCGATGACGGACTTGAGAATGGGAATCGCCGGGACCCCCCCCCCCCCCCCCCAAAGTTCTCAGATTGTCGCTCATTCTCCCCCCTCCCCCTCTACCCGTATGCCCACCCTCACCATTCAGACTCGTCAGCGGCTGATGTGAAAAGCAAGGGGTGACGCATCAACAGCTTGCCAGACTGAGTTAGTCACTGAGACTGTGCAGGCAGTTGAACACAGATGTGTTTGACAATAAGTCCGAAGTGGCGGAGTATGGTTTGGGCAAAGGTAGGGAACCAATTCGCCTGCGGCAACAACACTCTGTTTTGGCATGCCTTTTTATCAAGTTATCAATCAATAAATGGGGTAGAATAGGAGCACAATGTCACTTGGGGTGCGAAAGTACTGGCAAGACTCGTCAGCGGGCAGGACAAAGCAACAAAACGGCGTTAGCCCATAGACTGTGGAACACGAATGTGTGAGCGTCTTTCGTCAAGCCAGAGTGCACATAAAACAGGGGGCCGGAGCCCCCTGGAATCACCAAGTCATCAAAGGCCAAGTATATTGGCACTGCAGAGTGCAGTTGTGGCATCCGTACCAGGCAACCCCAGGCTGTGGAGCACAGGATTACATACGGGGGGCAGGGAGGGAGCAGGCGGGTAAAGCAGACCTAGAACCAGATCACGGTCACACAAATTAGACCGGGTGAGTCCCGAATAAAGACCAGGTTTCCACCATGAGGTGGGGTACCGCTTCATGTGTAATTCGTGCACGCATGCAAGGGCATTGTGTTGTACATCGGACCAGCGCGTGGAATACCCAGCGGATTTGAGCCCCAGGGTGACTGCAATGCTCTTGGTGGAGCGTTTTGCTTGGACAGCCTCGGGGTCCGGGAATCGGGAGAATCGTTTGTGGGGGGGCACGCTCCAATCTACCTTAGTTTTCAGGCGCATTGATACCTCTGCGGTGTCTGGTAGCACGCACAGAACCGCTTCCAGGCTGGGAATCACCAGACCCTCGGATTCCTGTTGCAATTCCAGCCCATACAGTTTTTCGAACATACGCTGGAGTCTAGTCAGGCCAATATTCCCACATATGGCGCCTACAATGTTGTCCATGTACCTGTAAGGGGGGATGGGAAGGGCATGTTTGGGCAGGCGTCGTGACAGCTTGTGAGCCGGAGAGCCAGAGGAAGTGTTAAACGACAATTCACGCATCATGCAAAAAAGTTGCGCAGCTTGCGCCGAGCATAGACCGCCTATCGCAACGCCGCGTTTTTGTTTGGCCACCCTGCTACCAATGACAAAAATATCATTGTGATATACATCAAAATTCATATAAGCTAAAACATCTGACATGCTGAGTATGTGAAAGTCACTAGTGTAGCCACGACCCAAGCGGTCCAGCTTGCGGTTACGACGATGGATGCTGAAGAGGAGGCCGTTAGAGCCCACTCGGAGGTTGCTGGGTATGTGAGGTTTCGGGGATGGTGGGGCTGCACGGATCGCGTCCGCAAGGGCATCGGCAATCTGGGATATTGCTTCAATAACGCCATCCCTAGGGAGGCGAGGGAACATCTCCCGGACGTCCAACTCGAACAGACGCAGTTTTTTGCGGGGGGGGGGTCCTGAGGGGTACAGGCGAGCCATCGCTGAGTTGAGCTTCTCGACATACGCACGCACGTCGCGCACATCCAGAATTGCCCATGTATCCAGCATCTGGGTCGCTGCACTGATGAGTAGTGTGAGACAGCGACTTATGAGGCGGCCATGCTGTTTCATGGGATGGCTAAAGTGGGAAAACAACAGACGCCATTTCAGGGTATCAGTGAACTCGTCACTTTTATGCTTCAAGAAGGGGAAGGACACTGGGGGAGAGGTGCGGGCAGAGCAGCGGAAGTACTTGGTCAATCCAAACTGACGTGCAGCGTCCATGAGCTTTTGCAGAGCAAAAACTTTAGCATCAACCACAGTCGGAAAATCGCCCAAAACTTCAAACTGTTCGGGGTCGGAGTACAGGATCCGGATGTAGCTGAAAAATAAACGCTTACACATAACCCAGGTGCGCCCGGGGTTTTTATCAACAACAAGGAAAACGTAGCGATCACCCCATTTGCGTTTAAATTCCTTGATACGCTCCGGCCGCAGATACCAGGGTAGGCTGTGGGCCGTGTCCGTGTGAAGCGACTTGGCCTTGTGGACCATCGCAGCACAGTAGGTGCCGACTAGGTTATCAGGCAGGCGCGACACTGTGGCAATGCGCTTCGCGCATCGGACCACGTCCCCTTCCATAGATTCCCACGTGGTGATCGTTCTGTTGCCCATGTGTTGAGTAAGCAAGCAGTATTCAGGCCCAAAGAGGGTTTGCCATTCAGAGGGGTCACGCGTGCATACACAGTTCTGTATCGTGTGAACACCGGAGACATGGGAGCACGCACAGTGGGAAGACCGGCGGCAGATGTAGTCCCAGGACTTCTGAATTTTCCGCGTACACAGATGGTCACGAACAGTGCAGCCACTCTTCGAGGTGAGCTGGACAGCGGACCGCAGGTAGGAACGGAGTGGCAGGGGGAGGGGGGATTGGGAGATGGTGTCTTGAATGCAGCTTTTGATATCCTGGGGGGCAGGGTCGTTGGAGGCAGGATATGGGAAGGGAAGACGCTGGGGCAGGTGGATACCGACGCGTTGATGAACACGGGCAGACACCTTGCGGAATAAATCGTTCCACTCCTGACGTGGTATAATGGATTTGGATACAGTTAGAGTATCCAACAGGGTGGGTAGAGAGAGGGCGATGCGGCGGTTCTTCTGGATGTAGCCGACAATCGTTTTGACACGCTGGCGGCTGCAGATTTCTGTGGATGCCTGGATGCGTTTCAGCAGTTTCCATTTGAGGTGGCAGTAGTGGGCGGTATCGCGCTGATTGTATACATTGGCACCGAAGTACCGAATCCATTTCTTTTCCACTGACGCATGCTGAGACTGGTGGCACACTTCCAGGGGCAAAATTAGAAAATGGTGCAAGCCTTTTCGCGCCATAGCACTATAAAAATCAAGGCCTTCAAGAAACTCGTGTTCCCCGCGGTGAATGTGAAAGAGTGCGCGCATAGCCCCCGCGATGTGTTCCAGGAAACGCACGACAAGGGGTCGGTCCGTGCGGCCTACATACACTCTGGAGTCCAACAGAGAGAAGACAACATAAACAGAGTGGAGACCAGGTTTCAGGTATGGGAGAGAGAGAGCTTTTGAGAGACCGAACAGTTTCCGGATCCAGGTTTGCGGAGCAAAATGCAGAAGTGTTCTCATTTCTTCAAGGTGCGTGGACAAAGCGAGCTTCTGGGTTTCAGAGTGTGGTTTGAAAGTGTTGCTGGAATACAGATTGTCACGAAATTCAGTGTTGCGTTCCATAGACGCCCGAAAGATGACGCGCATAGGGCCCTTGCCCATGGAAGCGGTGAAGCGTGCAGGCGGCATGTTCCAAAAGCCACGGCCGTTTTTGGCTCTAGCGCTCATAGCAGCAATGTATGTATAAATATTGAAGAGGGGCGCGCCATTTGCTGATGCACAGCAATCCTCAAGTAGGGTTGGGGTTGTGACAAACCAGGAGACGGGGGAATTCACGAATTTTTTACGTTGGTGTTTGGTATAGAAAGGATGGAACAGGGGGCACGAAACGGAGTATTTTTCTTCGAAGGCACACCACGCATTACCGTTCTTGCACAATTTTCTCGCATACTCAATCCAAACCTTGTGGGAATGGGGGATACCGAACACTGCCAGTTCCAAGTCGGGGTTGGCGCGTAAAGTATCGGTTAGCAAGCCAGGGGAGTCACCCGGCTGCGGTAACAGGAGTATGCGACGCGATCTGCAGGCCACATCATGTGGCGAAGGGAGCGCGCCGAAATGGTGCTCAAACGGGGCCATGGGCCCGGTGAACGCTGTGTGTTGTGAGCCACGAGAGAAGGAGGTGGTACCTATCGTCCCATCGATGTTGAATACATTAAATAAGGTATCCCACCATGTTTCGAGCGGAGACCAGAATTGGGAGCAGGGTAAAAAGGCAGGTTCTGAAGAAACGGATTGTGTGTAGTCAAGCACATGCAAACAAAATTGGAAACATTCGTGGTCAGATATCATACTCCAATGAAGATTGTTATAGGAGCGATGAAAGCGATACCAAAAGCGGCGGCAAACTATGGAATCATTAATTAGATGCATGCATTGCGTTACGGCATTTGAGACGAACTCGGGTTGGGAAGGAAAACGGACATTCATATTGCAGAGTGCATCGCATGCAAACTGGCGGATAGCCATAGATGACATGGATTCACCAAATTCAATAACCGTATCCTGGAAGTCGGAAATGACCGAGGCGGTGTTATGGACGGGGGTGTGGGTGGCATGGGCTTGAAGGGCATTGGCCACGGTGGCGACTTGCTCGAGCCACGGAAGGCCATGAATGGGGAGCAGTTGCAAAACCGATTTTTCAATTGGTTCCGGTCGAGAGGAGACACTACCAAAGCGGCGAATGCGCTTGCATGCACGGTGCGCGCGTGAGTGTGGTGTAGAGGACGCGGTTTTGGGTGGGGGATGGGACCAACGTGAGTGACGGCGTTTAACGGCTAAGCAAATAGAGCTTCGCCGTCGCCGGGCAGACGCAGTTGGCGATGGTTGTGGATTTTCCTTGGGGACGACGGAAATTGGACGTTGAAACACCGGTGGGGAATAACGGCGTGGGGGTCGAGTGCAGCGTGTACGCGTGCGAGACATCCGCATAGATTCATCCATAATTAACGTGTAAAGAGCGTGTAAAAAGCGAAGGCACGTGTGAGTCAACCAAACGTGGAAAAAATAGAAAGCTCGAAGCGACAAATTGATTAACGTGTCTTGGATGTGTTGCGGGTCATGTGGCGCTTGGCGCCGCGGCAACGATCAAAGGAAGGGACAAGCGACTCGCGGTCTCGGGAGAGGTGAGGAGACTCGATGAAGAACGGCGCACCGGTGGGTTTACCAGCATTGAGGAGTTGCACCATGTATCCCGGCGTGCTGTCTTGTTCCCCGTAGGACACAATAGACACTTGTTGGAGCATAGCGCTACCGCCGGCACCCCATGCACCCCATACGTGTTCATTGGCATTGTAATTGACTCCAATGGGTGTTTCACCATTGTCCACCGTCATGCGTTCCGGGCCCATTTGTGGCGTAGGCGGCGCGGATGTAGAGGCGGGGCCAATTGCGGCGCTAGATGAAGACGAATTAGAAGCGGGCGCAGGCTCGGGAGCGGGTTCACCGGAAGGCGGAGTTGGCCTTTTAATCAAGCCGGACTCGAGCAAGCCATTGAAAAGGCCGTCCAATTTATTGTTCATGGATTCATGGCCGGAAGAGACCTTGGCATCAAGAGCGTGAACGGAAGATCGGACCTCAGAAATTTCTGTTTTCATGGCGGATTGAGTCTCTTCAAGTGCACGCAATTTATTATCGGTGTATACTTCGAAAGCCGATTGTGCGATAGGCGTTTGGGATGTGCCATTCATGGGCGCATTAGTAGATTGCTTGGAAGAAGACGAATTTCCAACGCGGCGAGTAACGGATGTCCAACACTCACCATCGGGGTCTTTAGAATTTCGAATGCGCGAAATGAGATCACTAGTCGTGGCGTCGGGCACACCGGCGATGGTGAGAGTGTGCTCATCGAAAGACACATGGGACACCTCAAGTGATAGCTCGTCGGCAAATAGCTTCATGCGCTCGTCATTCCATGGAGAAACACCAACCACATCAAGTGAATAGACGCTAGCGGCGGAAGCCTTGGGCGTAGTAGCGACCGGTGGTCCCATGGACTCAGGGCGGATACCTTCGAACGTAGTCCCATTCTCCTTGCACTCAAAGAACTTGCGTTTGTTAACGCAAATGCGCCACCACATCCATTGGTAGGGACAATTTTTGAGGAGGTGCTTTTCGAGGCAATTGAAACATGTAACTTGTCGAATGTAGCTCCCATCGGAAGCAATGTCACCACACTTCTTGATGCGTTGAGGGCATTGGAACATGTAATGGCCATAGTTGTCGCACATGGAGCAATATGTTTTGTCCGTAGCTTCGGGACGTTGAGAGGCATCGGAACGGCTCTTGGGAGGCATGAGGAGCGAGTTAGTATGACCCTTGGGTGGTCAAACGAGAGGTACACAATGTCACTTGGGGTGCGAAAGTACTGGCAAGACTCGTCAGCGGGCAGGACAAAGCAACAAAACGGCGTTAGCCCATAGACTGTGGAACACGAATGTGTGAGCGTCTTTCGTCAAGCCAGAGTGCACATAAAAGATGTGACCCAAGGTATTGCTTGCTGCAACATGTTTCACAGGTGCTTACAAATAGTGGAAGCATAGTGGAAGCCATATATGGCCATACATAAACTTTGAGACCAGTGGAAGTTAATCTTAGGAAACAATCCGTGTAGCTCCCTCCAAATAATGTCAAATGACGTGGATGTAGCTGAAGGGGGCAAGGCAAATTTTGGGGACACCGACCCAAATACATCCCCAAATCCAGCCCCATTAGAAAAGAGAGGATGCATCAGAGGATGCATCGCAAGGGTCATGGCCAAGTTGTTAAAAAACAAGGATTAGGAAAAAGGACAACCCCTACTCAAGCCATTGTTCTTTATTTGTATTAAATTCTACAATGCAAGATGAAATTTCAAATGGGATGTGGTAGGCCACCATGTCGAATAGGGTGTCCACTTGGGGAATGTTTCACGGCATCTTGTGTTACTCGGGTAAAATAGGGGGGGGTGGGGGGTCCAACCATCCCTTGAATAACAATGTTTTACCTGGTGCCACGTATTTTTGCATGGTTGCCGCCCATTTTCAGTAACACGGAGAGGGGGGGGTAGGGGGTCAAGGTCCGGTGTTACCTGAGTAACGTTGCGTGCTGTGAAACGTTCTTTCCTGTGCCTTTAGCTACAGGTCCGGTGTCCATAGACACTGCCACGTGCACGGCAACCACAAGGGCCCCACCAACAGGGGGGCCCATGCCGGAGAGGTGCATGGCTTATCTGCAGTTGAAGTTACATGAAGCGTGAAATTCCAAAAATATAGGGTGAAACTCTATGGTTGGTATGCGGTGCACAATTTCATTCTTTGTCGTACTGCAGCCCATTCATGGCCGTCTGACGAGGTTTTTTGCGCTGTTTGCTTCGTGTACTGCTAAGTAATAATTAATCCCTTGCGGATGCCTCAATAGATCAGAGTCTAAGTGTTGGGGTTGCCAAGGCAAATGGGCGGGAACCCAAAAGGCCACAAGCCCATATGTAGGACGGCGAGGAGCCCAAGAAAAATTAAGGCCCCCTATCACGCAGTGGGAAGAGCATGTCATGAAGGTGTGTGCCTTGGTAAGCCTTGGTAAGTTACCCGTCCCACAACCAGTGCAAGCTCCGACTTTTGTGAGGATTGGGTTGGTCTCCTTCCCTTGGGCCAGCCACAGGTATGCTGTTTGCGCTATAAAGAGCCACCTAGGGGACCGTTAGCCAGTTGGGGAACAACCACAAGCCAAATTGCACCACGGATGGATTTTGCGAATGTCTTGTCAGAAACGGTCATGAATAAGACACTGAGCCCAGGCCAATGCAAAGCCACCACAACAAAGATAAACATGAAATTGATTGCAGAGCCGCAGGCTGCTCCTAAAAATGTGGCCGGCTCCGTGGCAACTAAGACACATGGATCCTCCATATCGTCATGCCTTGAGTGGCTCCATGCACTGATGCAAGTAGTATGGCGTGCTTAAAAAATTGCCGTTGCCTCGAGTGATTTGAGAAACATGAAAATATAGGCATAAAGCTTTTTGGTGCAGTAGGCATAGGGGGGGGGGGGGTCGGAATCTCCGTGTGCCGCCCTGTTTTGTGCCGTGCCGTGCCGTGCCGCCTATGGGGGGGGGGGGGCAAAGAGGCCTTGTGCCGTGCCGTGCCAAGTGTTCCTACCCAACAAGATCCTTTGTAGAGGCACACATGTATCAGTGGTTCAGATTTGGACGGCATGTTGCTCTTTTTCGTGACTGTTGCATTTGCAACTTTTTGTGTTGTTGCACCATGTGTTTTCCAACTCATTCATGACTTTAATTCAATAGAAAGACAACTACTCCAACAGGCAAACAAGCACCAACTCCTCAGGCAAAATCAATTGAACATGGTAACAAAAGATGACAAACATGTGCGCATGGTGAGAAATCATCATCATCATCATCATCATGTGATCTAGAGAGCAAAAGTCAAAGAGGCAGAATCCAATGCCGGACAGCACAACACGACACAGCATAGCACAACACAACACAAGGGAAGGGTTGGGCGCATCTATCCCAGGGCATATGCCACGGATATGTGCCGATATCCTCGGGCCCTAATGCCACGGATATAAGAATTGTAGGACCCGACCGGAGGGAGATATCCGTGCCTATGACACGGGATACAGGCAGATGTGCGTGGCATAGGCACAATTATTGTACAGAGCTTCATCTTTGATAGGACACTAGTTATGTTTGTGAGGTTTGTGAGGACAGTCTAAGTCGAAGCATCCGTTTGAGGACGAAAATTGCAACAAGAGGGGAGGGGAGCACATCTTGATTCGTAGGAGGCGCGCCTACAATGGTGCCCAGACACATTTTAGGTTACAGTGACATTGCATGATGTTAGAGTGAAATTGCAAGAAGTGGTGGGCTAGCGGCAGAGAATTGTTACGTGTCCAGAGTGGTGTGCCACCAAGGCGCAAACAACCCTAAGGTCCCTCTTGCCCTCGCTTGCACGAAAGTGTTTGTTGCATACAAATGTTCAAAGCATTGCCATGAGGCCGCTTGTGCGCAAGCAAAAGCCCAGCAAAGTGTCAAGAAAGTGAATGCGGAAGTACACCACCAACAAGAAAAAGTTTTGTCCATGGTCTGTCATTAAAAGCAATTTCATGTACCATGCATGGTTGACAACTTCGCGGATGCTGACCTAGGTAGACGGTCTACGGCAAAAAATGTTCATCGGCCTGAAAGTTCAAATGTGATTGAATCACATTCCACAAACAAATTATGTTCATAGTATATGTACCAAGTGCAGTAGGCGTTCCGTGGCACAAGGCCTCTTTGCCCCCCCCCCCCCCATGGCGGCATGGCACGGCACGGCACAAAACAGGGCGGCACACGGAGATCCCCCCCCCCCCCTATTCCTACCCCGCCCGACCCTACCCGGAACGGGCCCTTAGAGACGACTATGGAGTGCCAGTCACATACATATGGGCCCAATGCATTTGTTTTCTTGTCTCGGGCCCAATGCTAACATTTCCTGGTGGTCCCTGGGTGGATATTGTTGCTTCTTGGTGGTCTCTGGATGGGCACTGTCAATGGTATTTAGCAACATGAACCATCGCACACTTCAAACGCGAACGTACCATGTTGACAATCGATTCACATTAACAATTGCATTGAACTCCAAACCATAATGCATGAAAAATTATTCCAAAATATTCGTCAAATGGCACAAAGTGAGATGGAGAGACGTGCAAGCAAAAGCAACGCAACAATCCATGCAAACTTCTGAAAAAAACTTGCGTCGCATGATGACAAGTTGAAAGTGAGCAACATAAACCAACACACACACACCAACATTAGGTAAATTAATGAGGTAATTAGTTAATTAGGTAATACATATGGGACGATTCGGTTGAGGCCTTGTGTCACTTGTGTCCCTTGAGCCACCATGACATGAGGGGGGGGGGGTGGGGCGATGGCATGGTACGCAATGCAATGGTTCGTGTACGAGGGTGATTGGCACTTGTGTCACCTGTGTCACCTGTGCCGGCCGTGCCACCATGACATGGATGGGGGGGGGGGGGGGGAGGGGGGGGAGGGGGGCCATCCGAAAGTGTGCCGCGGCACGTGCCGTGACATGGGTAAGCCAAAGGGGTCGGATGATCGTGCGACATCGATGGCCTTTCATTTGACCCCTTTTCGCGGGGGTAGAAATGCAGCCAGATCGAGATTTCGAGGTTTTCGCACCTAGCTTGAGGTTTTCCGCCAGGTTCAAGTGCACAACGCCTCACAAGTGGTAAATAGCATAACAAGGCTCCCCTTCACTTAATTGTGTCAAGGGAAAAGTAGCATATTCCTCCTCCGCCGTGAGATCAATGACCTCTTGCTTTGGAGAGGGTGTGTGCACCATAGGATTGTTAGCACAAGGCCGCGCTCCCAAAACTCCCAAGAACAACCACAACCTCAGCTTTCCGAGTTTTTTCGATGACTAGCATGGCTCTGCTTTTGTCTCCTTACAAATTTCCTTCTTAGACTCCTCAAACTCCTTCGGCTGTTGGTAACGTGAAAGAATCTCGGCGGCTTTTTGACCCTACTCCTTGTCTTTTCGTTGATGGACAAGGGGAGATCCGACTTGAACGCCGGGGTATTTGCAATTGTAGTTTAAAATCTTCAATGGCCCTTCAATGGTTTGAATCACTCAGGTTCATCACAGTGACGTACTGTTGGCCCAACGTGCCTCACCTCGTGAACCGACCGTTTCTCTACAGAAAGCTTTCGCTCAGGCCATTGAGCTCTTTTGCATGTGCTTTGTCTTGCCGTGTTTCTGAGCCGTGGTAAAGTGAGCCTCCGTTGAAGCAGAGATGGTGTTGTAGTATCCAAGACGGTTTGGTCACCCGTCCTGCCCCTGTGTACTGCACGCGAGGCTGTGTGCACCCTAGGGTAAATTCTTATCTCTGGACCCGACCATACACAACAATTCAATGTTGTACGACCCAAACATAAATGGGACAATAGTAGAGAAAACGAAAGGCAGGGCTCAGAACAAGGTGGCCATATCCATGTGTACATGGTATGCTCTAGGTGCCCCGTACCTGGTTGCAGTGATAGACATGCACTAGCATGTGTGAAGTGCATTGTGCGTGGCGACCGCATCCTAATTAAAGCATCCTAACCATGCTCTCTGGAACTGTCCTCCCTGATTCTTCATTCATGTGATCACGTTCTGCAGCCTCGGATGCATCAGTGAGCAGTTTTCTTTGTGTTGTGCACGCCTGCTGTCTTTACCAGCCTATGGGCAAATATCCGTGGCATATGCCCGGCATATTGGCGGATATCCATGGCTGCTGTATCCCGGGCATATGCCACAGATATCTGCCGATATCCTCGGGACCTTGCCACGGATATAAAGACTTATTGTCGTGGACCAGAAGTGAGGTTCGGCCGGAGGTTTTTTCTCTGCCGTCATATGGCACCCTTGCAGCAGAGTGAAGTGTGTGCATGCCGATTGTGGTTGAACTGTGATCAGCGCACTCCCTCATGGGTGGTGTAGCACCAGAGCGTTCATGCTGAAATAACATAGTTAAACAATGGTGAGGATTGAAAGCCTTTTTGATCCCTCCCCGCTTGAGTGCTTCTGAGAAAGCTGGTGGGATGTTGGCTTTTTCATGCAGCCTTTTTGATCTCCCCGCTCTGGGGACCCCAAGACGGCAGAGGTAATGCGACCGCTTTTGATTCCGCCCCACTCTAAGGACCCCGCCAAGGCACGGGTTATGTAGCCGATTTTGATTCCTCCCCGCTGTGGTTACCTGGGCCATTAGTGGTTATACAGCCCATTCTCCCTGCTGTGGGGAAGTCGGGACAAATAACTTATGTAGCTCACTCCCTGAGTGTCTGTTTCTTTTTTCAGATTCTGATTCAGCCACAATGTCCACACCTAACCTTCAAGAAGGCGGGTGCTATGGACCACAACGTCCGCAAGAGCTCACCATGGTACAGCGAAAGATTGAGGAATTGTATGCAGAGGGCAAATTGGTGCCGGGTGAGTTGGATGCAAGCTGCATTCAGGACTTGGAGACTCTTTCCCAACAGCAGGCCTGTATGGCTTTGGATTTCTTGGTGAATGCTACCAAGTCTACTATTCACAACAAGTCAGCTTTTCTGAAGGGTATCATTGCGAAAAGCCGGGCCAAAGAGTCGCAAATGAAAACGTGTCAGTACGGCAGTGGTGGCCTTTCCCCGATTCATCCAATTGTCCAAGCGAAGCTCGATACCATCTTTTCTACTGGCTTGGCAAAGCGGGAGGAGATTGATGCCTCGATCATTGACTCGTTGGCCCAGTTTGACGTTTTGGTAGCTTGTCAGATTGTGGATGTTTTTGCACAGAAGGATCTCTCAAAGATTCAGAGCAAATCTGGATTCTTGGCAGGAATAATGAGGCGTTTTCGTGAGCGCGGAGCCGGGTTTTCTCCCCACCTCCAGCATCAGAGTGCTATGTATTTTGCAGGCATGGGGATGCCTCCATATGGACACATGCCTTATGGAGGTGGAAAGGGTATGGGCATGCCCATGTACCCCACACTATGCCCCGCCCCTCGGACATATTCCAAGGAGTTGACGCCCGTTGTGCAAGAGAGGTTGAATCTCTTCTATTCCACGGGTTTGATGAAGCCCGCAGATCTGGATCCTGCAATCCTGGAGTCGCTGGCGCAGTTCCCCCCGGAGAATGGGCTGGCCATTTTGGAGAAGCTGCAGGAGGCAGATCTGGCGAACATTCGGAACAAGAACGGATTCCTTGCAGGCATCATGAAACGCTTCCGTGGGGGAACTCGCTGCGTGAATCCTGACGACAACCTCCAAGCCCAGGCTTTGCTTCCCACATCTGTACAAGTGGCACTGGAGGATTTGTATGCCACTGGACTGGTGCTGAGGACAGACCTTGACGGCAAGGTAATCGCACAGCTGTCGGATTTGGATGAAGAAGCTGCTCTGGATGCCGTGGCTCGGTTCCAGACCAGCCGCCTTTCACACGTCACAAACCGATCAGGCTTTCTGGTGGGAATCATACACAAAATAAAAAGTGAGAAGGCAGCAGCCCAAAGCTCTGCCTCAGAAGGTTCAGCAGAGGGAAGGACCTCTCTGTAAGTTGATGGGACATTGCTTGTGCCTCACTGTATGCAGCGTGCCAGACATATCCTCGATGCCGGGGATGTGGATAATTATTATCTTTGTGACATGCATCTAGCTAGCCATCCCACGTGTTGTTGTTGTTGTTGTTGTTGTTGTTGTTGCCATCCCACGTCACCGAGGTGAATTTCTTCCGTTTCGTTCTGTGATGGCATGTATACTATTGGTCCAGGTCCCGATGAAGCAGGATCCTCATCTGCTGCCTCCATCTTTGGTGGCATGTTCAATTCCACCAACTGTCTCCTCACATCAGACCTGCCTCTCTGCCGCCAGTCTGAGGGGCATTTCTCTCCCAAATCTCCTTTCCCCGAATGTACTTTTGGATGGCGCAGTTTTTGCATTACACACCCACTGGTTGGAGACACGGTGTGCATAGCGCTCCTGGAGACATACCCAGGCCTCAGCTGTGTCGCACATTTTGTCGAGGCAAACCCGAGGGATGAAGGAGACCTCATTTGTACGATGTGCAGAGACTGGGCTCCCTGGAGGTCGAGGTTTCGGAGCCATGCCCATGGACCGTATATTCCACAGATCTTCAAAGGCACCGTCCTGCGCATGAAGTAACCCCCGTTGTCCAAGCTACAATAGCGAGACGGCGCCTTCCAGAGGGTGACGACCATCGTCGATCTATGGCCAAGCTGCGGCAGTTATCAAAATTTACCGGCCGACTTCTGTCGTGTCCCAAGCGCCCCCGAGACTAATGGCTTCCACAGTGGACTCGGCAGCGCATGTTGGTTTTTATGCAGCACAGAACGTGCCTAGAAGCGTGTCGAAACGGATTTTTTTGTGTTCATTAAGAGTGATCAAGAAGCATTATCACAGGTCACGGATGCCTAACCGATTGTTTGAAACACGAGCTTTCAATGACTTGCCCCTGCCCAACTGGCAAAATGTGCGAAGGGTGTTTTGGAGAAAATTGGCCGCGGGGTTCCGAATGGAGCTTGGATGGGCAATTCCGCAACAGCCTACTCTGCAATGTACTCCTTCTTAGAGGCACCGCAGATTTTGTCCTCAAGCTTTTTTGTCCCAGCCCCGAGCCCATCCACAGCACTTTCTCCGTGACTTTCCACATCGTAGACCCGTTTCCCTGGACATCCATACACAGTGGCATGCTTCAACAAGCCATAAAGGAAGATTAGGGTTTTCCCACGGCTGCAGCTGTTTGCGACCCAAAAAAATTCTGAAAACCCTCTTTAGAATCGCGGCGCACCGCGCACTCAATAAGCCAGTGCTGCATGCACAGTCCTGATTGGACTGCCTGTGAAGTATCTTTCTGCATCGAATTGATTTGATTGCGCTGCATTGTGGTGTATTTGATTCTATAGTTGTGGTTTTCCTTTTGTCATTTACTTGATGAGCCCCTGATCTCAAGCCGAACCGCGTACTTTGGAAAATTCAGGAAAATCCTGACAACTGGAGTTCCGCTGTTCGTCTGCTTTTTGATTGCTTCGCGTGCTCAGCTTCAAACAAGGACTTGCTTCATTTTTGCTAAAAGCTTTGTCTGTAATTTTTTTTCGGCGCAAATGAGGGATGTAGCACATCATTGCGTGGCCTCTACGCGCCCGAAGGCTCGCAACCGGAATGCATGACACAAAGTGGTAGTAAATGAATACACGGGACGTGAACAAAACACACAAAAGCGAGGGCATAGGGGAGGTAGAGGTATGATGAGTTAGAATATTTCAAGAAGGAGGCACACACTTATGTGCCTCTACGGGAGGGTTGTTGGAATGGAGGTAACTGAAATGACACTCGTCTACTGAAGGGTCAAAGCAGAAACTTGTCACACAAACATGTGGTCTCTGTGCCAGGTGAGTGAAGTGTGCACACGAAAGCGAACGCAGAAGCGAAAAAACACTACAGTGGCTTGTCCAGAGTAGTGCTACTCGTCGAAGGTAGGGTTGGTGGCACACACTCGTCAGTGAGGCCAGCAACAAAGCAGCAACGAAGCAGCAAAACAGCATGACATGTGCCCATAACTGACTGAGAAGCGTGATGCATCATTTTGCTGCGCAGCTATGCCATGCACGTGGCTTATAGCGGCCTGACTATTCAGGCGGGTTTCCGTGTGTGCAAGGAACGAAGCCCTGAAATGTAGGGGCACAATGTGGGCCTCTTGGGGGTTTGTTGTCTCTTCACACCCTGCGTTTCAGCTTGGTTGTGAATGTCATTTTGATAAATATTCATTTTATCTCGCTTTGCCGCTTTGTTGAGTGCCTACAGGATCAGGAAATTCGTCATACATCCTTGCCAACTGTTAACTGCCTTCACCAACTGTCGTATTTTTGAATAATGGTAACAACTTGCGCTGAGGTTGTGGGTGATTCGGCTTCCTCACACTTTGTGGCCAACAAAGGAACGTGGGCTGTTCCATTGCCGTGTCGAAGGACCCCAGAATCCAACGCAAGGAAGCCCACTTTTTTGTCTCCGTCCAACTCAGCAGTGTGACTCTGCACATACATGAAAATTGGAGCAGTTTCAGCTCAACGTGCCATGCTGCCTTGCTTGAGACATACTTGTTGGCCTTTGCCGAAGCAAGCGGATCCAATCGATTCGCTGTCTATTTGGACGTTGTGCTTCATTTTGTTTGTCAAAAAAGATTTGGATGTTGGGCTTCATGTTGTGCATCAATACAAGCATTATGCGTTTTGGGTCTCCGACAGACCACAGAGACCAGCTGCACATGTGGATTAATCATAGAGCATGCCAGGGAACAGCAACAAACAAGTAGGGTGTCCACACATCAGGTGAGGGGCCCTTAGTGGGACAAGCAACATGGATGAAGGTGTCGCATGGTAGTGTGAGCAATACCTGTTGCACGCCCAAATGCCTGCACCAATGCACATGCACAAGAACACACAACTGAAAGGCGAAAGCAGGGGCAGGGGATGTAGTGTGCACATGCAACAGGAGAAGGAGGAGGAGGAGGAGGAGCCAACAGACAGACCTCCAAGGCCCAGGCAGGTCGAAATCACAAGCACGTGTTTGCAGCACTGTTAATTTCCCCCCATCATGTTTGATACAGTGCACAGGGCATTCGGGTTGGTGGCCTTGGAGCCTAGCAGGATATTGCAGGGACCTCTGCTGTCCCTGACCACAACCCAGGGTTTGGTTTGGTGGGCAGGGCTGAAGGCGCAGTGGCGGCTGCGCTGTGATGCAAAGTACAAGCGTGGCCAAGCGATGTTGGATGACTTTATGGCTCAGTGGTTGGGTGTGTTGGAGGGCTGGTGGTCGGAGCGCAACATGTCATGCGCCCAGGGGACCTGCAGCACATTGTCACCCAACTGCAGGGCGGGTTTGCGAACGAGACAATGTATAAGCAGGGGCCACACACAAAAACGGCGTCTTAGCTGCCGGTGCAGGTAATTGCCAATACACAGGTCGACAGCTGTCCACAAGGTATCGTGGGATGTTTTGACCAACCACTACTTTTCAGCCTCACGGGGAGCGTTAGCGCGCCAGGCGCACGCCAGTTGCGCGCCGGGCATCTTTTTTGTCCCATGCCCCACTGGTGACTTTTTAGGGGATGCACTAAGCGCAGTGCAACAACCATTTGGACGTCTAGCCGTCCTAGACCCCCATACTTTGTTATACTCTAGGCATTTTTGTTGTTTGAAAACGGGTATTTTGATGCTTCTTTCACATTGGGGATGTGGTATATTTGGATTCTCACCCAGTTTCACCCATTTTCATCCATTGTTTGCTCGTTTTCACCACATCCACTCCTTACTAGGTTGATTTCTCCCCACAATCTCGACCCCGAGAAGGCAGGGGTGATGCAGCCATTCCGCCGAATTTTGGGCCCCCTAGAGGGGAGGGGTGATGGAGCCAATGCTGAGCTTGCGCTTCGTTCTTGCGACGTGAGGCGGCTCGGCTACCACGCAAGGTGAGGCAGAGGATGAGGCAGAATTGTGTGTGTTGTGTTGTTAGAAGCGTTCCACCATCACAGTTCGTGGTGAGTGTGAAGAGCACTATTGTGCTGAATGTATTGCCCCCGCCCCCTCCCCCTCCCGATACCCCCAGTGCGGGGGGTCCAGTGTCCACAACCACAGCACGTTCTCGGAAAAACTTTATGTTATAGGTCGAGTGGAGGGATGGTAGGGCTCGGAAGGTGGTTGGAAGATGGTTGGAAGACGGCGGCTGGTTCCGTGAGTCATGCTTCTTTGTGGTTGCTTCAATTGATTGATGACCGGCCAGCAGTAGTCAAGGTTGCAATGAGTTGGGTCGTGAGATGGACTGTGCTTCAGAACCGGTCGTCGATACGTTGTATGTTCCCTGTGGCATGTGCGGGGCAATTGATGAGGAGGACACACACTCTAACGCACACATGTGCCAGCACACCACCCAGACACGCAGACACGCAGACACAATGCCATGTTTAGCCCTCAGTGGCGCACCAGTCCCACCCAAAGGAGGCGGCCCAGTGGTGTAGATTGCCAGGATACGTCTACCAGCCCCAAAGGCCTCACGTACCTGCAGGTCACCGGGTTTAACAAACTGCGGGTGGGCCTTTCCACTGAGTCCGCCACTGAGCAGTTCATATCAGGCCCCTATGTCCAAATGAAGGCCAATGGCCTACTGTTCAAGGACGAACGCCAGCGTGACTGGTTCAAAGGGGAATCCGACACGGAGTCAGTCTCTTCCGCCTCTTCCGCCTCGTCCTCACCGGAGGGGCGTTCTGATTTAAAAGTCGTTTATGACGTTCCCATTTGGTTACAGGGACCGGCCCTATTGTCTTTCCTCAACGAAAACGGTTTTCTTGCTGAATCAGCGGTCCGGTCAACATGGAACCCGGGACGCTTTTCCACCGCCGCATGGCGAATAAAGGGCAAATTTGCCTCCGCAAACCAAAGCGTCATGCTTCATGACGAAGCGAAACAAATTTCAATTTCCATCATCCCCATCGATGAGTTTAATAATCTCAAGCGTGAATCCATGGCTAACAGGAAAAAACCAGCTTCTGCTGAGTCCAAAAAGCCCTCTTATGCACAAACTGTGAAGCAGCCAACATGACCTTATGACGTCACACTCACATCTACCAGCACACCACCAACCACCAGCGGTTGGACGTCCGACAGGAGACAACCAACAGCCAGTGGTTTATGCCGCAGCACACACCAAGGTAGCCACTTTTAACGCCAACGGGCTGACCACCAAGGTCCCCGTCAGCGACAACTTTTCGGAAGATAGGCAGGTCCAGATATGCCGTTTTCTGTATCGTAACTCCGTACATGTAATGGGACTTCAGGAAGCGCACATCAAGGATGATCAATGCCTTGAGCAGCTAACTAAGCGGTTCAAGGACTGGGGGTTCGTCCTCCTTTCCAACCTGAGCCCCAAAGGTAGAGGGGGATCTGCACTGATTTTTCACAACACTTGGACACCCCTGAAGTTGTATGCCATTGAAAAACGCCACCTTTTTGCTCAGCTGGCTGACCCCGATGGGGTCAAGCACCATTTCTGTGTTTATCATTTTCATCATGACGCAGTCGAAAGGCAGCGCCAATGGACCTTGCTCTCGCAAGTCTCGCCCACTCTCGTCCCGGAAGACACCATCTATCTGTCCGACCACAATTCGGTCACAGTCCCCTCAAGGGACATTTCTGCACCGCATCTATCTTCTGAGCACTCCACTGTCATCGCCGCCCGTGAAGCGGAACTTGATTTTCTGACGAACCATCAACTCATCGACACATATGCATGTTTCCACAGTGGCAGACACTCCGATTTTGATTTGGAAGGCTGGACATGGGGCTTTGCCCCGGCCAAGCCGACTACGTCGGCTAGGCCCGACCTAGCCGCAAACGAGTGCGCCCCCGTCCTTGACAGGAGACGACGGATCGATAGAATTCTCCTTCACGAGAATTTCCAAAACTCCGTGGTGGAGTGCTATACCCGTTTTGTGGCCAATTCAGACCACAAGGCAGTTATTGCCTCACTGTCGGCCAAGCCTACCAAGCAAGGGTAGCGACTCAGAATCCCTACAACTTTCTTATCCTCGGAGGACACCCTCCAACAACTACAGGCTGAACTGCACTCCATCAACACTGAAGGTTACTCCAAGTGGGCGGACGGTTTGGAATGTATCAAAACTGCAGCTTTCTCCTATGAGAAGGCCAACAGAGCCACCGGCATCACGGAATTGCAATCTCTCTTGATGGTCTCTTCTACACATCACCTCTCGGAAGAGGCCTGGCGCTACCTCAAGGATCATGGGTACACCCCCTCATCCGCAAAAGCGGCTTATCAAATTTTAACAGCCCTGGCCGAACGGGCAGACACCGACCGTTCAGGGCAGCAGGTTCTGGAAAAGCTAAAAACTACTCTACACGACCCACATCACTTGCAACCATGGCGCCGCCGCCAAGAAATCTGGCGACTCACCAAACAACTACAATTCAAACCAAAACTATACTCTTTGCGCAATAGGTCCGGCCAGCTTCTGCCCGACCCTGAGTCCATGGTCTCTGAAATCGTCTCCTATTGACAACAAACAATGAACTCCTCCGGTAAACCACAAATGGAGGTGAAGCCTTATCTCGAAACATTTTTCCGTGGCAAAAACACAGCATTGATGGCAAAAATGCTGATACAACCGCTGTCACTGGACTTAGTGCACGCCGCGCTGGAGTCCTTGAACGGCACTTCGGCACCTGGAATTGATGGAGTACATGTTTCCATCTACAAGGCCTTTTCGGATTTCTTTTGCCCCCTTATGCTTGACATTTACAAGGGCATTCTGGACTCTAACACACTCAACGATGACTGGTCCTTGGCACTTCTTAATCCCATTCCGAAAGGACTTGGGACCGCTTCAGTACACAATCTACGGCCTTTGGTGCTGCAAAACACTTCACACAAATGGGTGGCAGCCATTCTTGCCCTGCAACTCAGAGATTACATTGATGCCCTCACCCCTATCCAGCAACGAGGTTTTATCAGGGGACGGTCCATTTTCACGAATCTGTGGCATACTTTTGGCTCCTGGAACTCCCCGGGGGACGCTCTGTTTTGCCCCATCGATTTCAAAAAGGCCTTTGATTCTGTTTCTCATGAGTATACCCGCACGTTCCTCAATCTTATGCAATTGCCAGACAGCCTTATTTCCCTGTGTTTACTGCTGTTTACAGCGCCAATCTGCGTCCTTGTCCGTGATCACATTTACACAGACCACAAAGTTCTCCCCCGTTCGGGTGTACGACAGGGGTGCCCCTTTTCGCCGACTATATTTGCCATGCTCATTTCCCCCATCATCCACAAACTTATGGATCTGTCAGAACATGTGCAAGTTCTGCTCTACGCAGACGACTTAATCATTATCATTGAATGCGACCCTGCCACAGGGGCAAAGGTGTTCCTCTTGGTCTGGAGCAGGGTTCAGGAATTCTCAACAATTACAGGTTTGTACACAAACCTGGACAAGTCCAACATTCTGCTCAAGGGGCATTGGGACCCCATACACAGGGTTCAGCTCCTGAGCACAGGCCTCAGAGTAGTCGACAAATACAAGTACCTGGGCATTGTCCTTGGGGCTACCACAGCGGAGGAGGCCTATGGACCTGCACTCAGAAAAGCCACAGGTCGTGCGTTTTCCATGCAGTCGTGGTCCCTCTCACTCGCTGAAAGGGTGGAACTCCTCCAAAGCTGGATTCTCCCACTTTTGGTCTACCCGTCTCGTGTTGTCTACCCTACAGACAATGTCATCGCCGCGGTCAAAACAATTTATCGGGTTGCCCTCAAGCTCAGCAACTGGGGCATTACACTAGACATCCTGTCGCACAGCAAAGAGCATGGGGGGCTTGAACTGGCCCCCCCTGACACCTTCCTGCTTTGGCAATTTTCCACTATCTTTATTCGTCATGTCTACAAGGCCGAGGCCATTCCTAAATGTGTCACCGAGCCTTATGAGCGTTTTGCCACTGAGTATGGCATAAATGTCTCCCCGTCCACGCTCCACACTTTTCAAATGGGGAGCAATGTGGCTTGGCACAAAATGCCTTATCTGGCTTGGAGCGCACGAGCATACTCACTTGTCACTGCCAAAGTGACCTTCAACCGGCCTGAAGCACTATCGTCTGACACCCCACTCTGGCACAACAGACTGTTCTCCAAGCCGGCATCCCTCACCTACTATTGCCCCCAGCTTATCCGGCAGGGGGTCATTACGGTGGGAGATTTATTCAACAACAGCACACATATTTCGCAGATCGCACCCACTTGGGCCAGCATTTATCAGCAGGGAGTGTTTCATTATCACTCCTCTAATCTCGGCCAGGCACCCACGAACCCACCCCTCCACCCGGTTCCGGGAGCGGATGTGTGGTCTCGATGGACCACAAAATCCATGGCTTTGTTCCTCTGTTCCACTACCTCCCTGGCACCAAGGCAACCACCTGAGGTATGGAAGGCCTTTCACCTTCTCAACATTCCCGCACACCACAAAGACTTCATCAGACAGGTGCTATGGCTCCGCCTCCCTGTGGGGGAGCGGCAAAAAGATTGGAAACCGGATGACGTGTGGTGCCCAATTGACGGTGAGCTAGAGACAATCGACCACGCACGCATGGAGTGCTCCTTGCTCAAAGTTGCTTTTGACACTATTTCCAAATGTTTCCCCACGGCCACTGTAGAAGAACGTCCAACCGCCCTGCTTTCCTCCTTCCTACAGCTTTCCTTTCAGTGCCCAACAGGCTTCATGGCCTGGGCGGCGGTATACGCCAATTGGCAGGTCCGCCAAAAGAAAAAATACCAACGACAATATTCAGCTACCTGGTCCCGCTTTGTTTCTATCTGGATTGCCACCTTGAAACTATGGGCTACATGTCCATCGAGCATCCCTATTTCAGTTCATGACCTGCATCTTTTCATCGGAGCGCTACAGTCGCTTCTCCATGATGGAGTGCTACAACACCCCTATCTGCGTGTCACACCTCCCACTCCCCCGCCCAGCAAAAAACAACGCAAAGAAACAGCGCGCCGACTGCGCAAACAGCAACGGGCGGCGGAGCTGGAAGGAATTTTTGACACCCTCTCCGCGAACGGATACACCCTGGTTTTCACGGATGGCTCATCCGCCGAAATGGAAGGTGTGGGCCGGGTAGCAGGATATGGCATCTATGCGCACCCTGACATCAGCATCTCTGCATATGTTCCGGTACACTTCCGGCAGACAAACAACACGGCAGAACTCCTGGCCGTGGTTCGGGCATTGCAAATCCTCTCTTTTGGTAAAGTCGCTATTTGCACAGACAGTGAGTACGTCTTCCTGGGAGCCACTGGCGCGGCGCGCCGGTGGAAACTGAGGGGATGGACGGGAAGCAGCGGTCCGGTTTCTAACGTTCCCCTCTGGGAACTTCTTCTGGACTCCCTCAGTGCACACACAGGCTCCATCAAGTTTATTAAAGTGCCGTCCCATGTGGACATTCTAGGGAACAACGAAGCTGATAGATTGGCTGAACAGGGAAGGCTCTCCCATCCCAGATGCCCTGTACTTAAGACCCCGTCGCGGGACTCCATCATGCCCACGTACACCCCTCCCACCAAGCGACAGCGCAGGTCCACTGCAGCCGAGCTGGATTCGATTTTGCAAGTTTTGAATTTTTCCCCTTACAAAGACAATATGGGAGGCAGTGTGGTATAGTGGTTAACATCGTCGGATGTCGTCACGTAGATCGCCGGTTCGAACCCGGCCTGTAGCAGTGCTCCCCCCCACCGGCCTCGCCCGACAGGGGACTGGGGCCCCTCCCGTTTCTATCTATTTTTTCACATTGGACTTTCTATCTATTTTTCACATTGGACTGGTCTATTTTCTTAATGCGCTGTTTTAGATACATACACCATCATCAACTAGCAAAATGTGCCCGGCCACCTGTAGCAGTGCGCCCCGCCACCGCCCACGCCCGATGGGAGGCTGCCACCCCACCCGTTGCTTGCCTTTGCCCGAGCCTCCGCGGCTCGGGCAGTGGGGTTCGAACCTGGAGCCAGCGCCGCTGGCATCCAGGGTGCTTCCACTGAAGCACGGGGCACCTCACCAGAAATATGATCCCATAAGCACACAGCCACATGGCACACGTGCATCTGCATCGCATTCTGATTTCTGAGTCTTAATGTATGTTACTCCCTTCACTCTTTGAAACTAAACAGCGACAGACGGGGTAAGGCCGAATGAGTGCCATGCTTTGCAGCCCGGTCAGCTCGCATGTGACACAGTGAATGCAGTCCACATTTACGGACGACTGCTTATATTGATTCAGGTTGTTCGCTAGAGTCGGCAGCAAAGGACAAGCACACAAGTGACCCACGGAGCTAACCGCAACGCCTCGCTGTATTTTACATAGTGGAGCACCCCAACCAAGAAGGGGACACGTGCATTGATTGGATTTCGCAGTACTGCTGGACTAATGGCTGGAATTGTCTATGGCGGGGACATTCAGTCTATCAGAACCGACCATTGATCCCCCCAAAGGCCTCACCACTGGCACCCTGATGCCTCCCGCTTGACAAGTCCGCATGTGAGCCCCCTAAAGGCCCTAGGCTGATCTTATGTTCTAATCCTCTCTACGTGTCAGGTCCGCCACCACAGCCACTGTGGGATCACGGGACCCAGGGTCCTGAAATCTGCACCCTACAGCCCCTGCTGGTGCACCAGGGATTTATTGTTTCAGTGTGATGCTTGCCACGGGACCCAGGGTCCTGAAATCTGCACCCTACAGCCCCTGCTGGTGCACCAGGGATTTATTGTTTTAGTGTGATGCTTGCCACGGGACCCAGGGTCCTGAAATCTGCACCCTACAGCCCCTGCTGGTGCACCAGGGATTTATTGTTTTAGTGTGATGCTTGCCACGGGACCCAGGGTCCTGAAATCTGCACCCTACAGCCCCTGCTGGTGCACCAGGGATTTATTGTTTTAGTGTGATGCTTGCCACGGGACCCAGGGTCCTGAAATCTGCACCCTACAGCCCCTGCTGGTGCACCAGGGATTTATTGTTTTAGTGTGATGCTTGCCACGGGACCCAGGGTCCTGAAATCTGCACCCTACAGCCCCTGCTGGTGCACCAGGGATTTATTGTTTTAGTGTGATGCTTGCCACGGGACCCAGGGTCCTGAAATCTGCACCCTACAGCCCCTGCTGGTGCACCAGGGATTTATTGTTTTAGTCTGATGCTTGCCACGGGACCCAGGGTCCTGAAATCTGCACCCCCGATGCTGTTTTGAATGGATCATGCCCGCTTCTGCAGGTGGGTGGTTTTCAGGGGTGTTCCTGGGACAAACAACGTAATAATTGGCGCTGTGCGAAAACGCCCCCTTGGTCTAAGCCAAAAAACAACAACCCTTGGCTGATCTTATTTGAAAGACGGGCCCGGGAGTAGCATTGCCAGAAGAGAGCAACACCGACCATGGAATGAAGTTGAAGGTGTAACCGCCAGCAGCAAGAAGGCATCGCCACACATGCGTTTGGGGGTGCGCCATGGGATGTCCTGGATATTCATGATTCAGCGTGAGTTGCTGGGGTGCGGATGCTCAGGCATGTCAAGGGGTGGGTCAACGAGCAGTGGGTGAAGCATGTCGCACTGTTTTGGCAGCTACAGTACCCAGGCTTACCTTTGAAAACGGCTGCCTTCACGTGATCCTGGTACTTCGTTCCATGACAC
This sequence comes from Eutreptiella sp. 'Long Island Sound 2002', assembly GCA_964036045.1. Classification (NCBI taxonomy): domain Eukaryota; phylum Euglenozoa; class Euglenophyceae; order Eutreptiales; family Eutreptiaceae; genus Eutreptiella; species Eutreptiella sp. 'Long Island Sound 2002'. Next base: position 142,398,134 of record OZ038378.1, read on the forward strand.
CGCGTCACTTCTTTGATCGGAAGGAAGTGCTGGACCCAAAATACCTCAAGAGGGTTGAGTTTGTGCCGCAAACACATAGAATAGTTTGTGCCGGAACGGCATAGAATAGTTTGTGCCGGAAACGACAACGGCATATGTGCCTCCTGTGTACTACGAATGCAGCGTACCAGGAGGGAGGTGGTGTTGGATGGCGATTGGTGCTCACCCGTAGGAGGGGACACTTTCAGGACAAGACCGGCAAAGTTTCAGCTTGCCGGGGAGTTTGCCATTCTCTACACCCACAATTAGGCAGCTCTTTTCCGCTGCCTGACGTGTAATTGGGAAGAGCATGTCGGGGGAACAACGTTGGTGCCCTCTGACACGTTGCTGAGCGGTCGTGTATTATCGGCACATGGGCCATTGCCCGTTGGAGATGTAAACTCATCGAAGAACACGGGGATCATTATAGTGCCTGGAACCGGTGCTTGCTTGTATCGCGTGGCATGCATCACACCAAATTGGGGAACGAAGCGTCATTCCATACCGTCTACTGAGATCCCACTGCAATGGGGTACAGCTCATGGCGTACAGAAAGGTGAGTGGCAGTGTAAGTGTAAGTGGGAGTGGGATCATGTTTCATGGGTAGGTATGGGCGATCCGCAAGGGCCCTCTTCCCAAATGGATGTGCATGGAGAGGATGCGGGCCATGTATATCATCAGAGGAGTAGCATATCATATGCATCACGCAAGGCCACCGAAGCTCTGGGCATGCAAACTCAACACGGGCAGTGGCAAACGAAGTTCGACGAAGCGACCTTGTTCGCTCTCATCAGCGCTTCCCAATCGTGCATCACCTGCACAACCTTGCGGTTCTAGAGGCCCAAAATGTCGTGCTGCCTTGCGCAGTATCTTCGCTGACCACGCATGAATCCTCGGGAGTGGCCAAGAGGCCACATGGGCAACTATCTTGCGGCAATGGGAATTGCTCTTGGTCTTCTGGCGTCGTCATTTGTCTGGTCTCCCAAGTTCGACGCTGGGTGGTCCTTGTGGTTACAAACGCCGCCTACCGCGGTGTCGGGGCCAAGTCCCATGCGACTACAGGTGACTCCCGTGCTGTGCACACCGCCGGCATGCCTTTCCCGTCTCCATTGCGGAGGACGCGCTTGGTTTCGCTTTCTTGGTTCGAGGTGTCGGCATCGGCCCGCGGCCTCATTCATCACCCCGAAAAGCACAACCAACAGGTTTTGGAAAATCGTCCCATTTTGCCCCCTCCTTCCCCCGCAGTGGCATCACTCGATCCCACTGTGCTTGCACAACAGCCAGTGGCAACATGTGGCATTCCGCCCCCCCCCCCATCTCAGTCCCTGTGCTCGTGCTGTAGCACAGCGAGGAGCCAAAAGCGAAAATCGTTCGACGCCTCCTTGCCCTTGTGTACCGGCGGCAGGATACCCCACAACGCCCCCCATTTTTAGACCTTTTTCGGCCTCAGCCCCTCCACGTCCGTGAACAACCCCCCCCCCCCCCTCGTGGCAGTAGACATGGGGCTCTTATCTTTTTCACGCGGGGCGAAAGCCCTGCCTCTCTTCAAGTGTACCGGGTCTGTTCTATTATATGACCTGAAACAAGCCAGAACAGGCCCACTCTTGTCGATTTGCATTTGTGAACCGAGAATACCGTTTTGTTGGCGGTGGTCTCACCAGTTTGTGACCTCACGACATCATTGCCTTGTCTCATGCATGGATGACACATTGATTTGCCTTTGGTTGGACGATATCATTGGAAGGAATGCAGCCATTTTTTGGGTCGGGTGTTTTTGTTGTGATATTTGGGAGGTTTCACGGACAAAAGGAATGGCGACCCGAAAATTGCTCTGCGGGGGCGGGTGACATGGGCGCCCTCCGAAGGAGGGGGGCGGGCGTGGGGAAAACGGGCTTCCGTGCCGGGCCCCTTGTTTTATGTGGTTTTTGGGGAAAACTGTTGGCGGCAAAGACGCCAGAAAAAAAATTTTGGCCTCTTGAGGGGGTTTTGTTTTGTTTTATCTGATGTATCTGAGGTCAAAATACTCAGAAGTTTGTGGGGAATTCAAAAATGGGTGAAAAACAGAGCAAAACATTTGGACCCCGACCCAACCTACGGAGCGGACCTTGGCTGATGGGAGCTTTAGCTGATGGGAATTTTGATTTGAAAAAAAATTACCCCCACTTGTGCATGTTCAAAATGATCAGCGCGTCATGGGGATCATTTTGAGGTAATGTATGTTGGGGTAACCACAACCACTGATCCCCCCCGGGGACCCCTCTGGCTGACCGCCCAACCCGCCTACTGCCCCAGAATTCGTACCGGCAAGGCGACCAAGGAGGTGGGGGGGGGGGTTGGGAAAATGGGCTTCTATGTCACCCCCACCGCAAAGCAATTTTCTTCCCGCCAATGGGGGGAGGGTGCGGGCCTCAGGCGGCAAGGGAGCTACGACTCCTGTGGTACAATGAGTGTTTCATGGGGTTCTTGGCCTTTTTATGGCGCAATCTGCAGAATTTTTGGGGGGGGGGGATTCCCGGCCAGCATCCCCGGAATCACGGATCACGAAACCCCCTGTATTGTGTTTCGCACTATCATCACTTCGGTGTGGCAACCCGTTGTATTTGGTGCGACTTGAGGGGTGTGGGGACGAGGATGACTCTTGGGCTTTGGGGGTCAGAGCGGCGGCGGCGCGGGGCGCTGTGCCGTGCCGTGCCGCACTGCGTGTGCCGCCGTGCACACGTGTGCCCCACAGTGGCTTCGGAGCTGGTTGGGGGCTTTAGGTGTTGGAACTGGAGGGGGAGGACGGAGGTGTGTGGGCAGCAAAAACAGTCAAACGACCCCGGCAACAACCAGCACATCCTCAATGCGCCAACTACTGGGCGCCGCTGATGTGCAAACGGCACATCCTGCCACATCCAGCACAGCTCCAACGCACCAACGACGGGGCTCCGCGAACGCGGAAACGACACCGGCAGGAGCACCGGCCGCAGCGGCCGACAGAACGCAGCGACCCGACGCAACATGCGAAGGGAAGAGCGGGTGACTGTCCAGGGCCTCGTAAAGAAACAACAACCCGACGGAATGTCACACGGGGGGGGGGGTCGTAGGCAGCATTGCCGTGCCGGAGGGTGGGGGCTTGGGGGGTGTCGAGGCCTTGCGCCAACGGCTGCGTGTGTGTTTCCCCGTGCGCCCGAGAGCACTCCCCACGGTCTCTTGCAGTGCGGCAGTGCACTGTGCCGAATCGGGTGTCTCAGTGGTTTGCGTGAGGAACCGTTCCCAAGTCGGGGTGGGTCTCTTGAAGCGCCTGTTGCCAGGGGGGGTCCACCGGGAAGGGGGTGGGGCGGAGGAATATGCCCGTGGCCTGTGCCGCGGTGTGCCCCGATTTGTTGTTGTTGTTGTAGGGCCCAGCGATGACTCCCCCAACACCGTCCGCAAGGCCAGCGGTCATGGGTGTGCCCCTGCGTGGCCTCGCGTACTGCGGTGCGGAGTGTGTGGTCTGGGATGGGGCTTGAGGGCCGGAGCACTGCACGTGTGCAGAGGAGGAGGACGAGCAGGACTCAGAGGAGGGCGTAGGCGGCATGGGCTCAGACTCGGCCGGTGGGTCGCGCGCGCCACCAGCGGAGTCCCCCGTGCACCGCAGTGAGGCACGGGCTGCAGCCTGCGGAGGAGGGCATGCAGCCCCACCCGACGGTTGCCCGGCGCACCCGCGTGCCAGCCCCTTCGTACCGGGCGTGCCGGGCGGCGGCCCCGGAAGGACATCGTTACAATCCCAGCGCCAGAGCCGCAGTCGTTTGCGGGATCGTCGTGGCACTGGGCAGCTCTGACCCTTGATCCCGAGACGTTGTGTCGAGGACCAGATCGTGGGCAGGGTACACCCGCTCGCCTTTGGTCTGGACCAAACACAAAGAACACCACAACTCCATGCCTCACGCACACTGGGAAGCCTACGGGCTACACTGCATTACCTGGTTTCAGACTCAGCCAATCCTCTCACTACGTGTCAGATCACAGAGTGAGCATGATGGTGAGGAGGGGAGTGAGCACGATGGTGAGGAGGGGAGTGAGCATGATGGTGGGGAGGGGAGTGACCACGGTGGTGAGGAGGGGAGTGAGCACGATGGTGAGGAGGGGAGTGAGCACGATGGTGAGGAGGGGAGTGAGCATGATGGTGAGGAGGGGAGTGAGCACGATGGTGAGGAGGGGAGTGAGCACGATGGTGGGGAGGGGAGTGAGCACAATGGTGAGGAGGGGAGTGAGCATGATGGTGAGGAGGGGAGTGAGCACGATGGTGAGGAGGGGAGTGAGCACGATGGTGGGGAGGGGAGTGAGCACGATGGTGAGGAGGGGAGTGAGCACGATGGTGAGGAGGGGAGTGAGCACGATGGTGAGGAGGGGAGTGAGCACGATGGTGAGGAGGGGAGTGAGCATGATGGTGAGGAGGGGAGTGAGCACGATGGTGAGGAGGGGAGTGAGCACGATGGTGGGGAGGGGAGTGAGCACGACGATGAACGGGGCAGTAGGGTTCGTTGCGACAAGACGGACGGTCGTCAAGAGGGTTGCGGGGACAGGATTGTGGTACTCTTTGGTGTTTTTTTTTTCGGTCCAGGCGTCGCCCGCTCACTTCACAGCACTTAAGACAACCCCTCGGGATCAAGGTTCAGAGCCGTCCAGTGCTGCGATCGTGCTCACTCCCCTCCTCACCATCGTGCTCACTCCCCTCCTCACCATCATGCTCACTCCCCTCCTCACCATCGTGCTCACTCCCCTCCTCACCATCGTGCTCGCTCCCCTCCTCACCATCATGCTCACTCCCCTCCTCACCATCATGCTCACTCCCCTCCTCACCATCGTGCTCACTCCCCTCCTCACCATCGTGCTCACTCCCCTCCTCACCATTGTGCTCACTCCCCTCCCCACCATCATGCTCACTCCCCTCCTCACCATCGTGCTCACTCCCCTCCTCACCATCATGCTCACTCCTCTCCTCACTATCGTGCTCACTCCCCTCCTCACCATCGTGCTCACTCCCCTCCCCACCATCATGCTCACTCCCCTCCTCACCATCGTGCTCACTCCCCTCCTCACCATCATGCTCACTCCCCTCCTGGCCATCGTGCTCACTCCCCTCCTCACCATCGTGCTCACTCCCCTCCTCACCATCGTGCTCACTCCCCTCCTCACCATCGTGCTCACTCCCCTCCTCACCATCGTGCTCACTCCCCTCCTCACCATCATGCTCACTCCCCTCCTCACCATCGTGCTCACTCCCCTCCTCACCATCGTGCTCACTCCCCTCCTCACCATCGTGCTCACTCTCCTCCTCACCATCGTGCTCACTCCCCTCCTCACCATCGTGCTCACTCCCCTCCTCACCATCGTGCTCACTCCCCTCCTCACCATCGTGCTCACTCCCCTCCTCACCATCGTGCTCACTCCCCTCCTCACCATCATGCTCACTCCCCTCCTCACCATCGTGCTCACTCCCCTCCTCACCATCGTGCTCACTTCCCTCCTCACCATCGTGCTCACTCCCCTCCCCACCATCGTGCTCACTCCCCTCCTCACCATTGTGCTTACTCCCCTCCCCACCATCGTGCTCACTCCCCTCCTCACCATCGTGCTCACTCCCCTCCCCACCATCATGCTCACTCCCCTCCTCACCATCATGCTCACTCCCCTCCTCACCATTGTGCTCACTCCCCTCCCCACCATCGTGCTCACTCCCCTCCTCACCATCGTTCTCACTCCCCTCCTCACCATTGTGCTCACTCCCCTCCTCACCATCGTGCTCACTCCCCTCCTCACCATCGTGCTCACTCCCCTCCTCACCATCATGCTCACTTCCCTCCTCACCATTGTGCTCACTCCCCTCCTCACCATCGTGCTCACTCCCCTCCCCACCATCGTGCTCACTCCCCTCCTCACCATCGTGCTCACTCCCCTCCTCACCATCGTGCTCACTCCCCTCCCCACCATCATGCTCACTCCCCTCCTCACCATCGTGCTCACTCCCCTCCTCACCATCGTGCTCACTCCCCTCCTCACCATCATGCTCACTCCCCTCCTCACCATCGTGCTCACTCCCCTCCTCACCATCGTGCTCACTCCCCTCCTCACCATCGTGCTCACTCCCCTCCTCACCATCGTGCTCACTCCCCTCCTCACCATCGTGCTCACTCCCCTCCTCACCATCGTGCTCACTCCCCTCCTCACCATCGTGCTCACTCCCCTCCTCACCATCGTGCTCACTCCCCTCCTCACCATCATGCTCACTCCCCTCCTCACCATCGTGCTCACTCCCCTCCTCACCATCGTGCTCACTTCCCTCCTCACCATCGTGCTCACTCCCCTCCCCACCATCGTGCTCACTCCCCTCCTCACCATTGTGCTTACTCCCCTCCCCACCATCGTGCTCACTCCCCTCCTCACCATCGTGCTCACTCCCCTCCCCACCGTCATGCTCACTCCCCTCCTCACCATCATGCTCACTCCCCTCCTCACCATTGTGCTCACTCCCCTCCCCACCATCGTGCTCACTCCCCTCCTCACCATTGTGCTCACTCCCCTCCTCACCATCGTGCTCACTCCCCTCCTCACCATCGTGCTCACTCCCCTCCTCACCATCATGCTCACTTCCCTCCTCACCATTGTGCTCACTCCCCTCCTCACCATCGTGCTCACTCCCCTCCCCACCATCGTGCTCACTCCCCTCCTCACCATCGTGCTCACTCCCCTCCTCACCATCGTGCTCACTCCCCTCCCCACCATCATGCTCACTCCCCTCCTCACCATCGTGCTCACTCCCCTCCTCACCATCGTGCTCACTCCCCTCCTCACCATCATGCTCACTCCCCTCCTCACCATCGTGCTCACTCCCCTCCCCACCATCGTGCTCACTCCTCTCCTCACCATCGTGCTCACTCCCCTCCTCACCATTGTGCTCACTCCCCTCCTCACCATCGTGCTTGCTCCCCTCCTCACCATCATGCTCACTCCCCTCCTCACCATCGTGCTCACTCCCCTCCTCACCATTGTGCTCACTCCCCTCCTCACCATCGTGCTCACTTCCCTCCTCACCATCGTGCTCACTCCCCTCCTCACCATCGTGCTCACTCCCCTCCTCACCATTGTGCTTACTCCCCTCCCCACCATCGTGCTCACTCCCCTCCTCACCATCATGCTCACTCCCCTCCTCACCATCATGCTCACTCCCCTCCCCACCATTGTGCTCACTCCCCTCCTCACCATCGTGCTCACTCCCCTCCTCACCATCGTGCTCACTCCCCTCCTCACCATCGTGCTTGCTCCCCTCCTCACCATCATGCTCACTCCCCTCCTCACCATCGTGCTCACTCCCCTCCTCACCATCGTGCTCACTTCCCTCCCCACCATCGTGCTCACTCTCCTCCTCACCATCGTGCTCACTCCCCTCCTCACCATCGTGCTCACTCCCCTCCTCACCATCGTGCTCACTCCCCTCCTCACCATCGTGCTCACTCCCCTCCTCACCATCATGCTCACTCCCCTCCTCAACATTGTGCTCACTCCCCTCCCCACCATCGTGCTCACTCTCCTCCTCACCATCGTGCTCACTCCCCTCCTCACCATCGTGCTCACTCCCCTCCTCACCATCGTGCTCACTCCCCTCCTCACCATCATGCTCACTCCCCTCCTCACCATCGTGCTCACTTCCCTCCTCACCATCATGCTCACTCCCCTCCTCACCATCGTGCTCACTCCCCTCCTCACCATCGTGCTCACTCCCCTCCTCACCATCGTGCTCACTCCCCTCCTCACCATCGTGCTCACTCCCCTCCTCACCATCGTGCTCACACCCCTCCTCACCGTCGTGCTCACTCCCCTCCTCACCATCGTGCTCACTCCCCTCCTCACCATCGTGCTTACTCCCCTCCTCACCATCGTGCTCACTCCCCTCCTCACCATCGTGCTCACTCCCCTCCTCACCATCATGCTCACTCCCCTCCTCACCATCGTGCTCACTCCCCTCCTCACCATCATGCTCACTCCCCTCCTCACCATCATGCTCACTCCCCTCCTCACCATCGTGCTCACTCCCCTCCTCACCATCATGCTCACTCCCCTCCTCACCATCGTGCTCACTCCCCTCCTCACCATCATGCTCACTCCCCTCCTCACCATCGTGCTGACTCCCCTCCTCACCATCGTGCTCACTCCCCTCCTCACCATCGTGCTCACTCCCCTCCTCACCATCGTGCTCACTCCCCTCCTCACCATCGTGCTTACTCCCCTCCTCACCATCGTGCTCACTCCCCTCCTCACCATCGTGCTCACTCCCCTCCTCACCATCGTGCTCACTCCCCTCCTCACCATCATGCTCACTCCCCTCCTCACCATCGTGCTCACTTCCCTCCTCACCATCATGCTCACTCCCCTCCTCACCATCGTGCTCACTCCCCTCCTCACCATCGTGCTCACTCCCCTCCTCACCATCGTGCTCACTCCCCTCCTCACCATCGTGCTCACTCCCCTCCTCACCATCGTGCTCACACCCCTCCTCACCGTCGTGCTCACTCCCCTCCTCACCATCGTGCTCACTCCCCTCCTCACCATCGTGCTTACTCCCCTCCTCACCATCGTGCTCACTCCCCTCCTCACCATCGTGCTCACTCCCCTCCTCACCATCATGCTCACTCCCCTCCTCACCATCGTGCTCACTCCCCTCCTCACCATCATGCTCACTCCCCTCCTCACCATCATGCTCACTCCCCTCCTCACCATCGTGCTCACTCCCCTCCTCACCATCATGCTCACTCCCCTCCTCACCATCGTGCTCACTCCCCTCCTCACCATCATGCTCACTCCCCTCCTCACCATCGTGCTGACTCCCCTCCTCACCATCGTGCTCACTCCCCTCCTCACCATCGTGCTCACTCCCCTCCTCACCATCGTGCTCACTCCCCTCCTCACCATCGTGCTTACTCCCCTCCTCACCATCGTGCTCACTCCCCTCCTACCATCATCCCCTCAGTGAAAGCCTCGGGGGCACGCCCGCTTGTGGGTGCTGTTGGGCTGTGCAGCGGAGGCACCCAAGAACAGGCCCGGGGGGTACACACCCTTGAGGCTCGTCAGACTTCGGGGGAGGCATAGACGAAACCGTCGGCGTCTCCTTCGCCACCTTGGGTTTGGGGCCATCCTCGGCGCTCACACCCGCCGCTACTTTCTATGACTCCCGCCGACACCCGCCGTGGCCGGTGTCGGCGCCAACTTCGGTTTGGGCGCGCCTCTTGCGTTGCCCTGGCCCGCCACACCGCCGCGCGCATGCGACGTGCGTTGCGCGGTGCGGCCCGCGTGGGGTCAGGGATGTGGTTGGACGCGGGTGCACGGGGAGGGGGGGTGTCGTCGCAAGGCGTAGGGGCGCGTGGGAGAGGCCGTCGGTTGTTGTTTGGGGGTCGGGGCTGTGGTGATGGGGCGATGGTATCGCGACGGGGCGCTTGTCAACGGGGGCCAACGATCTGGAGCAAAGGCGAAGTCTGAAGCGCCGGCCACTCTCGAACACTTGTCGTCAAAAAAAAAATCAAGCGAAGGCCTGGGGAACTGGTACTGCCGCGTGTAGTGCCCGCGCCACGACTCCGAAGCACTTGTGTCCCTCAGGGCGGCGGCGGATCGGACGAGTGCCGAGTCGCGAAGCCCCAGCCCCCGGGGGCCTGCCTCCCGCGCAGGTGTGTCGCCCGCGCGCCCGCGACCCTCTTTCACGGGCTGGACCCCCCGGCCGCACCCGCGACCGCGAGACTTTGGAGGTGTGGCCGGGCCTCGTTCTGTCGAAAGGTGCGGTGGTGCTCGTGCAGGCGCGGACTGGCCCACTAGTGCGTCCACTCTCGCATCACAACCGCCCCCCCCCCCCCCTCCAAGGGACCGCAAGGCGCTGGTGTGCCACGGTAGATCGATAGAGCCCTACAGAATTGAGGGGGGCGGTTGGGAAAAGGGCTTAATTGACAGGACCATTGATCAGTTATGATGAACTCTGAAATCTTTTGCGAGCATTGAAAATAGTCCTTTTTCCGCGGGGAAAATTCCGTATTTCAACTCGGTGCGGAATTTTCCCCTCATTTTTCGAGGGGAGGTGCGGAGTTTTTTCGCTGCGGAATTGTGCCCGTGTCAGCCACCGTAGGACCCGTTTGGGTTTTTGTCTTGGCATGATCGTGCTAAATGAGGGGGCTAATGTGTGCTGGTGTCTCATCAGCAGCAAGGCGCAAGCTTGTGGGTATGCTCTGCAGATTCTCTGTTGAAGTATCAAAACCGATGCAGCAAAGCCAATGGCGCTGCAACAATGATGGGAAATCACTGGAATCCTGTCAAGTTGAGAACAGGGAAGACAACCGCGGCTTTGCATTCAGCCACTCATCCGGCATCCGACTTCCAATCCACCTGAAACGACTGTCCGCTGTAAAGCGCTGTCCCTGTCAACCGCCCCGACCGCCCAGCCCTGGACCTTTCAGACGGTGACTGAGATGCGATGTTTGCCGCCACTCGTTGTTTGCCAAAATTTCAAGGCTTGTCAACGGATGCCGATCCGTGGTGCCTGAACGAAAAGACAAGCCACGTGCTGCCGTTCGTTGCCAATCCGGTCGTTGTTAGCTCAGCAGGGGTTTTTGGATTCCTCGTGTGCCATACGTTTTGCGTTCCCGGTGGTGTTTTTGTTTTGAATCATTGCGCGTTGCTTTGTTGTGTTGTGTGTCTTTTGGGGATCGCAATCCCGGGTTCCCCTTTGCTTCCGATGCACCCAAGATTTGGGAGGTGCGGAATATTCCCCTGCGGAAAAAAGTGATCTTTCATGCTCTGCTGAAAGGGCTGTTTTATATAGAGGCTTCATCCTGATCAACTCTTGACAGATTCAAATTTTTTGTATTGCTCACATCCATTTCAGATGTTTGCTGTTGCAGTGATTTGGATTTTCTGATTGCATGTATCCCTTTTAAAACCCTGTACAGAAATCCCTCCCCCCCCGGTATTTGACCCCCCCCGGTGCCCCCGCCCGCTCAGGGCACGCCATGCGCGGACCTGCATTCCCCCGCTGTTGTTGTGCTCCTCAGCATCGGAGGCGGCGGGTGCCGGCGGTGGAGCCGGGGCCATGTGCTGCGGTGGTGTCCGCCGTGGGGGCCCTTCTGACGATGATCTACTGCCAATACCGCCCCCGCGGAACGGTATGCGGCGCTTGTGTTGCCGACCGCCCCCCGCCCGATGCCTCCGGTTTGAGGGGGGGGGGGGGGGGCGGAGTGAAGGGGCCCCGGGGGCGTGCGGTGTGTGCTCCCCCTGCACAATCCGTGGGGAAGAGCTCCCGGGCCTGGGCAGTCTCTGGATGTGTTGCGGGGATGCCAGGTCCGGTCGAGCACAGGCGCTCATCCGACGGCCCGCAGCGGTGTTGGGGATGGTTCCCGATGGTGTCCGGGAGCCGGGCATCGCTGTGATCAGTTGAGTGACCTAGTTGCTGGGGTCCTCCTGACAGGGCTAAGCAGACCCTAGTGGTGAGTGCCATACTTCGCTTGAGCGAACCGGCGGGGGGTAATCGCCGAGACCACCACTGGGGGCCTGCAGCGCGGGCGCCACACCACGGGCTGGGGTCTGAGCGAAGGTTAATGCCGTATGGATCCTTAATGTCTTGACCACCACAACCCGCCGCCATGGAGAAACATAAATGGTGGGGTCAAGACAGCGGCTTGGCGGACCTTCATGAGAAGAAGGAGAAGACCGACACTGCATCATGCGGTGAAGGATAAACGGGTGACTGTCCTGGGCCCCGTAAAGCAACCAGAGATGGACTTTATGTCACACAGGGGGCGGAGTGAAGGGGCCCCGGGGGCGTGCGGTGCGGGCGGGGCTGCCCCGGGGCACTGCGACGGTCGGGTCGCGGCGGCGGCGGTGTTGCACTGGCCCGCGGCCGCGTCCCATCGCATTGCGTGGCCACGTCGCAGTGCTTCGGGGCCGCGCCGTCGTGTGCCATGGCTCAGGGGTGTGCGCAGGACCGCCATTCCAAAAGAATTTCCAAAAAAATTTCCCAAAACATTCGGCGCCCCCCCCCCCCTCATGTGTTCGGCGCTGGCAGGCCGCTTCGCATGATTGGCCGCGCTGTTGGAGGGCCGCCAGGGGAGGGAGGGCCGCAGCCACCCCCCACAGGAACGGCTGCGTGGCAGGGGCCCGCGTGGGGCAGGGCTTCTGGTATTTCCGTGGCAGGAAAATCACGGAAAATCACGGAAATAGGCCAACGTTGAAAATCACGGAAATCACGGAAAATCACGGAAAATCACGGAACCAGAAATTGAAGTTCCTATTGTTTGCTATTGTTGTTCCTGGTTGCCACGAAAAATCACGGAAAATCACGGAAACGGAAATGAAAGTTCCTATTGTTTGCTATTGTTGTTCCTGGCGCCGTTGGATGGAATTGGTATGGGCAAGGACCTGTGTGAGGCCTGTGTCACCATGTTTTGCAATGGTGATGTTGAAGAACGGTTCGCCAAATGGCAGTAGGCCGCCCCCAAATGTGTTGTGCTTTGTTTCGTCTCTTGTGGGTGTCCAGGTGAGGCAAAGGCGATGCATAAGGAGCTTTTTTGTACCACGGAGACACCACAGAAAATCACGGAAATATCACGGAAATGCCACGGAAAATCACGGAAAATCACGGAAAATCACGGAAAGGCACGGAAAATCACGGAAAATCACGGAAAATCACGGAAGGGTTTTTTCAGGCCAATCACGGAAATAGTAGAAGCCCTGCGTGGGGCACACGGGGCTGAGCGGCGGATCGAATCCCAACGCCGTTTCCGGGCTCCATCTCTTGTGCGCATATCCCACTGCCAAATTGAGTGCTTGTGTTTTTGCACAAAACCACAGAACGCACACAAAACACATTCCAAAGGGGCCCAAAACCATCGCCAAACAACGCACAAACGTCAACAGACACCAATGCACATGGATGAACAACGGTTGCTCCCCAAAAGCAGCAGCGAACGCATAAACGCGCTGATTTGCCATTGGGCCAGTGGCCTCGCCAGCACGGCGTTCAAGCTTGTTCCAAGGCCTTGACGCGGCGTTCACAGTCCACAAGGCACGGGCAACTCTGATGTTGAAGGGTCTTCCCGCCCCCCCATTGTGGAAGCGTGCGTGCCTCTTGGCAGACTGCTGCTGGGCTGCGCTGTGGGTGTTGGGGTTGGTGTCCGCCCCTCTTTTTGCGTATCCCAAGGGCACTCATGCCCCCCCTACCCCAACAGCTCTTGCCCCTTGTACTCCACCCATGCGGACACCAACAAACCGGGACCTAATGGTGGGGGGACGGCCTGTGGACAGAGGCGCGTGGACAACAAAAAAGAAACAGTCACACGACCCCCACAACAACCAGCACAACCCCCAACACGCCAACTACTGACGCCCAAACGGCACATCCCGCCACATCCCGCACAGCCCCGGCACACCAACAACTGGGCTCCGCGAACGCGGAAACGACACCAGCAGGACCCGACGGAATGTCACACAGGGGGGGGGGGAGGCAAGGGGACAGAAGGCGGGTTCGCTTTTTGCTCTGGGAAAGCTTTGCACCTGCAAAGGCCCTGTGGCCCCCATTGAAGGGCTGATTTGACTCGGGAAATGTGGTGGTTTGAGCTGGCGTGTGTGAGGGGGGGGGGGAAGGCTGGGGGGCACGTTTGGGGGTATGCTACATTTCATGGCCCGTGGCCACATGGAGGACGGGCTTGGGGCCAGAGTCCAGATGCGGCTTGTTTTTTGGTGTGTACCTCTCACTGAGTTTTGGGGTGCTCTTACTGAGTTTTGGGGTGCTTTTACTGAGTTTTGGGGTGCTCTTACTGAGTTTTGGGGTGCTCTTACTGAGTTTGGGGATGCTCTTACTGAGTTTTGGGGTGCTCTTACTGAGTTTTGGGGTGTGGGGGCACAGCACTGTGACTGAGCACATGCCAGTGTGGCCAAACCCCTGCTGGCGTTCCCAGCAACGGCGAGAACCGGACGTATCCTGTCCCTTGGCGCGCCTGACCCAATCATCCTCTACCTTGGTGAGAGGGGCGGGGGGGACTCCCAGTCACCCCAGTATCACGTTCGGGCGGCTTTGGGGGACCCCAAGCCACTCTACCAGGCCAGTCGGATGCGGAACAGTCCCAATCACCTGGTGTGTGGGGAGGGAACACATTGTTTGCTGCCCCCCTATCACGATCACCGCGGCCAACCCAACGGCGCCTATCCCGCTTGGTCAAAGCAAACCACAGGGCCTGCTGCGTGGGGCCACGGATGTCCCTACGCACCGGCGACCCTCCATTGGCGCCCATGCAACAAGATGCAGCAAGAACTATTCAATCAGGAATATGAGTACAGGGGCACAATGGACCTGGGCACAACGAATGTTCATCACGGGTTGAGCGCACCCCCCCCCCCCCCCAAGGCCTGGCCCGCGCGCCCCTTACGTTCCCCTTGTGGAACAGCGCAACGGCTGCGGGAGCACTGCCAGGGTCGCGTGTGCGGAACGGGGGGGGGCGGGGGGCTGATGGGAGGCTTTCCTCGCAGTCTGGGTGCCCAAAGTGTCGCGTCTCAGGGCTTATGTCGCCATGTTGACCCCCCCCCCCCCGCACCCCCACTTGGGGCGTTGCAGGGGGGGTGCAGGCCCCCTTAGAGGACACTTGGGGGGGAGGTGGGCTCAATACGGTAGAGGGTGTGCGGGTGGTGGTACACAGCCCTTCTGCCCCCTGTCCGCCGGGGACCCCAACGCGGCATGTGGCCACGTGCCTCCACCCCCGGTCGACTGTGATATGGCAGGGGTTGTGTAGCCATCGTGTTTGGTCTCCGCTCTGGGGACCGTGAGATGGCACACCCCCGCTGCTTGCCCCTGCGCCAGCCACACACACACACACACACACACACACACACACACACCAACACAGCACACACACCAGTAATTTCACACCAGTAATTCTCTGATACCCAGGATGGGGGGAGGGGGGGTTGGAACAGGCGAAATTTGGAATGCCAAAACCCGGCAGAAACAAAGATGTGCCAAATGATGCCCTGGTATTCGAAGGTCCGCAACTCAGAAGTCTCAGAAGTCATTTCTCGCGCCCTTGGCATGCGCATTCCCCTGGTGCCCGCGCACCTTCCTCTACGGGGAACCAACCGCCACCATCCAGAGGCCTCCAGGAACTAAGGACAAGCCTCCATCAAACAGCACCGAACAACCAAAGGCCCAAAGGAAATGACAACCCCCGTTCATGGCCCGTGCTTGGTCCACAATCGGGGGATTTCGTCCCAGAATTCCTCGTGGTATTGAAGAAGTGATGGCAAATTTCCTCCACCCCATTCCAAACAAACTTCGCATTTACCTAAATCACCCCCCCCCCCCCCACTGCCAGGACAAGTCATCCGGGGGCTCCGTTGACACGACCAAAACACGTTCGGGCCCACAGAGGGTCAGAATGAGCAGTGGCGAGAGACCAATAGGCGCCGCAAAAGGCACACAATCAGATACCGAGGCCTTGTGCCAACCCTTCCCCCCCCCCCGCCCCCGGCAGAGTACGGGATGCCCCTACACGGCGCCTCAGACCCGGATGCACGCCATCGTTTGCAGGGCGCCGTTGCACAGGAGCCCTGCCAGCCCGCACTCATGGCCCTCCTTCCCGTCGGTGGTGAGCCCGTCCCCGCCTCCGAAGCGGACCGCCCGCACTACGTCCGTTCGGGGCTAGGCCCCGGGGGCACCATCGAGCACCTCCAGGGCAGCGTCGTGGTCAAGGGCGACGTGCCGGAGGGAGCGGTCGTGCGGGCGTCCGGCGACGTGGTCGTGCTGGGGCAGTTGCGCGGTGAGGCCCACGCCGGCTGCGCGGGCGACCGCGCGGCGGAGGTGGTGGCGCTGGGCCTGGACCCGCGGCGCGTCAGCATCGCCGGGGTGCCGGGGCCGCCGGACCGCCGCAGTGCCCCCGGGGCACCGACGTGCGCCCGCCTCGCGGCCGACGGGACGGTCGTGGTGGGCCCCGGCCCCGGCGGCGGTGCCGCGGGCGCGGGCGTCGGCGCGGCGGCCCCGGGCCGGGCCCGCCTGACCCCCGCCGGGCGCGCGGCGGTCTTCACGGGGGCGTACATCGCCGCCGTCGGGCTGTGCGCGCTGTTCGCCCCCGCGGCGACGTTCGCGACGCTGTTCCGCGCGGCCCCGCAGCCGCTGGGCTGGGGGCGGGTGCTCGGGGTGCTGGCCGCCTGCTTCGGGGCGTACTACGCCGGCGCCGCCTACGGGGAGGCCCGCGGGTGGGGGGCGCGCGGGTTCTACTGGTCGACGGTCGCCGGCCGCCTGTTCTTGGTGGGGGCGTTCGGGTGGCTGGTGGCCACCGGGCGCTTTGCGGAGCCGGCCCTGCTGGTGCTGGCGGCCGCCAACCTTCTCGGGGCCCTGTCCATGTGCTGGGCCTTGCGCCGGGAGCCGGGCCCGCGGCACGACGGCCGCGTCCGGCTGCGGGGCGGCTGACGGGGCCGCAGGCGGCGGAGCGCGCGTGCCGCCGGGGCAGAGTGGGGGCGTGCGGTGCTCCAGGGCCACGGGCAGAAGAGCGAGCGGAGGATGTGGTGCTCTGCGAACTGCCGCCGGGGAACGTACCGTGTCCCCGGGTTTTGGGGGACGGCCCCCATGATCGTGATGCCGGTGGTGCTGTGAGGGCGCTGTGAGGGGGAGAGGGCGTGGGGCGACCCCAACCGATGCCCAGGAACGACCGTGCACTTCTGCCGCGCGCACGCGGTCGTTCCAAACGGCGTTGGATGAACGCGGCCCTGCGCTGTTCCGGCAGCTTCGCGTCCGCCTGAACTCGTTTGAAAATGCATCGACCCGAAGGCACATCGCCAGACGCTGGCACAGCCACCGGGCGGTGGGAAGGCGCCCGGGGCATTGCGGTGGGTACGTTGGTCCGGGTATGCCGCTGTTTCTTGTTGGGGGGGGTCTGTTCAACGACAGTCTTTCACAAAGGCCATCGGACTTGCAATCCAAAAGGGTGTTGTTGGCGCCGTGCTGCTCCGCGAAAAGCTCAGTTTCGTTCCCCCTTTGCCTCATGAGCCTCCGCTGATTTCTGGCACTTGGAGGGGGTCATGACGACGGAGGTATTGGACAACGTCATGGCAACCAGAGGTACACTGATGGGGATCAGATGGCACCTTGACAGCTCTGAGATTGCACGAAGGTGGCATTGATATGGCATTGGAATGGCACTGAGATGCTATGGGGTTTGCAGTCATGGGGATGGGGGAGAGAGCAATGGAATATCACGAAGATGGCACACGGATAACACCAAGACGGCACTGTGATGGCACCAAGACAGCACGGAAATGTCATTGAGATGGCATCGAGGGGACATTGCGGTGGCATTCGGGCACAACAGCGATGGCACTAAGATGGACCTTTGAGGCACTGGAATGGCACTCAGCGGAGGTATTAATGGCATGGTGCCAGCGACTGAAAATGCGATGCATTGGGGTGGCACCTCGATTACATTAAGATGGCAGTGAGATGGCAGTGAGATGGCACAAATAGGGCAGATGGTACCGAGATGGCACCATGCGCCTGAGCATTATTGCACTGCCACATCCATGTCATCTGTGCCCCATCTCATGGCATCTTCTTGGTATAGCAGTGCCATCCCCATGCTATTTTCATGGCATTTGAGCGCCATTTCAGTGCCAGTGCAGTTCCATTGCGGTGCCCTCTTAGTGATATTGCGGTGCCACGGCATTGCCACGTCACTTGCACTGCAATGCACGGTATCTCAATGCCATCTCAGCGCCATACCACTGCCACTGTAGTAGCATCCTCGTGCCATCCTAGTGAGATGTGCCATCTCAGTGCCATCGGAGCCCCGTCTCTGTGCCTTTGGGTGCTATGTGTGTGCTTTAGCACCGTTTCCGTGCCATCTTAGCGCCACAGCAGTGCCTTCTGAGTGCCATCGCGGTACCATCCCCATGCCACCTGAGTGCTATCATATGGCCTACCCAATGCACTCCGTGTGTCATTTGTATGCGTCGTAGTGCCAATACCGTCTCAGTGCCATCACAATGCCATCTCACTGCCATCCCATTGGCAGCACATCGTCATCTCAATGCCATCTCACTGCCATGGCACTGCCGTATCGGTGCCTTCGGGATGCCATTCCATCGCCATCTCCGTGCCAGCATCATGCCACCTTAGTGCCATGTCCATGCCGTTTTCGTGCTACGAAAGTGTTGTTTCCATACCATCTCAGTGCCATTTCAATGCCATTGTTATGCCATCACACTCCCATCTCACTGCCACATCAATGTCCCTTCACAGCCTTCGCACGGCCATCTCAGTCCCAGTGCCATGCGCACCGCTGGCTTGGTGCCATCTCCGTCCCTTCTCAGTGCCATCGGACGGGATCTCATTGCCACCTCTACACCATTCCAACCATTGCAGAGGCATTTCTGTGCCATCGGTGGCATTTCCCCCTGCCATAGTGGCGCCATCCCAGTGCCATGTCAGCTCCTTCCTAATGCCATCGCAATGCCATTGCAGTGTGATGGCTGGTTCATCGCTGCACCATCTCAGTGGCATTGTGGTGTCATGGCAGTGCTAATGCAGCCAGTTCTAGCCAATCCCCTGTGATGGGCTTTTAGTATGTGACAAATGTGTGGCACATCAAACAAGCTCCGCCATTCTGTGAAGCTGTTTTGCCTCTCATTTTGTATTTCTAGCAGAGCTGTCCAGCGCCTCTTTCCATGGCGAGCACAGTCACAGCCATGCAGAATGGTATGAGTGGCAGTCAGCCCCATATGTGTTCTGTGGCTCAATCCAATGGTGGTGTGGAAGAGCGCCCGTTCACACAAGTCCCCATTCTTCACAATTGTGCCTACCATTGCCTTTCACGAAACTGTACACAGGACAACCTCAAGCCTCGACAGCATACGTGGGAATCTGGCATATTCAGGTCTCTTTACGGAGCTGCCATTGCGCCATTGCAATGCCATCTCAGCACCGTTTGAGTGGCATCGTACTTCCATGGGTGTGTCGTCATCGTGCCATATGAGAGCCACCTGTGCCTCATCTTCCTGCCAACCAAGTGCCACCGTGGTGAGGGAATAAGGTGAACCCACGTGACCACGCCAATACACGGGCACAAATGGTTATGTGTTGCTGTGAGAGTTGTTTTGGGGGGCTGTGCAGGCGCCGGCGGCAACGCCCCATGGCACCTTCCCCCGCAAATGATTGAGTCCAGACCTGTGTTCATGTGACCTGCAGGAGGGCGGCGAGGGCAGGGGACGACCACAGATTGCAGTTGCGGTGCAGACACCAGCTGGCATTTCCACTCTATTGCCGTCTCAGTGCCGTCGTCATGCCGTCTCAGTGCCACTGCGGTGCCAGATGAGTGCAAAAATATGGAGGCACACCCAGCGGGCCAGCCCCCGACCTCACCTCAACCCAGCAGCAGCCCATATACAAAGACCATGCACACCAGCGGCACTTTCCCGGTGCTGGAGGAATCCATGCCCATAAAGTCTTCAAACAATGGGTGCCAAACAGGAGTGTTCGTGGGGCATGCCATTCGGCACTCAATGAATTCGGCACCTAAACCCGGTGCCTACTTAATTAGGTCCCAAAAACAAATCACATTCCAAACAGAAGTCTGGTCGGACCCTGCCTCCTCTTTCCCTGTACATGAGCTATGGGTCTGCGCCCTGTGCCCTGTCTAACAGTGATCCCGTGTACCAATTTCCAAGAACTATCTTGAGTTCTCATGAACATTTCGAGTCAGCCCCCCCCCCCCAAAAAAAATTCGGTCCGAACGGAAGTGTTGGTTGGGCAAGGCATTCATTGGACATGGGGGAGGGGGGGGGCGGTGTGCTTGTTGGTTGAGATTGTGGGGCCTAAACGCAACGCACTCAGTGACTTGGCTGTCTCCCACTGCGACTTGGACTGGCTCCTGATTGCTCGGGGATGGTGCGGGCAAACACACCCGAATGTCCCACGGCTTACGGCCGAACGTCGCCCGGGTCATGTCGAGCAACATCCGGAGCGAAGGGGCGACCTGGGCCACACTGTGTGGGAGGAGATGGACTCCGTCCCCCAACAGCCCCCCCCCCCCCTCCCCCATTGCCTCTCAATGCCTCGGGGCAGTGTATCGATGCCCCGCCGGTACCCCCAGTACAGCGAACCCGCATCTGTGTTCGTCCCACTGATGTCTGTCCAGTTGGCCACACTGGACCCCCACCCCATCGCTGGCGGAGTCGCTATGCCCCACTCTGAGACCGTACATCCCCACCTCCCACCCCAACTACCAGAGTGCCCGTAGGCTCTGAGCATGACGGCCGGACTCAGGGGTCGCCAGATTGAACTGGACTTGGGTGACAGCTCCAAGTGTTGAGCACGGTGCCCCGAGACGCTCTAGGGGTCCCACAGACGTCTCCGCTTGGTCCTTCCCGCCCCCCTCGATGTTGGTCATCTGCCGCGCGCGGGGGGGGGGGGGGGGCGGTGATGCAAATGCATTTTTGTGCATTTTTTTTTTGCATCTATCTTGCCTTCGGTTTCCTTTTATTGTAGCCATCCAGGGACAAGCACCATTTTGACAGGGGGAGGGAGGGGCAAATGCATTTGCATTTTTTCTTTGCATCGCATTTTTTTTTTTGCAATCTCAACTCGCATCCCCCCCTCTCCCCCACCCCCCTGCATCTGCTACGCATTGCTCATCCGATGAATCCCCCTCCAAAAGACCACCGGCACAGCACAGCCTCCCCTTCTCCAACAAATCGGCAAAGAACGCGCCGCGCCGCACGACGCCGGGGGGTGCGACGCGCGTCGCCGCGCGCACGGCCCGCGGCACCGCGCCCTCTCGCACACGGCGTTCCCCCGCGCGCGCACCCGCGGTCCTGCTCTCCCTCTCAGCCCATGCCCATCCCCCACACGGAGCGACGGAGATGACGATGGCGGCCGGCGGTCACCCGTCCTCCCCATTGCTCGGCCACGACGGCGCGGCCCTCCGTCGATACGAAGGCCCGGTCCAGCGGCTCCGGGCCCATGGCCTCATGCTGCTCTGGGCTCTCGGCCTCATCGCGGCCGTCCTGGCGTGCCTCCCTCCCGCCGCGCAGGTCCGGGGCACGGCCGAGGCGGCGCAGCGTCGCGTGGCCCCCGACGCGGCGCCGCTGATGCTCACGGCGCTGTTGGAGGAGGGCCGGACGGCGGAGGCGCGGGCCGCCTCGCGGGTCGTCGTGCACGGGGTCGCCCTGGGGCACAGCGGGTACTTCTCCGTGCCCTCGGCCTCCGGGCGCAACACCAATCACTTGTTCACGTGGTACCAGCCGTGTGAGGGCTGCGACCCCCGCACCGCCCCGTTGATCCAGTGGTTCAACGGGGGGCCCGGGTCCCCGGATACCGCAGGTCGCCGTCCGGCGCATGCCCCACGCGCCTCCCGTCCCTGCTCCCCTGGAGGGTGCCTTTCAATGGAGGGGCCTGGGGGGAGGGCCCCCGAGACTGGAGGGGCGGGCAGGGGCTGGAGGGAGGCTGGGGGGTGCACAGGATGGGGAGATGGACAGTGAGTGGAGCGCACTGAGGGAGGGAGGGAGGGGGGGGGAGGGAGGGAGGGAGGGAGCGGGGGGGGAGGGAGGGAGGGGAGGGAGGGGAGGGAGGGACGGACGGAGGGAGGGAGGGAGGGAGGGAGGGAGAGATTGAGTGAGTGAGTGAGTGAGTGAGTGAGTGAGTGAGGGAGGGAGGGAGGGGAGGGAGGGAGGGGAGGGAGGGAGGGGAGGGAGGGAGGGTGGGTGGGAGGGAGCGGGGGTTGGAGAGGGCGTTGGCTTGTAAAGGGAGGGAGGGAGGTGGATAAGTGGGAGATACAAAGGAGGGAAGGAGGGGCCCATTTTGACGGGGGGCGCGGACAAAATACAAACGCATTTGTTTGCATTCCTTTGCATCGCGTCTTTTGCAGCCTCAACTTGCATCCCCCCCCCCCCCCCAGGCAATTCATGGGCCTGGGTCGGGAGTTGCAGTGCTTGAGGGGGCGGTCGGGGGCTGGGGAGTGGTACGGTGTCGGGGTGTGGGGCTGCGCGCATGAGCGCGGGAGGGGCCTGTCCCGATATCGCCCTTTCCCGCCTGCGGAATGGTCCGATTGCATTGTACCACAGCGCTCGGACCTGGTTTTGAGTTGTATGTGGACCAGCCTCGGCGGTCCGGGTGATGCTTATGTCTGGCGTGAAGACCCATGGCCGATGAGAACTTTACTTTGGGAGGGGGGGGGGGGCTTGGAGACCACTGGGCTCCGCGAAGACGGAAACAACACCGGCAAGAGCACCGGCCGCAGCGGCCGACAGAACGCAGCGACCCAACGCAACATGCGAAGGGAGGGACGGGTGACTGTCCAGGGCCCCGTAAAGGCACAACAACCCGACGGCATGTCACACAGGGGGGGGCTGGCGATGGCTCCAAGCCCCCCCCCCCATCCCCCAAGTAAATCTTTCAGAAGCCCATCCTTCATCCTCCCCCCCCACCCCTCTGCAGCCCCCCCCACCCCTCTGCCTATCAACACCCCCACTTCACCTGCTCACGCTGCCGCTCCACCTCCGGCCCCTGGTACTCCCCACACCTCCGCTCCACCCCTGCCCCTCCTTCCGCCCGGAGGCCACCGCGTCCACTGCGTGTGTGTGTGTGTGTGTCCAGGGGCCTTCAATCAGATCGGCAAGTTCTACGTCGGGCCCGACCTGCGGCTGCGCGCGCGGTGCTTCAGCTGGTGCCGCACGGCCAATTGCCTGTTCGTCGACAGCCCCGTCATGACGGGCTTCTCCTACCAGACCAACGCCAGCGGCGGGTTCGACCGGGACCGCGTCGAGTACACCGCCACGAGCGCGGCCGCCGCCGAGCAGGTGCTGCAGGTGCTGCTGCAGTTCCTCCGGCTCTGGCCCGAGCACCGGCGCGCCCCGTACTACGTCCAGGGCCTGTCGTACGCCGGGATCTACGTGCCGCACATGGCGCGGGCGGTGCTGCGGCACAACCGCCGGGGGGGCGCGCCGCGCATCGACCTCCGGGGGATCGCCGCGGGGGACCCGGTGATGGACAACGCGTACCAGTACCCGACGTACGCCCCGGCGCTGGAAGCGCTCGGGCTACTGATGGAGGACGAGGCCCGGCGGGTGGACGCCATCATGCGCCGCGCCGCGCGCTGGAGCGCGCGCGACTGCGCGCGGTCGTTCGCGGAGTGGAACCGCGTGTGGAACGACGACGGGGGCTCCTCCTGCGCGCCGCACTGCGAGTTCCTGTTCCGGCGGTTCACGGGGTCCGAGAACACGGAGCACGTTCTGCTCGGGGCGCAGCCCCGCGCCTTCGCCCACTTCCGCCGGTTCCTGATGGGGCACGTGGCGGCGTTCCACGTCGCGGGCAGCCCCGTGCTCCGCGGGCCGGGGCCCGCCCTGGCGGAGGGGGGCGCCGTGTACGCCGCGATGGTCCGGTCCGGCGACCTGTGCGGCCCCTCCGCGCCGCTGTACGCGTCGCTGTTCCTCGACGAGGGGCTGGACGTGGTCGTGTACGCCGGGAACATGGACCCGCTGCTGGGCCCGGCGATGACGGCCGCGGGGGTCCGCGCCGCGTGGGACTACGCCGCGGCAAACGTCTCCGGGGGCGCCGCCGCGCGCGCCGCCTTCTACCGGCGGGAGAAGCAGGTCTGGCGCATCGCGGCCACGGACGCCGCGCCGGCGGGGTACGCCAAGTGCCTGGAGCGCCCCGGCCACCGCTTCTGCTACGTCGTGGTCCGCGGGGCCGGGCACGAGGCGGCGTCGTACGCGCCGCGCGCCATGTACGACCTCAACGAGCGGTTCCTGCACCGCCGGGCCTTCGCCGGGGACGCGCCGGCCGGCGGCACCCCGCAGTGCGCCCCGTGCGGCGGTGCGCCGCCGTTCGCGGGCGGCGCGGTGGCCGCGTGCGCGGACGTGCCCCCATTGTGGTGACTCGGTCGCGGCAGGGGTGTCACCGTATTGGGCCACGTCTTGCAGTTGTGTGATGACCAACATATTGCAGCTGTCTTAAGGTGTGGGGACAACGGTGTGGGCACAGACAAGGATGATGACCAAGGCACAGACAACGTGGATGTTTTGGTGTTTGCGGGGTGCATGCTTTATTGTTTCACCAATTTGGTCCCAGGTTCAATCTTTGTTGGGATTGGGAGTCAGTGTTCGCATTGTGTGTATGTAACGACTTCGTGATCGTTCGCAGTCTGCATGGACTCTGCATATGTCATTCCGGGGCTCAAGGGGCTACCATGCGGTGGAAATGTAAACTTTTGCAGGGTTTCACGGACCTGTAGCCAATCAGAAACCCTGGAGTGACCTCCTCCAAGAGATCAATTCACCAGGTTGCACTATTCATTGTGTCAACGTCCCATCACACGTTCGGGTACATGGCAATGAAGAAGCCGACTGGCTTGCAAAAGCTGGCAGAAAATCTGATCTGAACAGCTTGAAACGCCGTACACCGGCCTTCTAAGGCATTGCCTCCCCTGAGCGCACTTCACTTGGTAAACCTTCCCTCATACATTCCTAATCTCACTGCACACTTCGCACCCCTTCTTTTGCCAACGCGTTAGATGTCTCAAATTGGGCTCTTCTTTCTGCGGACCAGGTGGTCCTCAGCCACACAACTACACATATCATGTGAAACAGGCAAAGTCTGGACATCATCAATGACTTGGAGAGCACCAGCAGCTGCTGGGGCTCCTCTACATCATGCTCATGCGATGAACGTTGTAACATTGCCTCCCATGCGTCTGATCAATGAATGCGTTCTACAGCGCCTCACACACACCACACACACACACACACGCATGGGCATCAGAACTCATGGTTCGGTCGCCTAGTGGTAGGATGTAGTTGTTGAACCTCGCAGTTTGAGCATGATTTGAAAGATTTGGGCGTCACACACACACACACACAGACACACAGACACACAGACACACCCCACTGCATTAGTCTCTTAGGAACCCAGTTTTAGTTTGGCCAAAGAAGTGTCGCCCAGCCCCAACAGTGAGGAAGTGGTACAGGATGCAGGCAGTGTGTATATACAAAGCTGTCGCCCCAAACATCATGAGCCTACATCAATGACGAAGGCAGTCCTACTCAGTCCTACTCAGGTCACAGGTACCATCCCTTGAACGCTCACCTGTTCATAGACGTGAACGCTGTACATAGCACCTTAACAGATTCACAAACTGCTTCTGTTTCAATCTTGATTGTGTTCGCGTCCTTGGACCAGCATAGCTGGCCCCCCTGGGGTTCAACGTTTCAGAACCTGCTGGCACCGCAAAAATAGAGACAGTGGAGCTGAACGAGCAGGTCGTGTTGGTGCTTCATTGTGCACATTACACAACGATGAGAACGAGGAATGCACTTGAATCGAAGGCCCCAACCCCCGCCCAACGCAGCCAATTCTGGGATAAGAAATTGTATGGGAGCACACTTGTATCATATGATTGATCTTGTTGGAACTGCCGAACATTGCTGCATATGCATACCAGGACGTGCATGTGGAGCGCTTTATGACCTGTTTGCGGCCAACACAGCCAACCACACAACAGCAGGCTGGTGAGGTCGGGATTCCCCGCGCTCATCAATTTAAGTTGCGACGTGGTAGCCGTGTCAATAGTCTCCCTGCATCATTCTTTGGATTGTGAAGGGGGTTTGCAATATGTCAATGGACTGTGCTCTTATTCGTGGACACAGGTACAATCAATTCATGGCTGCACAACAAACATATTTCTGTAGTGCGTGTGCCGTGCCTTGTATAGTACAATGCATGTCACATGCCCTGTATTTGCTTTAGTGCCCCGTACAGGTCCACCGGAGTGGGCCTTCTGATCATGCCATGCTTGCCCATGCATCCCCGCCTTTTGTATGTGCAACTTTATTCCTTGGGGTTGGTTGTAGGATGAAGTCCAATATTTTAGTTGCGCCCACTTTGATACCGAAGCATGTTGCGGAACAAACATTACCTCAATGCAGTACAAAGGAGTTAAACAGTGTGGTGGATTGGGGGGGGGGGGGTGGAAGGGGGGCTGGTGTTACCTAAGTAACGCCACAGTGTGGGCCAGCAGCAGTGCGTCTGCTTGTACTACGACTGCGATACCCGTTGCCGGGGGCCCAAGTGCAACGCAAACCCGGGGAACGCGTCGCAGGTCCGGGACGGTTGACAGGCCCCGGCTGCCGGGGACGTGCCGGGCGGCGGCTGCACCCGCGCCCGGCCTGTGCGCACGCTGGGCCCCGGGGTATTGGACATGGGTGTGCCCGTTGCCCTGTCCCTGCGCAATCCCTCCGTCAAGCGCTGCCCCGAGCCTTTGCCTCGTGTGTCTTGGGCCTGTGTTGCGTGCCCCGCGGGCACGTGGCGCACAGGGGCCATTTGGGCCTGCACATGGGCAGGCCCCCTACGTACAGTTCCCTCATGCCTCCCAGACCTTCGCTGCAGCGCATCCGGAATTTGTCCACAAATGCAAAGCTTGGCAGGTATTGTCAGGGCCGGGCCCTCCGCTGACGACGGTGGTGTCTGCATGAGACCCCAATTAGGCCTTCCCCCTTTGTGACCCCTCCGTTGTCCATGCCCCCATGCCTCTGGTGCGAGTGCATGTGGCGTGTGGTCCGCCCGGTCGGTACAGAATCTCTACCGCCCCCTTGACTAGCACCCACCCTTGAGTTGTACCCCCGGGGGGAGGCAGCGGCAACAGCCACTTTGAGTTTTCCACTCTTCATTAGAGGGTTGGACATTCAGCTTCTCCTGTTGGACAAGGTAGCGTTATTGGTGCGGTGCGGAGTAGTTTGTATTCCTGGCACGCTTCACAGTCCCCGTTATTGGGATGATGTTATTGCAACTGACCTTCAAAGCCCCACCTCACTCAACCCCCGCATGCGCCGGCCAAAAGCTGTAGCCAACCATCATGATTGCTGAAGTCTGGTCACTAAAACAGCTGCAAAAATGGAGCAACCTCCCCCCTGCACGACCCCCACCGCGGTCTGTGTTTTGGCACCTCATATTCGACACTGAGAACCCCCCCCCCCCTCCCCCCACACAGATCCGTGGATTGAACTTCGGCCATCTGCATTACACACCAGGAGGAGGTGGGCTGTGGGGCGGGTGCCGTGCAGTGTGGAGGGGGACATGGGGCAAGGACAGTTCCGCAGAGGAGAGGGATCAGCGCGTCGCCCCCACGTAGTGTCCGCAGCAAGTGAGTATGGGAAGGGGAATTTGGCCACATCAATCCATTTGGTGAACCCCCCCCCCCCCACACACGGACCCCCCCCCCCCCCCACACACGCACCCATAATTTACGCAAAACAAAAAATCGCAGAAAAATGAACCCCTCCGGATGAAACTCCCTCCTCCGTAAGTGGAAAACCTTCATTTTGGCCTTCGGGGAGGCAAAATGCCCGGCCCCAGCCCCCTAACTCATGATGGCAGTGGGTGGGGCATCATGAGCAGGCCCCCAACCTCTCGCAATGTTTGCAGCTGGACCCATAATCCCCCAACCCAATGGGTGGACCCCCAACCCCCTTATCCAAGAGTTGAGCATTCTCAAAGAGCGAACACGCATGTCCACCCACGCAGGGAGCAGGCCGGGGTGCAGGGGTCTGAGGAAGGGGCACTAACAACACCCCCCCCCCCCCCATGCAAACTCTTTTCTTGCACCTCTCTGATCTGCTGCTGCACTGATACAGCGCAGAAGCTGCACAGATTGCAGTGCAAAGTCCCGTAACAATCAACTCCCTCTTTGTTGTGGCCTATCTTAGAGCCGGAGAGACTGACATGGGGCCAAGCCATTGCTTGTGTCCAGCTGCTGGGCACTTGCGGAGTAGTTACATGTCCTGATTGATTGGGGTGGGAAAGGGGAAGACGAGCCGTCCCTCTCTCCGATGCAGCCAAGCTCCTCCACCACCCAAGTACACCCCATCTCAGACCTGCATGTTAGGCTTCACTGCTCACGCCAGCTGCTATATGATGTGTGCTTGTAGATTGTAGATTAGTGGTAAGTGGTCAAGCTTTCATGTCTGCTCCACCTTGGCAGTGTTTGGCACTAGACAAGGCTCGGGTCCAAAGGGGGCGATGTCAGTGCGGGTTTGCAAGCCTGAGGCGATGCATTTCGGGTGCTTTGTCACATGTACGTTCCAAGTTGTGCAATGTTGGTCCTGTAACGGAAAGTTTGCTGCAATGGCAAATGCAAAAAAAAAACGATTGTAAAGGTGAGTACAGGGCACTTGGAACCTGGCCAAAAATTCATGGACAAGCTGACCGAGCACGTTAAAAAGACCCTCCATGAGGACTCGTATCGGAACGCAATTCTTGCTTAGAAAGCCTAAGTCATCACACGTGAAGTTCCTTGCAACCTCCCTCTTTTCTAGTATCACACATGGAAATAAATCATGCATGAGTGATGATATTTTGGACCGCTAGAACGATATCACGCATGCATTTGCCCTCCTCAACTGGATAACAAGGCAAAACATGGGTCGTAACGAGAACCTTCAGATGTAGCCATATATAAGCCAAGAAAGCAACCATTGATAGCTGATTTGCCAGCAGCCTAGTAAGCTTTCGGCAGGGTGGAAATGATTTTTACTTGGAGTGGTATTGGTGTGCAATACTATTTTGACCACCTCCTTTTTCTAATTTCTTTTCGTCATGTGTGGTTGGGGTGTACTTGCCTTTGTCACCGGGCTAATGGAGGCACATTCCTAGGATGAACTTATCGTTGAGCATGTGTTTTAGGGTGAAGGCCAAGCCCAAGCCTGATCGCAGTGCGGTTGGTCCTCAACACACGGACCAATTCATGCATTCGAGCAATTTGATTTGTTTGCAGGACAAGATGACACACAAGGGGTTGCAAGAGTCATAGCGCGTACAGTTTTGGACAGTTTTGTCGTATTTGTGTGAGAAAGCTACGCTCTATGGAACATGATGGACTTGCCCGCATTTAGTTTTGCTTGTGCCGCATGCATGGAAAACACTTTGTAGAATACGACCATTCCGGTGGATCTCTTGCAGAAATACCAGCACTGGCTCACACAATCCGGTGGGCTAGGAGCAAGTAAAGGGGTGGGTTTAACGGAGATGTTGGATAGTCTGGTGGATCTGGACAATTTGTCCAACGGCTACATAAGTCATGCCTTCTTTGGGTGCCCGAAGTGGGGAGAAATCAGCGGGAGGTGGGCGTTGATTGGATTCATATATTTCTCCCGTGCGCGATGTGCCCAAGTGTGATGGGAAATAAAGTAGCCCAAGTATTGAAGCATCGGGCACGGCCCTATGTTAGTAGCGCCATGCGTCTGCACTTGTTCACGCGCTATCCAGGGGTCGAGTTTTCGCTGTGTTGACCCGAAAGCCAAGGGTGTCGCTCGGAGAGGAGACCCGTTCCTACACAACCATCATTGTTGCATATGCGCGACAAATGCCATATTGTTAGGGTAGATGAGGAAGTGTTTTTCGCTAACTTCGCCCCTATCCTACTTCACACACAATGAGAATGAATACATTTGAAGTCTATTTTCCGAAGCAGGCAACTACCAATGAGGCATACTCCAACAATGCAAATGAAGAGTATCGGTGTCCCTATGTGCAGACTGCCTGGGTGGGCAGGTAGGCCCATTGCGCGTTTGTAGGGTACTAAACAAATTACACCAAATTACAACATGTAACATGGTTCAATGCAACCTGTCAGTCTATCATATTATGCACACTATCGCACGAGTTGCAGTTCTCACTGATTTTGAAGATTACCGGTGCTTTGATGCCGCTTTCCCCCTTTGGGTCACGGCGCCATGATCCTCCCTCCAGGTGAAAATTCAAAAATGCCATATCCCTGATTCGGAAGAATTCTCAAAACCTACTCTCAAACAACAATGATGCCCCCCAAGTATCAAAGTATGGGTCTCGAGTACGACCACACGCCCAAATAGTTGCACTGCACTTGTACGACGCGTGCACTGCGCTACGTCCGCCCCCTTGGGGTCCCCATGCTGCGGAGAAATGAATGAGGCTATAGTAACCATGCCGTCTCAGTGTACCCGGGGAAAACATCATTACGGTTCAAGAAACCATGCCAATTGGGGCCCCCTAATTGGGGAGAATGAAATAAGCATACATAACCCCTTCACCCCCTCAAGGTCTCAAGTCTCCCCATAGTTTCACCCATTTGCACCTTTTTTTCACACTGTTGTGCTCATTTCCACCACACTCTTTACTAGGTTGGTTTCTCCCCACCATGGGACCCCGAGAGGGCAGAGGTGATGTATCCATGTTTTTTTCCCCCCATCACGGGGAACCCGAGCAGGCACGGCTGATGTCGGACCTCACCATCATGATCAAGGCCGAGGGACAATCCCGCATCCTCACCAAGTGTTGTATCACAACCAAGTACAACAATCGAAGGTGACCTCACAGGCTTGATCAACGCCAAGGATCCTCACTGCTATATGTAGCCAAGACGTACTATGCCCTCATCTAGAGACGGTCGGCAGCGGGGCTACACTAGACGGCCACACCCAGCACCCCTAGGTCCATCATCCCACCCCCATTCGTGGAAGATGGACCACCTCCCGTTCCCACTGGAGGAGGCGTCCCGGGTCTATAGTTGGACATGCTCCTGAGGCAGGGGTGGAATAAGGGCTTTTGGAAGGGGTGTGCTTGGGGACTCTTCAAGGGGAACTTGGTACAGAAAGTAGCGCCTAGTGCGCGCACGGTGTGTGCGTAGTGCAAGGGCACCCCCCAAGAAGGCAAGGTTTACATAGCCATAATTGCCTCCCCATGTTAATCACCTCTCCAAGGCATCTTTTATGCAGCCTCATTGATTTCTCCCCACTACGAGGAACTAGAGAAGGCAGGGGTGATGTAGGCATGTGGATTTCTCCGCAACTTGGGGACCTTAAAACACGTGGTTCCCCGAGCCATCTCGCTTTCTCCTCACCACGGGGAACCTGACAAGGCCGCATTTTCTCATATTGTTTGCTCCACACTCCGCGTCACCATACTTTATGTAGCCATGTTCATATCCCCCCACTTTGGGGACTGTAAAAACGAAGGGGGTAGGACGCCATGTTGGTTCACTATGTGGAAAAAAACTAGTCGCGCAATCACTCCGATTTGTTCACGCCATTGTGATGCTGAGGGAGAGCCTCAAGCGCAGTGCGCGCGCAGTGCAACTATTTGGGCGGCTGCCCGTACTAGTGACCCATACTTTGAGATACTAGGGGCCCCTAGGGGCATCATGGTGACCCCTAGCGGAGGTTTTGCAAGGTGTAGCACGTTTGGGTCAAGGCATGGCAAGGCGTAGCATGGTTGTGTCAAGGCATGGCAAGGCGCAATGCTCGTGTGCACACATTGATCTATCGTGCTTGCACATATGCTACAGGTTTTCATACCCCCCTCCGCCTTTCTTAGAAACACTTTCTTCATGGATCTGAGTCTTGGCGATCGGGTGTTCTACACCCCTCCAACGGCGTGCGAGTTCGTGCCACGGTGGTTGGAATGGCGGGAGGTGGGCCCATCCACTTGGAGTACTACCAAGATGCACTACGGGTGGTGAATCGCCAGCAAGATGGAGTCCATGTGTACTCAGTAGACAATGGAACAGAAAGACAATTCTGTTTTCTTGAGGGTGGCGACCAATGCGCTGTTCATGGCTTTTCCAGTTGTGCATGATGTGTGTTATGTGAAGGGAAGGTAGTTTGCAACTTTCTTGAGCTGGGGCTGTTTGGGTAACCTAATTCTAAGGGCGTTTCCAAGGGGTTTGCTTGGGGGCTCTTCGGGGGGAACATAGTCTAAAAGTAGCGCGCAGTGCGCGCGCAATTCAAAGATTCCCCCTGAGATGGCAAGGATGTAGCCTTTTCCAGAATAGAGACACAATAAAGGCAAGTGCTATGCAGCCCCGCTGTGTTCTCCGCAAAATGGGGACCCGCATAGGCATGATTTTTGTAGCCATGTTAAGTTCTCCACACCATGGGGAACCTTAGAAGTTAGGGTTTCAGTAGCTGTATTGAATCATCCCCATCAATGCAACGGCATGGTTCATGTCGTTACATTGAATTGGGGCCCACTATGGGGACTCTGATAAGGCAAGGGTAAGGCAGCCGTATTGATTGCTCCCTACTTTCCACACCGTGATAAAGCTTTTCTAACTACATTGATTCCTGCCCACGAAAGTCATGTCTCATACAGCCATCTTGACTTCTTTTCACAACGTTGTGCCCTCCGCGAACCCAAATCTTGCTTAGCTATATTGATTTGTTCCCACCTCGGGGTCCGGGATTAGACCTGCTTTGTGTAGCCATACGGATCCCTTGTCACTTTTGGGGACCCTGAGAAGGCATGGTTTGTGTAAGCACATTGATTGATCCCAACGGTCGGCAGCCCGAGAAGCCACAGCGGGTGTGGAAAAATTGTTTTCCCCCTACAACTCGGCCCAACAAGGCAGGAGTTATGTAGCTATATTGATTTATCCCCAGCATTGGGAACTGCGTTGGCCGGAGACATGTTGCTAAATCGATTTCTACACATCACAGGGACCTTCAGAAGGCCGATGGATTCTCCTCACTATGGTGGGGACCCTGGTTAGGAAAGGGGTACATAGCCATATTGATTTGTCCTCGCCATGTGGACACCCAGAACACCCAGCTTTCTCCCGGGCCTCATAGAAGATAGGCAATATGGCTTCTTTAGTCCTGCCTTCTCGCCGTTCCCATAGTAGGGAGAGACCAATATGGCTACATAATCAAGGACTTCTCGGGGGGAAATGAATATGGATACATATCATTTGCGTTCCCTAGGTGGCGTTACGTTAATATGGCTACTGGAACCACGAGTTCTTGAAGACCTCAAAGGGGAAACACAAATATAACTGCAAAAAGCCATGGTTATCTAGGGCGGAACGTTAGCACGCCGGGCGCGCGCCGGGCATCTTTTTCGACCCGAGCCCCTCTAGTGGCCTTTTAGGGGGTGCACTAAGGGGGCGCACTTAGCACAGTGCAGCTATTTGGGCACCTGGCTGTACTAGAGACCCACACTTTGAGATACTAGGAGCATCATGGTGACCCCTAGCGTAGGTTTTGACTTCTGATTTTGTCTCCTTTGTTGGGGACCCCCGAGAATGCAGGGGTGACGTAGCATTTCCGCCCTCTTTTGGGCCCCAACCTTCCAGTGCTATTGAGGAAACCGAAACAATCTTTGAATCCACGCTTTGTTGCGTGGTGCATCATGGTGAACCCCGGCGTAGGTTTTGACTTCTGATTTCCTCCCCTTTGTTGGGGACCCCCGAGAATACAGGGGTGACATAGCATTTCCGCCCTCTTGTGGGCCCCAACCTTCCGGTGCTATTGAGGAAACCGGGACAATCTTTGAATCCACCCTCTGTTGCGTGGCCCCTCGAGTTGGGGTTAGGGACTCACGATCCACGCTTTGTTGTGTGGCCCCTCGAGTTGCGGTTAGGGACTCACAATCCACGCTTTTTTGCGTGGCCCCTCGTGTTGGGGTTAGGGACTCACAATCCACGCTTTGTTACGTGGCCCCTCGAGTTGGGGTTAGGGACTCACAATCCACGCTTTGTTGCGTGGCCCCTCGAGTTGGGGTCAGGGCACTTTGTTGCATTTCACTCAGTTTTGCATCCGGAGGCAAGTCCGTCACCCCCCCTACGGACCATGGGAGCATGTCCCGCCTCAGGTTTCGACTGACCAAAGCAACTCGGCCGCCACGCAAGATGAGGCAAAAGATGAGGCGGAATTGTGTGTCTTGTGTTGCCAAAGGCGCTCCACCGTCGCAGTTTGTGATGAGTGTAAGGAGCACTATTGTAATGAATGTATTGACACCCACACTTGTGGGACCAATGTTGTTTGTTAATTACACTACAAATGACAGTTGGAGTGGTTGAAGTCACAGATCCTGCTTTATTTTCCAATGTGCTTTGTAGGGAAGGGGTGCAGTGCATTGTGGTCTACTTGGGGGGCTTCTCCATGGGAGGGTAAATCTGGGGCTGAAGTCGGGATAGTTAATAGAAAAGTAGTGCGCCGGGCGCGCGCTGGGCAAACATTTCCTCTAGGTCCCTGCAGTTGGGAGAAATGAATTTGGGTACAAGAAACCTTGCTTATTGCGGTTCCTATAGTCCGGAGAAATGCGCAATAGTAGGTTGAAATCAATACGGCTACATAAGAACGGCTTTCCTATGATCCTTTTGATTGACTGATTTCTAACTCCTGCCCCCTCCCCCCCCCCCCCTTGACAAGGCATCGGATATGTGGCGATATTGATTTATCCCCATAATGGGGAACCCGACAAGGAACACCTTATGCAGTCATAGCATCTCTCCCCACTCTTGGGTACCATGAGGAAGCACGCTGTGTATTGCCACATTGATTTCACCCTTCAAAAGGCACCCTAATAAGGCAAGAATTATGTAGCAATCTTCATTTCACCCCACTATGGAGACCCGGCGAAGGCAAGACTTTTGAGCCATATTAATTTCTCCCCAATATGAGGAACCCTAGACGCCACTAAATATGCAGCCCCATTGATATCTCCCCACTATGGCGAGCCCTATGCACCCATAGTCGTTTTTGGCCACTATGGCGATCTTGAGAAGGTAGCAGTTATGCAGCCATATTGGTTTCTCCACTATTTGGGCACCGGAGAAGCTAGGGCTTATGGAGCGATATAGGTTCTTTTGCACTATGGGATGTTGAATTCTCCTCGCCACGATGATCTTGAGAGGGCTGGGGACCCTTAGAAGTTTAGTGTTATATAACCATAATGATATCTCCCCACCCTGGGGACCCAAAGAGGAAGGCTTAAGGTAGCCATAGCAATTTCCTCCCACTATGGGAACCTTCTCAGAGCTGCATTTCTGCAGCCATATTCATTTCTTCCCACGATGGGGACGCCGAGAAGTTGATGCGATGCAGCCATATTAGTTCCTCTCCCCTCTGGAGACCGTCACCCCGAGGAGGCAAGGTTTGTGCATGTACAGTGACGTGTCCCCACTATGGGGACGCCGTGAAAGTAGGGATGACGTCGCCGTATTCAATTATCCCCTTTTGGGGGACCTCTATGAGGCACAATTTAAGAAGCCATGTATATTTGTACCCACCAAGGGGGCCGTGAGAAGGTTGGTGTTATGTGGCCATATTGATGTCTCACTATTGTGCGGACCCTAACTAGCCATTTTTATGTAGCCATACCTGTTTCAAGTTATTATAGAGACCGCAAGCGGGCAGGGGTTATCCAAACATAATGATTTCTCCCCACGAAAGCACTCGTTATGTAGCCATATTAACCCCGAGGAGGCAAGGTTTACCTAACCACATTGATTCGCCTCCACTTGGGAGACCACAGAAAGCATGGTCTATGTAGCCCTATTGGTTTCTCTTTCCCAAGGGGACCTTGAGAAGGCTGCCGTTTAGTAACCGTATTGATGTCTTCTAATTATGGTGTCGCGAGGAATCCATGGTTCATCTAGCCATATCCATTCATCCCGACGGTGGGGACTGTAACAAGATAGGTGTTATGAACCCATGTTGCTTTCTCCCCACTATGGGGACGCCGAGAAGTTGCTATTATGTAGCCATATTGATTCCTTCCCACTTTGGAGACCAAGACCGTGACGAAGCAAGGTATGTGCTTCTACAGTGATTTATCCGCATCATGGGGAACCCGTGAAGGCATCGGTCAAGTTGCAACATCTAATAATTTCCATTTTTTCGGGATCTCGAAAAGTCATGTAGCCATATCAAATTCTCCCCGCTATGGTGCTCAAGAGGGCATGGTATATGTAGGCATATTGAGTTATTCCCACCACAACGCTGATGAGAGGGCTTGTGTTTTAGAACCATGTTGATGTCTCCGCACTATGGGGACCTCAACAAGCCAGGTATAGTAGATCCATAACCATTACGACTCATTATTAGTGACCCTGAGCAGTCAGTAGCTTTGCAGCCATAATGATTTCTTTGCACCATTGGACGCGTCAGACGGCACATGTTATGTAGGTATATTGACGCCCGAGAAAGCAAGGTTTATGTACTGCATCCGTGCCGAAGGCGCCATGGTTTTTGTAGCCCTGTCCATGTCTTCCACTGCGGGGACCCTGGCATGTCAAGGGTTATATAGCCAAAATGATATCTCCCCACGTTCGGGACGCCAGGAAGGCAAGAGTTATCTTGCCATATTGACTTCTCACACTGAGGGAATCCTAGGAACGCAGCGGATTATATACCCACATTCATTCCCCGCGATACGTGGACCGATCAGTTGGTGTCATGTGGTAGCATTGATTCATCACCTCTGTGGGGACTGGGACCCCGAGGATGGAAGGTTACTGCATGTGTAGTGCAGGCGTGACGCGATTTCTCTCCACCATTGGGAAGCCACGTTATGTAGCCATATTGACCCGGAGAATGCATGGTTTCTGTCGCCATAATGATTCTTCTCCACTTTGGAGACCACAAAAGGCATGGTTTATTGAGCCGTATTGATCCCCCTTCCCCGTGGGATTCTCGAGAGGGTTGGTGTTCCGTACCCATACTCCTGTCTCCCCACTATAGGTACGGGATCAAGCAATGGTTTATGTCGACCACCCCATTCTCCCTACTGTAGTCCCTTGACATGATAATTGTTCTTTAGCCACATTGATCTCTCCCCTTCATGGGGACCCCAAGAAGGCAGGGGTTATGTAGCAATATTCATGTTTCCAAACTGTGGGCCCCCCGCGAGGGCAGGGATTATGTAGCCGCATTGATTTCCCCCCAATATGGTGAACAACAAGTTGGTGGAATGTAGTAGTATTGGTTTGTCACCGCTTAGGTGACTCTGAGGATGGAGGATTGGTGCATTTACAGTGATGTCGTTGTAGTGGATCGTGGAGGATGCTCAGGTTTAATCGTTGACCCCGACATCTTTTACACATTCTAGCGCCTTGAAGTGGGGTGTTGGGTCTGGTGGGGCAAGGGGTAGGCCCAAAAAACATCCCTTTCTCTGTAGCATCAAGGTGTCCACGCTATCCCCACGCCCCGTTCCGGAGCCAATGTGGCGGCCAGATTTGCGGTCGGCTTGCAGCTGCCATGCCCGTTGCCATGTGGTAATTTCCGGCGGCACATCTTGGATGCCCCGTTCGGCCGCGCACGCACCGGTCCGCTATCGTTGCCGTCTTTGCTAGCATTTTGGAGGCTGGCTTGATGGGTGACGGCCTCCAATAGCGTGTGTCCTGAAACCACTTGATGGCGTCGAGACTCCCATATACGCGTTGTTTGTACCAATGGCACTGCCCGTTTTAAGCGGTTGATGGCCGTGGCCTTCACATGCACCCGTGCCCCGTGCTCGAATGCAGCGACAATGATGACTCTCCACTGCCAGGAAATGAAGACGCCATGGTTTCCACTATTAAGACCTTGACAAGGTACGGGTGCATAACCATATTGATTTCTCCCCACTATGGGGACACCGAGAAGGCAGAGGATATGTAGCCATATCGTTTTCTCCCAACTACGGGGACCCCGAGAAGGCAGGGGTTATGTAGCCATATTGACTTCTTCCCATCATGGGGATCCAAGGAAGGCAAGGCTTATGTGGCCACATTTATTTCTCCACCCTATCTTGACCCTGATGAGTTGGTGTTATGTAGCCATATTGATTCCTCACCACTCACCATACTGTATGGACCAGGAAACCACATGCCAATAGGAGGATATAAGATCACCAAGGCCACCATAGAAGGGGTAGAGGCGATGCCAAAACAGTCTTAGCTATGCGTTACAAGGTAGGGGTCGCCATGCACAACATGGCCAAGTGGTTGCAGTACACCCTGAAGTGGAGAGATTACTACCAGCAGCAGAAAAAGAAAATGTACCATCAAGATTCCAAAGGGATAGTGCAACAAGTGTTTCGCAAATGGTATAGACAAGGGCAGGTGCACATGCGACACTACAATACCCAAAATGTGATGTCACCGCAACCGGCATGGGATGCATGGGAGGAGCAGGCAAGGCAAATCTGGAGTCAGTCTACCAAAAAGATAATGGAATGCACTTACCGGAGGGTGAAGGACGAGGTCCGACAGTACATTCGAAAGCTGTTAGCAGGACACGAGTGGGCTGTAGCCATACTGCATGCAGAGGCGATCAACGCCAGCCGCAAAGGACGCCCTAGGGATGGCAATGAATCCGGTATTGACGGCAGCAGCATACACAAACGGCGTAGAACAGAGTAGGACAGTATGTCGCAAGAGAGAGGAGGAAAAAAGCACACAGTGAACGAGAACAGGAGTTTGCAGGGAGGAAGCACCTTGGAAGGAAAGATGAATCTATGGGTCTCAGCAATACAGGAGACTACGTGAGCTTCACCATCAACATAAGGCCGTTAGGCGTGGCACTGCGTAGTGCATATGCAAGGGGTAGACCAAGCAGGTAGTGAACAGAGACAGCTCCCCAGGTAAAGCTGGAACACATGCCAAATGTGGAGCACTCGTTTGTACTATATGCCCTACTTCTTGAACCAGGCGGTTGCCTGAGAGCTCACATTACACTCTTTGAACTTGTTGAGCCTGAGGAAAAAAAAAGATTCCTCACCACTTTTTGGATCGTGACACAACACCGGGTTGCGAGTGTCCGCGGAGCGCCGCGAGACACCGAAGCTCCCCAATGGTTTTCCTTTGATGTTATGCCTTTTGTTTTATGTAGGGGATCAAGGACAAGAAACAGCACAGAGAGGGGTTGGCGGACCGCAACGAAGCTAAATGTATTGATTTCTGCCCACTATGGGGACCCCGAGAAGGTAGGGGTTATGTAGCCATATTGATTTCTGCCCGCTATGGGGACGCCAAGAAGATAGGGCTTATGTAGTAGCTGCATTGATTTCTTTGTACTATGGTGACCGCGGTAAGTCGGTATTAGGTGGCCATACTTTGCCCATCGGCAGGCAAGACACTGGTTTTGTAGCCATATTGAAGAATGCTATTTCTAGGGAGCCGGATAAGGCGTGGTTTGTGTAGCCGTATTTCTTTCTCCCCAGCGGGTTCCAAGCTACTGTCAGGACTTTTGAGGGTCCCGAGAAGGCAAGGTTTGTTTAGCCACATTGACTTATTGCCATGGGATGTAGCGGTAGGTCATTATGCCCAACAGGCAAACCAATATCATACGTACACATGGTTGGCCAACCAGCCGCCCTTGAGATCTCTCCTCGTGCCCTTCATGCATTAGATGTGGCAAGGACCCATGTGTAGACCTCCGCCACGGGATCCATGTTCAATTGAGCATGCACAATGGAAGATGCAAACTTTCACACACAAACACACACATACAGACTACAAGATGCCTTTTCGCCTCCGGACTGACTGCAGGCAGAATTCCTCGTCTCCTCTCCATCACCCTAATGCCTAGGGGCGCAATGCACAACACAAGGGCACAAGGCCCAGCTCCATGGTTGCCATGCCCAGCTTAATCGCACAATGCGTAGCTCATTGGTTTCACTGGCCCCTTCTCCTCCACTCTTCTCTCTGTCGGTGCAATGCCATGGTCTGAGGGCTCATACGGTGGTTTGTAAGCCATAAAAAGTCAGGGCTCCGTGCATGTGATGTGCCGCATGTGGCAGTTCTTTCACTACAAGGCGGCATCCATGCATAATCTCATCCTGTGGCCACT
The DNA here is from genome assembly GCA_964036045.1 of Eutreptiella sp. 'Long Island Sound 2002'. Lineage (NCBI taxonomy): Eukaryota > Euglenozoa > Euglenophyceae > Eutreptiales > Eutreptiaceae > Eutreptiella > Eutreptiella sp. 'Long Island Sound 2002'. The sequence continues at coordinate 142,437,761 of OZ038378.1, forward strand.
ACATTCTTTTAAACGAGACCGCCGTCGATTGTTCTTTGGTGTTCCGCTGCTCACTGGTCCCGTTCTCACACAGGGCTCCAGGGCTACAGTGGCCTTGCCCCACATTTTGCCTTTTCTTTCCATTGCTAAGTCTGAACTGCTTGGTCCATCATGTGGCCTGGGGCCATGCGGTGCGCATTCCTTTCTGTTGGGCAAATCGTTAGGGCCTCCAGCTTCCGTTGCCATCTATTGGGCACTGCAAACAGCAGTCACGTCCCAGCGCCTGCGGCCCCCGACCGTGTGTGGCTTGGCACTGTAAAGTGTCCTCCCATCCCCTGGCATGCGGCGTGAAGTGTGTGTTTTGCTTGGCGATGCAAGCTGTACTCACGTCTCGAGACATCCGGCCCCTTGTGAATATTTTGCGCGGCACTTCAAACTGAATCTAGGTCCCAGGGCCGGCGGCCTCGTAATGTGTGCTATTGGGGGCTACAACGTGCAGTCATGTCCCAAGGCCTGCGGACTCCAAGCACTGTGTAGATGGGCCTTGCAATTTGCACTCACCTCCCATGGCCTACCACCTCCAATGAGTGTGTTGCTAGGCATTGCAAACTACACTCAAGTCTCAGGGCTTGCAGCCTTCGGCTTGCAACTATGCGCTGCTCGGACCGCAAATTGTAGTCAAGCCCTAGCACCTATTATCTATGGTTATTTCCTTGTCGCGCAATTCGAACTGTAGCCACATTGTAGGGCTTGCGGCCTACTACCAGGTAACATGGGGATTGCAAACTGCCCACGACTTGCCGCCTACAATTTGTGGGCTGCTAGCCACTTCAACGGACGCTCATGTGGTAGGGCCGCTCAGGCTGCATCGTATATTGCTCGGCACAAAATCACGGACAAGCTGCTGCCTCCGCCTACTTTTGTTGGTCACTAAATCGCGTAGAGCAAATGGCCCTCCTCCCCGTCTGCGCAGCTCCCGTGTCCACCAAATTATCACAGAGTGCTGCTTGGGAGTTTCCACTATCCTTGTTTTTCCATGTTATGACTCTTTACCGTCCCTCTTTTGGTGTCCATTATCCTCGTTGTCCCGTGCTGCCCCTTGAAACAAACCAATTTGCTCGCCTCCACCTAAGCAAAAGCCATGCACCTACGCCTCCAACACCATTCATCGTGGTCAGTTGTTCCTCAAATCCTCCTAAGCCCGTTTTTGCTCCGTTACCGCATCCCGTTATGTCTGTTAAAAGTAGCACCAGTCAGCAGCACCTCAAATGCAACGACCACGCACTTGACTCCACGGCACCACACAACGGGCGAACTACTAGGCTCTCTTCATGCCTTTGCCAAGGGGAAGGGCCTGACTCTCTCGCCCAAAAACGACACCCACACGGCCTCCAAGTGCTCCCATTCTTTCAACCTTGGTCCTTCGGATGCTGCTCCGAAACCCCATACCCCACCACACAAAGACTCCCAGTGAACTCATGAAGGCTAACCTTAGGTGTCACAACCGAAAGGTTGGGAGATCCATTCTCGGATGGGGCATGCCTAGAGGCGGGTAATGCGCAGCTATGCGTCCGTGGAGGCCGTGGAGGCCGCCTTGCTGCTAGGAGCACCAATGAGTGCGAAAGCGCCAATCCACACACAACACATGGGGCAACATGGCGATGACGCGCTCATTGATCTATTACCATCTAGCCGGGCCGGTGGAAGCCGCCGAGCGACCACGGCACTGCTAGGATAGTCGTGGGGCAACAAGCTAGGCTCTAACCTAAAGTGCATATTGCGACAGGGCAATAGAGGGACGCACCCGTACCCGAGGCCTGCACCTTGGGGCACACCAATGGGGAATGTGGCCATAGAGGCGCCCTGCCCGAGTCCTAGCCCCGGACCCAAGCCGAGCCCCAGGCCCAGCTCAAGCCGGAACCCCAACCCCCGCTCCAGCCTAGGACCTAGCCCCTACGTCAGCCCCAGACCCAGCCCCTACCCCAGTCCAACACCCAACCACAACCCCTACGTGAGCCGGGAGATCTAGTAAAGATGGTGAAACACTGCACCACACACATTCACATTGGGAGCTTTGACTAAAATACTTGGGGCGTCACACACACATTCATATTTCCACTAAACAGGCACAACTGTGTAACTGCTAAGATTTTTTCACATGGACGCGTACGTGTTGAAATCGACTGTTAGCTTTGCTAATTGGGGTTTTATATGTCTGTCTTATTTGTTCCAGATTGTTTTTGAAATTTTGCTTGGGGAAGATGGCGGAATGCATGGAATTTCAGAATTACCTCCAGGCCGGAGTGCACGACTCTGTGCGAGAGGGAACCCCAGCAGCGTCCTGGGCAAAGGCAAAAATGCGGTCAACCAAGTCCCTTCGCCATCTGGGGGATTCGCGTTCGCAATGGCTCCAGACATTTGCCAGTGCCTCAGGATTTGGAGGGACAGAGGAGGCGCTCATTGAGAATCTGATTGGCTACACGTTGACAGAGCAGGTCCAAATAAACATGACCACGGGGGCCTTTGAGAAAATCAGGGTACAGCCAGACACTGTCAACAAGGCTTCGGACCCTGCCCTGCTGAGCTTGTTAGAGGGACAGGCTGCCCTGATCAAGTCCCTCACGGAGATGGTCAACGGTCTATCGGAAGCCCCCACGCAGTCGGAAAAGTCTGTGCCACCCCTGTGCCTCAAGGAGTTACATGAGCTGGCCTTGGTATGGAACCACCCTCAATGGGTCACCAGGGTCTTGTACTACCTCAAATGCGCGATCCTCAAGGAAGCCCTGCCGCTAGATGCCATGAGAAAGACCCCCAAGGCGGATGACGAGGCGCAGAAGCCCCTCCTCTTCAACCTCTCGGACGACCACAAGAAAGACACCACGGTATGGACTGAGGTGGTGGGGACGGGAGATTTGGCAGGCGACGCCCCCATGGATGACAGCTCAGGCGCAACCCCCCCGGTGTTGTCCTTGAACAGCTATGTGGTGCTCATGGTGGAGTCTTTGTGGCTGCTGGTGTGGTCCTCCGTCCACTGTTACAAGGAGAGATACGAGTCGGACTCAACTTCTTCTCAACACGCATCAGCGGACCCAGACTTCACCTCGGGCCCGAGTACAGCGGGGGCACGCCTTAAAAAGGTCATGCGACGTCGTTTCAAAATGGTGGATGGGGTTGAGTACTTCGAGGTCCATAAAGGAGAGTGGGTGCGATCGGACTCCGCCCCAGTGGGGTCCTGTAAAACGTGCAAAGGTCACGGGCTCATCGAGAGGCACTGGGTATGGAACTGCCCAAGACTCGAGTGACGGGACTTGGCGGCCCGGCCGGTGGACGCGACATCAATGCTACAACGGCTGAACCGCTTCTGAAAGGGGGGGCCTGTGCTGGCACCCACCCCTGTGGCTGCCTAGGACGTCATCGACTGGCCGGCGGTGGTGGATGCATGGCAAATCTTGGGAGAGACCGACCCCACGGAGTGCCCAGCGGCCTGTCTGGTTTCAACATGGCAGCCATCGACACCAAAAACCCAGACGAGCCACCTTCGACGATTTGCCCAATTCGGGGGCGCTGTCCAGCCAGGGGACATGCAGGCGTTGGCGGAACAGGTCCTGCTCTCCATGTTTGCCCAGGGCCAAAAGGCGGCGGCGGCCAGAGGATGCATATACGCCCTCAAGGCAGTGGCTACCTTGGGGTGCATCCCCCCCCTGCAATGGGACAGGCTGTGGAGAATTTCAAAGGCGGCAGTGGATTCCCCGGGAAAACGACAGTTCAGAGGGCCCGACCTACTCCAGCTCATGACCGAATAATGATCCAGGGTGGGGGAGTGGAAAGTCTATGCCGCAGCGGTCCTATCCTTCGCCACGCTCTGCAGAGTGGGAGAAATATCGTCGCTTCGCCGCTCGAACATCTCCAAAGTGGGAATCACGTACCAGGGGATCAAACGAGACCATCGCCAGATCACGAGACGACTGGGGCCATACGCGCAGGCATGGGCTACGTGGCTCCGCAGGATCGCACCCGGCGAGGCGCCAGCATTGGGACGAGCAGCGGATCTCGAAATGGGTATGGCCAAGCTCTTGCAGGGCACCGACAGAGGAGAGGCCAGGGGGCATGCCTGGAGACGAGCGGGCGCAACCTACCTCCGGTGGTTGGGACTTCCGTGGAGGCACCTCCTGTGGTGGGGTAGATGGCACAGCATCAAAATTGCTCACCTGTACGCGTCTCCCCCCGACGAATTTGAATGTGTGTAGACTACGCGACTGCCTTGGCCAGCCACTGAAGGAATCCGCTGGAGAAGAACCGATATCAGGGATAACAGCGAGGAGCCACAATATGCCTGAATTGTGTTTTGCTTTGTTCGTAAAACTTAACTCGTACGCGTTGGTTTTCTCTTTGTTGGAAATTTATCATTTTTCATGGAAAATTCATGTGTGGGGTATCACCTTACCCATCCCAACCCCTATTTGCACTTCCCCTGTACCACTGGGTGCCACTGCAGACATTGCCGACCGTAGGTCGCCTTCTCCCTCCGCAGAGTGTCCCGAAAACCATACTGAATCACCTCGAAGAGAGGTTGTTAGATCAAGCGCAGGCGCGAGCGGCGTATACCCCCCTTTTTTGGGGTCATTCGCGTAGCATACCCCAAGGTATGATATTGGATGTCCAAACCCTTGTAAAATCATTATTTTGCCCAATAAGACCATCCCCCAATGCATTTTTTGATTCTGAGGCCTCTATCCCCTAAAAGTGGATATCACTTTTTTTGGGGGGTGGGGGGGTGGGGGTGGGGATGTGTGGGGGGGGGGTCAGAAGTTTTCGCTCAACAGGCTTCAAGCAATGGGGAGGCTTACGGTTACCGCATCAACGCCGGTCGAATGGTAAAGCGCCCGACGCATGGTTTAGAGTCGGTGGTTCGAACCCTGGCCTGCTAACTTTTGCAGCGGCGGCGCCGCTTCAAATATTTACCGCGCCACGGTTCGAACCGCTTACCCAAAATTTTGCGGTCGCATGCATTACCATTCGGCCACTACCGATTCTGGCGACCGGAATGTTCCCGACTGCTGGATAAAGTGTCTGCTACTAACAAAAAACCCAAAGTGTGTGTTTCTGTCTGACGGACTGCTGGCCTGTCTAACTGACTGATTGGCTGACTGTCAACATCTCTTTGAGGTGTACTGCCGAAGGCAATAGAATTTTCCCAAAACCTTGCTTTCAGACTGTCCTCTGACACGTACGTATTGGCAGTGCAACACGTACGCGTTGGGTGCGCGGCGCGTACGTGTTGGTGTTTAGACGCGTACGCGTTAGTAACTTAACACGTACGCGTCAGCTCACCAACGCGTACGTGTTAGATTACCGACGCGTACGTGTTGATCTGTTGGTGCGTACGCAGTTCGTACGCACCGCCTACGTGTTACGTGGTATGGCAGCTGGTTGGTCTAGTGGTATGTGCATGTTACCTACGTTTCGAAACCGTGGGTTCAAACCCTTGCATACACACTGCGTCTGCATCGCAGGAAGGAACCGCAAGACCAGGGGCCCACAACGGACGAGGAGGACTTACCCCATGGGGCGCAACCAACAAATACAGGCGCTGAAGATCGGCAATCAAATGCGATCACCGGCTGCCCTTCGTTTTTTTAGCAATAAGGCCTACAGAGGGCTGGTCTGTTGTGGTTGTCCCAGCGTGGGCTGGGCTGGTCTTGTTGGAGCCACCATCTCTGCGCCGGAGGCTGTTCGACGACGAGGTGGCTGGTGCTGGGCTGGAGCTATTGTTGGAGTTGGCCAGGCCAAGGTTCGAACCGAGGAGCCCTGCCGCCGGAGTCTACGCCCATAACCACTCATCCACAGACGAACGTTGCTCAGTTTGGTTGCCGTAACCTGAACCACCCCTCCCTTGCAAAGAGCATCACTGCACCAGAACAGCATGTTGAATGCAAAGTGCATTGAAGACGAAGTATACTTGCCCAAAGCAATTCAATGGAATCCCGAATCAAATATCATGCACAACAGCCGAAACACCATACATACTGCTAAGGAGCATTGGCCTTCCAATACGTTTTGTGTTCCTTCACGTGTGGTTGTTGTGTCCATGCACGCACCCACACATCCCACCCCATCTTTAACAAACCCCAATCCAGATTATCATTTTTTACAACTTCCCTCCACCCTTTCACAAAAACTCGCCTCACCAGTCTACCTCTCCGTCCCCGTACCCCCCCTTTTACTTTCCTTGCCCCCCCCTTGAAGCTCCTAAACCGAATCTCCGTTTTCAGAGTCTTGTGCCTTTCTTCTGCCTTGAAGGCAGCAAAGGCACCAAGGGCATGCCACTGCTTAGCAAACCCAAGCATGTGGTCAACCCAAAGGTGCACCCACAGGGTTTGCACCAATTGGCACCTTTTGTGATGCACTGCCATTTGCGGTAGCACATTTTTTAGGGTTTCAATTTCTTGGGCTCTTAAGAGACCCTCCTTTTTGGCAATGGTTGCACTTTTGTGCAAACAGTCCCACCACCAATCAAAATTTTGCGCCCATGTGTGTCCCCCTTCCACGACATGTTGCAAGAGACCTTCATTGTTAAGGGCTACAATGAGGGGACCCCAAGCCTTTGTGGAAACAAATAGAATTGCTGCGCTTTGTTCACAACGGAGTGATGGTTTTTCACCCCCCTGCCCTGCGATGTCTTGAGGTGCAACACTGTGTGAGGCAACCCTGCAAGGATTTACATGGGTCCACACCCATGTAACAGCGCGCCTCTTCGTGAAGCCATGGTGTTGCACAAGAGCCCTCCAACACCCATCAAGGCCACTTTGAGTAACACGTGTCACCCCATGCAATGCATAGTGAGGAGGCCTTTACTTGGGCAAAATGCTATGTAGCACCTGCCCGTACCAGGTCCAGTGTGACACAATGGGTGAAAGTCCCTTCCCAAAGTCGCAACCGCAACGTGTCCTGCATTTTCCACATACCCAACACACTGGGTCTACATTGGTGCAGTTCCATCTTTTCATGCCTGCCATTGCCTGTTGTGCCACGACATCTGCAACCAGGAAAATTTTTTGGTTTTGCCATGTAACCCCCTTGTACTTCATACTTTGTGTTTAGGGCCTCTTGCACCTGCTCATCCATTTTGCTAACCCTTGTGAGTGATCGTAGCAGAGCACGTTTTTCAGAGCCGTGTGAAATGCATCAGCTACCAAGCGGGTTACCCGATCCAAGCCCTCCAAGCATAAAAAAAAGTGCCGCTTGTTTAGTTGTGTACCATCCACAGAAAGGCGTACCCCGAGGTTCGGGTACAAATTTCCCTTACGGGTGGCCATCATGAGTCCCAGTTTCTCTCTCAAATTTGTACCGGCCCCCAGCAATTTGTGGTCCCCGTCCATTGCATTGTAGTCAACTACTGGAGGTGCACTAAGTTCGTCCTTCACTCTTTTGACTTCATCCAGGGGGCATTTAATCCGGAATGTGGGGATGGAGTATTGTAGGGCCCGCCAGCTTTTGCCCTCTTTGCGGCAATCCCACAGGAGGGCCTCTACATGCCACATCTGGTTTTGGGGCATGGGCCCATCCGTCGTTTTCAAAATGAGGGTGCTCACGTTTTCGCCAGCTTGTACTTGCCAGGTCGGACCAAGAATTTCCGTGACTGCCGTTTGCAGTTCCGCCATCCGTTCCCATATCTTAGTCCTTCCCAGCTGTTGGTGCTCCTTAAATGGGGGCCTATTCCTTGAGTGGGGCAAAAAAAAACCCTAGGGAAAGACAACAAGGGGGGGGGGGTGCATGGACACAACAAGGTTCGCATGTATAGGCACCAGTGCAACACTCAACACGTACGTGTGCACGTACGAGTCGGCACAGCAACGCGTACGCGTTTCATTTTTAATGCGTACGTTCCACAACAGCGAATCGTACGTTTCATGAACCCAACGCGTACGTGCCAGAACAGCGAATCGTACGTGTCATGTACCCAGCGCGTACGCGCCAGCACAGCAACACGTACGATGCAACACCGTACCGCGTACACACCCCGCACTCCAATGCGTACGCGCCCCTTCCACAACGCGTGCGTGTTGACGCACAGTGCACCCATTGCACATGCTACCCAGCACACAGCCTGAACCCAAGACTCCGCAGCAGCTGCAGGTCCTCCCACGACACCTTGCCGCGGCCGACCTGGGTAAAAAACACCAGTGCGTAGCGTTCACCACGCCACGGGGCTGGCATGTGCAAAGCACCACCGCAAAAAACGACCCCATTCCGGGCATCCAATGCCACCCCATCCTCATCCACCCTATCATGCCCCTCTGGCCCTGCAACACATGTCATTGTGTAGGGGCGGGTTCCCTTTGTGGGGAACACGAGCCCCGCCTCTTCCACACAAAACTCCCCACCTGAAAAATCACCAGCAGTCGCAATGGCACTCAAGGGCAGGTGGTCCTGGTTCTTATGCCCTGGCATTGTGGTTGAAGGGGAAACAACATGGTTCACTTGGATGGCAGTCCAAGTGAACCACGATGGCAACCTTGCGCGCCCGTAGGCATTGATGGCTGCGCACACCTTTGGGAAGTTGCGTGTTGCAGCAGCCACACGGACATTGCCACGCTGCACCACCCCAAACAACGCGGAACGAAATCGTACTCCCCACCTGTCCTTGGAATGCCATGCCCCATCCAACCCCTCCAACAAAAAACATATGTGAGGGGAGGGGAGAGCAGCAGCCCCTGGGAGTCAACTACCATTACCACCATCACGGCCTCTGCCACCGCCACTACCACTGCCACTGGGCTGCTCTGCCGCCTTGCCTAACTGTAGACTCCGCACAGTGTACTTGTCCCTCAATGATGTAAGGGCACGCAGAGTCTTCTCCCCTTGTGTCGACTCCTTGCATCGATGAGTGAATCCCTCAGGTCCTCAATGTATGTGGTGGCCTGAACAAGGCCATCCCTGATTTCCATTGCTGCCAGTTGCAAAAAATTCTTCTGATCTTCCACATCTTTCCCCCCCTCCCCAAGGCCAGGGCTGGCTGCGCCTTTCTTGCTTGCCCTCACAGAGGCATCGTGCAGCTTCTCTCTTAAGTCCCTAATCTCATTGTCCTTTTCTCTTCGCTCATCCTCCCACTTTGCACGCTCTTCCCTCAGCATTTAATACGCAAGTCATTGTTCAATTACTCAGTGGCCACTGAACATGGTCACTGGATAGGGGCGACTGGGCGAATGCGGTTTCCAATGCAGGTGCCTTGGACTCCACACGCCTGCATTCCCCCTAAGAAGAATGAAAGCGGTAAAAACTTTGCAACGCTTCTCGTGCATAAAACTGCACGTCGCGATCTTTGTCATTGGACAGACGTGTCAAAACGGGCAAAATTAATGCACGCGCAGAAGCATGCATACGCATGCAGACATGAGGTCTGCCCTTGCCACTAACCTCTCGTTTGCGTATGTCCTTCACGTTGATTCGTGTTAATTTGGCCCGTTGTCAATTTGACTACACGGGCCTCTGGGCCTAGCAGAGCTCGCATTGTACAGTTTGCTAGCTCTTCGCGTACGCCACAGCGTGTGTACGGCGGCGAAGTGCAGGTGAGCGAGTCTGGCCCATCGAGTTGGGTGGAGTGCAGTATTTGCCCTCGCAAGTTTTCGCTAGGGAGAGACTAAGTCTTTCGCCGGAAGCCGCCGGATCCCTCACTCTCATGTTGACCGTGCTCAACCCCATACCCTTCAACGGTGCTCAAAAAGGGCGTGAAACCGATCCGCCGCTCTTTATGTCCGTTGCGATCGGCGTTATCCCTGTTGCGCGAGTTGGAAATCGACACCATCCTAGTAATTGCAGTCCTAGCGAACCTCCCCGCTACCCTTGGCTAGTTGACCCCGAATGTTGAGCATCTGGTGAAGACGAAAGTGATCGCCTTTTGTCACCTGCAGCGGCCGCCTTTACGCCTATTGTTTTGCTTCAAGCACCAGGCATCCTGCTCAGCATTTTCATGCTTGATTCGCACTCACACACATACACGTTCGTCACTGTGTTGTCAGCCGTCGTGGCCGTGTTGGTGCGACAAGACTCGTAGTTAGAGATCGGAAACTTCACACACCACTAGGATGGTAGGGCCATTCACCTTGAGGTAACGGCACACCCAATGAAAAATACATTGTGCACATGTGTGCCAAGAGAAAGGCGAAAGAGTACCACGTTTTGTTGCAGTGGCCACACGGGCATGCCATGGTCCCCGTGGGGGTTAACTTTAAATGCAATCCGGGGTGAGCGCAAGATTGCATGTCCATGAATGGGTTTGTGACCAACATGCATTTACAACTCTTTGTGCCTGGCATGCTAGGGTCCATGTGGTTCAGTGTACAAGGCATTGTAGGTACACTTGACCTTTCTTCCGGCCGCATAATATTTCTGCACGTAGGCGTAGTTGCGGTGGAAAATGAGACTTTTTCCCCGTTGGACCATTACTCAGTGCGGTTGTACCTTTACACCCTACTGGCTCAGGCGCCACCAGGTAATGCTCTAGTGTGGGCTTGTTTCAAACTTGGCACAACCGTCTCTGAGCAACATTGACAGTTGTTTGCACATGGGTGTGACGTTTTGCTCTGCAAACCCCCGGAAGCTCTTTATCACACATGCACTCATTTTGTCACTTCTTTGACGATCTCAGTGCAAGCCGTTTTTTGACCTCCCGGGACACCCGACACAGTTCGGGGACTATTTTGTCTGCAGCATAAGTTTCGCACAACCTCATGTCAACACATCCCTGGTGGCGGCTCAATGCACAGATGGCAAGATGACTGCTGCACCTAAAGCTACTCGTCAGGCATGGATGTTTTGGGGGCTTGAGAGCTGTTTGGAGGTTACCCATCTACAGGGTGTTCACTAGTTGTGCCTCGTCTCAACTTTTGTTTGCGTCTCCAATGTTTAGGCAGTTTTCCTGTCTTTGTTTTTGTTAACCCATGGACGGGGTTGAGCAGCGTAATCAGAACCAGCAAGAGTCAGCCGAGGAGCGGCTGGCGGCGCAAGCCAAAGAAATTCAAGAACTCAGAGAGCAACTCGCCCGAGTGGCAGTGAAGGAGGGGCCCCGCCTGCCCCCACTGAGCGTACCAGAAGTAAACCGAGCCCTCGAGAAGCCCCAGTTGGCACAGTGGATGAGACTCATGTTGTCCAACATCAAGGCGTACGTGCGCCTCAGAGCTGGTGAGGTGGGGGAGATCCCCCGACCAAGTGAGTTTGGCGGCCAGGCGACGGAGGCCGCAGTCGACCCAAGAGAGCAGCTGGCGTGGAGGGTCTGGGACTGCGTGTCCCAGTCCCAGGCGGCGTATGCCCGAAGGTATGCAGGGACGCACGGAAAAACCAGCTCCGAGTCCAACCATTACACCACGCTGGAGGAGGCATGGAAGGAACAAGGATCGGCGTTCACGTGGCGGAGCGTGAAATTCAGGGAGGTGGGAGGAGTACTGCAATGGCAGTCGAGGCAGGGCGAGTGGATCCCTGTGGACTCGCCGCCCAGCGGGGGGTGCCAGAGGTGCGCGCAGCGGGGATCCCCCGACGAACGCCACTGGCACTTTAGATGCCCACACTGGTCCTGACACGACCGACTGGAGCCCGGACAGGCCGCCCCGGGCTCCGGCGTTGCGGACACGGCGGCAGAGCTGCGGGCGCTCGCCCGCCGGTGGGAGACAGCAGCCCGGTCAGACGACCCCTGCTCACCAGAGGAAAGTGCCATGCAGTCCTGGAGACCGAGAACCCGCTCGCAGTACGCGTCCCGACTCCGGGCCTTGGCGGCTTACGCGGACCGCACGGGCCCGCCTGATACAGCCGCAGCACTGGCAGGCCTCCTGGCGGAGCGGGCGCAAGCCGGCGCTACAGCGTCAGCCCTGCGGGGTATTACATCCGCGGTCAGAGCCGTGGAGGACCTCCAGTGGCTGCCCCCAACAGTCACCACCTTGCACAAGCGGATTGCGGCGGGAGCCGCATCCTCGGGCTCTCAGCCCTATCTGTCCCTAGCAGGCTTGGTCCAGCTGGTCGAAAAGGCCAGAGACTCTAGACACGGAGCGGTCTTCAGCGCATTGGCCATCATCAGCTGGGTATGCTACCTGCGGGTGGGCGAAGCAGCTGGCATCAGGGTTACTGACCTGGCTATGCCAGGCTTTGTCCAATTTTGGAACTCCAAGACAGGGGAGGAGGGGTACACCACCCGCCCCCTGTACAGGTATGCGGACGGCGTCCGGGCGTGGCTTCATGGCCACATGGTTTCGCTGGGCCGGTCCTCAGACATGCTCGTCTGGCAGTTAGGGGAAGCGGGGTTGGAGGCAGGCATGGCCGACGCCCTGGCGAGCACCGCCCACTTCCGAGCCAGGTGGCACGCCCTGCGCAGGGGAGGCGCCGCAGCGACTTGGGCCCGTAAGCCAGACCTCGCCTACTACAAATGGTGGGGCAGATGGCAGAGCACGGCCGTGGCGATGCAATACGGCACCAAATGGTCAGACCCGGGAGTCGTTGCCCCTACGGTGCTGCCCGCATGGTCCCGTGGCCTGGGGCCTTTGCCGACTCCGGAACGCGTGGGCGTCCTGGCCCTGTGGGGATCCCCGATGTTCCCCAGTATCGCGAGCGCCCTCAACACCCCGACCAAGCGCAAGCAGAGACTTCCGCGAGGTCAGAAGCTGGAATCCACTGCGAGCGGCACGCTTGGGGGAGGAGGCGAAGGAGACCAAACCGCGGCCGAGCTGGGGGAATCCCCAGGGGACGGCTCTGCTGAGGTGGGCCTGGGGCCTGACACAGCTCCTACCCTCCCTCCACTTCCTCCTTTGGCCTCTGCCATTGAGCGCGGCGCCGTGTCTCGGGAAGATGCGGGTCAGCTGTGCACGGTGGCGGGGCCTTTGGTGGCCGTGGGGGGGGGGGCGTGCGGGCCGGGAACGGCAGCCGGGCCCATCAATGTCGATTCCGACGTGGACACCGACGACAACAGCGAGGATTCCGGAAGCGAGCCCTCTGGCGAATTCGCAATCGGCAGCGCCAGGGGCTCCCCCGGGCGTCGACAGGCCGGAATTGCCAGGTTCGTTGGACGGGAGCGTAAGCCGTGGTCCTCCAGGGCAGCCGTTGGCCCAGTCAGAGGAGGACCCGCAGCGGGCTCGAAAGCTGGAGTGGTGGGCCGTGTCTACCGCACATACGCGGGGCCGCGTCGCGCTAAGGTGGTCCTGGATGGTACGTAGGCCGTGCGATCCCGAGCCCCCGCACGCCGTCAAGCTGGGAGACCTCGTTTGGCCCAGCAGGTCGGAACGCCGCAGCCCAAGCGCATCAAGCTCGGGCAGGGCGGGCGTGTCCGGACGCCGGAGGCGCAAGGCCCGGTGGAGGGTGCCTTCGTGGCTGCAGCTGAGCGTCTCAAGGCCAAGGCTTGGGGGAGGGCGGGCCTAGTGGCGTCGCCCCCCTCCCCTCTGTAAGGGTCCCGACAGGGGTGGGAGGGTGCAGGAACAGCCCCCCCTCTTCCTGGAGTTCATGCAGACGCTCACCCCCCATTTTCACTGGATAGCCGAGCGGGAACGTTGTGGCTTGTGGATGGTTGCGAAGAGGGTGGATTTGTGGTTGAATAGAGTATTCGATACAGCCGAGGATTTCCGCTTGCAAGGGGCTTTACCCGCTATCCTGGGCGCCTTGCGCAAGCTCCACCCGGACGCCTGGGAGGCATGCCTCCATATCAACACCTCCCCCATTCCGCGGTTCATGGGGGGGGTGGAGGACGCCATTTTGGACCGGGGATTGGGACCGGTAGGCTCCCACCAGCTACCGGACGAACTGTCGGATGCTGTCGTACCGCCCTTCTACCATGGAGGGCTCCAGGATTTTGACGTCGAGCGAGAGTGGCAGGACGGGGATAGGGTGGTCCGAGGGGCAACCAGATGGGTGTCGCAGCAGGTCCAGAGGATAGTGCAGGCGTTGAGGGGGGCGGGGGTCTACGAGGAGCCGGCCGACCCCCCCCCCCTCGCCCACGTGTTACCCCTTCGTCATCCCCAAGTCATCCGAGAAGGTCTCCTTGATCTTGAGTTGCGTCAAGATCAACAAGAGTGACGGGGGCAAGCCCCCCACTTTTAGATTGGATTCCTGGGAGGATTTGGCTAGGTCCTTGTCGGCGTTCCCGCCTGATGTGGACCTCTACGGCCTCCACATTGACCTCAAAAATGCGTTCTGGAGCTTTTGCTTGCCCCAGGGTGCGCGCCAGGTTTTTCGCTTCCGGCCCGCCCCCGGGGCTCCGCCTGTGGCGCTGTCGCGCCTACCGTTTGGCTGGAAATACAGCCCCTATCTGTGCCAAACGAGTTTGGCACGCATTCTCCAGGGGGTACTGCCCCCCGAGATACTCCTTGTGCACTACCTCGATGACTTTTTGCTCGTCTTCACTGATAGGGAGGTGCTCAGGGAGGCGGGGCGAGTGGCAGTGCGTGCCCTGATCGAGGCTGGTTTCCTCATAAGTCCTAAGACTGTCCTGGACCCGGTGCCTGTGGCGTCGTTCCTGGGGAAGGAACTCGACTTGCAGGCCAGACGGATCAGGAGCCATGAACAAGCACTGCTCCAGTTGTGGGCGGGATGGCTGAGGCTGGCGGTTGGCGCAGGCAACGACCGGCACCTCCAAAGCTTCCTGGGTTTGCTGAATTGGCATGTGCGTCCGAGGGGATTGGGTTGCCCTTTCGCGGCGGGCGCCTACTGCTGGTTGCGCTGGGGTAGGACAGTGGGGGGGGTCAAGCAGCCGGCCCAGGGCTTCCCCCTGAAAATGCTGGGCAGCCTCGCAACATTGGTGGCGTTGGCGGCCGAGCCCTGGCAGGCGCCGGGCGGGGAGGCCTGGCGGCAATTGAGGACCCTCAAGTTTGGGACCGAGGATAGGCTTTCGCGATCATCTGTGTGGTGCGGGGGCGTCGTCATCTGTGTCGATGGAGCGCGCGATGCGGGGTGCTGGAGGGTTGGGGCGCTCGTGCCGGGAGTGGGTGTGCGTACGCATGTGACACCTCCTGCCCGCTTCGCCAGCCAGCAAACCACGGAACTGAGGGGAGTGGCGTGGGCTGTCAGGTTTGCAGTCAGGACGGGACACCGATCTGTTACGGTCTGTAGCGACAGTGAGGCGGCCATTGCTCAGGTCCTCAGGCTGCGCGCGACTAGCCACCTGACCCACCACCAAACAGTCCTTCGGTCGTTGGCTAGAATCCTGTGGGTATCGGGGATCGTGCTCCGCCTCGTGTGGGTGCCCTCGGCGCTTCAGCCGGGAGACCCTATGTCCAGGGTGACGTCAGTGTTCGGAGGCTCGCAGGCCAGGGCGGAAGTCGAGGCTTGGTGCACGTGGGATGCATTGCTGGAGAATCTGGGCGAGGCTCGGGTGAGGGGGGTGGTGTGTCTCCGGGGATGCTAGCCCCCCCCCCCCCCCAGCAGAGCAGCGGCGGCAGAGTATGCGCCCTCCATGTAGCAACCTTTTTCTTTTGCTATCCGCACCTATGACCAAGCGGCGGGGCTCGCGTGGCGCCCACAAGCGACGGGGTTCCCGTGGAGCCCACCGAAAGGGTCACCATGGCGGACAGCGGCACCGACGTTCCGCGGACGCCCAGCAGCGCCGGGCGGCGAAGTGGAGCAGAGTGCTCCGCACCCGCCTTCGCGGCAGGTTGGCGCGCCTGCCCGTCCGCCGGGTGCTGCTCGGCAACGGGGTACGCCTGTGCCCCCAGTGCCCCCTCCCTGACGACAGGGAGGGATTTTTGGAAAGGGCGGTCCGGGACGTGGCCGCACGCGTGGGAGGCACGCCGCACCGCCGCACGACCCCCGGCGGCCGCAGCGTCAAACCCCCAGGGCGGCATGCCTGCTGCCAGGTCTGGGAGGTAAGGCTGCCGGAGGGAGTCGCTGTGGCCTCCCTAACGGACTGGAACCAGGGACGCAGGGTTGCCGTACCCTATATATGGATCCAGGCCCGGTATGGGCCGGTGTTGCAAATTGCCCGCCTCTTCAACCCGTGAGGTCTGACGACTGTCGTCGTTGTCTGTGCCTGGCCGGTGCGGTGGGTGTCCCTGACGGCTTGGCCGCTGGGTGCTGATTTGGGTTTGTATTTTTGGGCCGCGTCGGTCCGCGTTCCGCTGGAGCTGAAGGCCGGGTGCTGGGACTGACCGCCTTTTACCGTTAGTAAGGACTCGGCGACAGTCGTGCTCGCCTGTTTCTGCCCTCTGCAGAGGTTGACTCCGGCGGCGTGGCCGCTGGGTGCGCCTGTTGTGTTGTCTTTTTACATGGTTGGCGGCACGGCCGCTGGGTGCTTTATTTATTCACCTTTTTGGGCCAGCATCACTCCGCAGCCGGCTGGGACTGACGGCCGGTTGGTGCGATTAGCCCGCCTCTTTGTCCGCAGGGCAAGACGACCGTCGTGATCGCCTGTAACTGCCCGCTGTGGTGGCTGTCCGGGGCGGCGTGGCCGCTGGAGGAGTCCGCCGGGCTTAGGTTGTGGACCCTGTGGTGGATACCTGGATATGGCGGAGATCTTTTTGGGCCGACCTCACTCCGCGTCCGGCTGGGGCTGCCGGCTGATTGGTGCGATTTACCCGCCTTATCTGTTCGTGGGGCACGAAGACCGTCGTGACCACCCGTGTCTGACCACTGTGGTGACTGTCCGGGCGGCGCGGCCGCTGGAGGGGTCCGCCGAGGGTGGCGTTGCTGAATTGGGCCCGGTACAAGACACGAATCCTGACCTCCCTCCACTTCAGCCTCTGGCCTCTGCCATCGAGCGCGGCGCCGTGTCTCGGGAAGATGCGGGTCAGCAGTGCACGGTGGCGGGTCCCCTGGTTGTCGTGGGGGGGGGGGGGGGGTTGCTTCTGTTGCTTTACCTTTTGCTTGATAACTACCTCAGTTCACATTCCTCTGGGGCTGGGATCCGGATGTGGGACCTATGGTGTGGGAACTGGGTACAGCGGAGAATGAATACCCAAGTCCTGTGCAGTTTTCTTGTGCTCTGCTTGTGCAAACACTAGTTGTGCCTCGTCTCAACTTTTGTTTGCCTCTCCAATGTTTAGGCAGTTTTCCTGTCTTTGCCCGCCCACCCACCCACTGACCGGCTGACCCCCTGAGAGCACCTGCCTTTCCTGTCCCTTTTGAAACCGATTCCCTCGGGTAGAGTGGGGGATCTAACCGTGCTGCAGCGTGTGGACCAGGGTATAGGGTCAGGGTCCGTATCAGACTGGGGTCCCGCATCCAGCGGAGTGGTCCGCAGCGCACCCGTCCATACAACCGCCGGTGTTCCGGCCTTGGTGATACTTCAGTACTGCCATCCCAAGTCCTGTGCAGTTTTCTTGTGCTCTGCTTGTGCAAACCTAAACGCGCAGACTGGGGGACACGCAGGTTGGGGGATACAGCTTTCGCTTGTTTGTCGAGCAAACCACAATCATGCCACCGTGACGATTGCTTCGTGCTATCCACAACTTGCTTTTGGGCCAGTTTCAGTGACTGCCTTTGAGTTTTGCGTAACCTTTTCGTCCAGCTCGTCCAGTCTTACATTAGTTGCCCCTAGCCTGTGGGCCTGTGCAGGTTGTTCTCTTTCCAGCGCCAGAATTTTCGCGTCCGTGGCTGCTGAATCCAGGTGCAAACCAGGCCTGTGCAGTTTGTTTGCGGAGGACCTTCTCTCCCCAAACAAACCCTTAAGGAGGGGGGTGTAGCGGTAGGGGGTCCCTCCCCCACCGCTCCGGCCAGCTAGAGTGGTACAGAGCTGGTTTGCGCTGCAGGGCAGGAAGGCAAAACATTGAACTATGTGGTGATGACCATGCGCCTGTGACACGGGGGCGTATGCGAGCCCAGTATCCGTTGCCTCATGGCCCACCGCTCCGAAAAGTTGTGGTCAGGGGTCATGCTAATTGTGGCAGTAGCCGCGGGTTTGTGCCCGGTAATGGCGCATCATATGGACGAAATATGGCTTATTGGAGTGCATACTTGTCCATTATGGCACATATAGTAGCTCTTTGTGGTTTTTTAGGCATGTTTGGGCTATGCAAACCGCACAACCAAGATGGCGCCCACGTTTTCTATTGAAAACATCGTCATATGTCGCTTGGGGCGCCCGTATCGGTATGCTGGTAGATGGTTTTTGAGGTCATTAGTTATACTGCTGGGGATACCCAAGGGTTGGAGACATTTTTGTGTGTTTTTGCATGCATGTGCATTTTTGGTGCCGTTCGTGACCCCAATGGGCGATACTATAGTAAGAAGACTATGGCGAGTTGGACCGCCATATTTTCACACGATGTTTGCATGATCCCTTGTGTGGAATTTGAGCGCTTAGGTCAAGGTACGGCGACCATGGCGGCGCGGTACACCCCCCAAAGCGAATGCCAATTGGAGGCAACCGGCACTGTGACCGGTGTTGACGTAAGCGCCATTTTCAAATCCGGAGGGCTTTTGATTCAACGAATGGACAAGGGTCAGGGCATTTGGTCTCTACTTTGATGCCTATGGTGACGTTGGGCCTAGATCGTTTCTTAGCGACGTCTAGCCATTTTTCTTTGCGCACAATGTGGGCAATTTTCATCGCTAGCATGTAACCGTTATCCTCAGCACCTTCTTAGTGACTCCAAGGCCGTTGGGGTGCCTGAGCGATTTGAGGCATACGAGGCATAGTTCCATCCAAATGACATCACTTTGCTAGCTGTGGAGAACCGCAACCTAGGCACACAAAAGGCGCTTTGGTTCCTATGAGGAAGCACTGCCCCATCCTAAACCTGCACCAAGACCAGCTACTTTGAACAACAAGGATTGGGCCAAGGATGCCCAGGCAAGGGTGCAGGTGATGGCAAGGCACAAGCGAAGTCATTGTGAGGATTGTGGTCATCTGAACCCCAAGGCAACTTGTGCATGGGTTGTGGGCCCTCCTATCACCCGGCGATTAAATTGTTCACACATCCATTGACACATTTATGTTTCGCTGTGTTTGTAAGGATGCAATGAGGACATTATATTCAAAAGAACGGACCCCGTTGCGGTTATTTGATGTCGCCACTCGTTTTTCTGCTAGCCGGCATGCCTTTGCTCCTTTCGGGGTACCTCTGTTGGAATATGGTACTATTTTCCATTTGTTGTAAGCGGTAAAAAACCAACTTCATTCCACCTATGTATAGGCAAAATGTTGGAAATGAAACGGGAAACTAGGAAATGCTCCCCAAAAGGGAAAAAAATTTTGATCCCCCCAACCACCCCCCTCCGGACCCCCCCCCTGCCCACACCCCGGCGGTTGGTGTCTGGAACTGAACTAAAGACCCCCCGCCCCATTCCGGTGCGACCCTTTGACACTAGTGGCCACAAACCTCACCTTGCTTTAGTGCACGCAATGGCTGTGGGATTTGTTTGTGTCTACGTCTTTTATGGTACCACACAACTCAACGCAATTGCAGTTGATGGCATTTCGCAAGGCCTACCTCCCCGCCCACCCCTAGCCTCCCAGTTGGCAATGTTTGCCATGCAGGGTTTTTCTCTCGGTGTCAATTTCCATCATCTGCCGCTTTTTGTGCACACGTCATTGACCAAAGTCCATCAAGGGTTGATCGTGTTGTGTCTTTCGAGAAGCGCCTCACAATTGAAGGTGCTTTTGAACATGCACGACCCTTAGAGGCGACTGCATGCTGGGGATGCCGTCAACGCACAAGCACCCAATAGCGCCCCGGCGAACATAGGGAGGGAGGAGGGGGGGGGTTGGACGAATGATCGGGGGCAGGGGCAAGGGAGCTGCTGCCCCTGGCAGCAGCATGATGCTCCGCTCATGAGGGCAGCAAGACACGGTGAATGGCCTCCACAATTCCAATTGTTTGTATGTCTCTTTACGCCACCGGCGGCAGGACGGGTGCGCCCGCACACGGTGAACAAGTTTTACAATGCATGTGAATTCTATTCCTCTTGTTTGATGTGTTATGCTTGTCTAGGGCTGCAAGCTCTGCAACATTGTGCACAAGATAATATCACGAAAAGTGCCATGCCGCAGAGCAAGCGACGAAACGATAGAAATTAATCAGAGCTCAGCGAGATCTAACAAGAACCATGCACAACGCACAGAGAAATTACCGACAACACTGAGAAGCGCACCAAGAAATGACAATAGCCATTTATAGTGCAACAAGAAATAACAACCAGCGCACCGCGCCAGAGCACACCGTCAAGTGGCAGCATCGTCCGAACTGGCCCAGCAAATAACACAAACAATCTGTATGGGCCCAAGAAATAACAACAACCATGCAGAGCGCATCAAGAATAAGTAGTACCCATTCGGAGCGCACCAAGAAAGAACAACATCCATGCAGAGACCACCGGGAACTACCTAAATAATTATGTAATTCACCAATTCACAACATTTACAATGTGGAAGAATTACATTGTACCCCTACCAACACGAAAAAGCAAAAAAACCGCCAAATGAAATGTATATATCAAAAACATGTGTACCTCCCTAGCCAAACGTTAACAGCATCCATGGGTCATGCCCCCGCCAGATACACGACACATACAAAATGTGTTGATAGCCCCAATCTTGGGTTAAAAGCATAACAAAAAACGCCAGCGAACAATGAGAAAAAAACACCACAACATGGTACTTCTTCATAAACCGAACTTGTACCCTCCGACATTTTTTCGGCAGGTATTCAAGTCATGCTTGGTTTATGGGGCACACGGCGTGCTAGCTTTGGCACACGGTGTACCAACAGGGACGGTGCAAGGCTTGCGTCACCACGGGGGTATGTCACGGCGTGCGACAGGATGCCTCGTGCAAGACAACGGGAATCGGCTATGGAGTTGTTTGTCCGCGGTGTGACGCTGTTCTAGGGTGCCAAAAAGGCCAACGGCAAGAGCCAGATTCGCATTGGATAGTCTGCCGCGGTACATTTTGTAAAGGTGTGGTATTGACTGGCATTGCTCCATGAAATGGGAATTGTCATTGGTGCCCATAACAAGATATTACCACATTCCAATCACTTTGGTCCAAGCTGCACACCAGAGACGTCTTCATTCTTGACGACCCGAATGCGGCACCAACAGGAGGTGCGTTGCATCCATGGTGTGCTAGCATGAGAGCACCTTGTTCATACCCGCTCACAAGCTCCTGACACCACGCAACGTTGGCCATGGCACTGAAGGCACCCCAAAGATCCATAGATGCCTCCCCGCGTTGGTCTGCACCACATCGCCAAGCAATTGGTATGTGGTCAAACCAGTAGCACGCCCCAGGGTGTAGCAATTTTGCAACATTGGACACATTGTGCTCTGCCCCTCTCACAAATACCAAATGCCAGGTGGAGGGGAAGGGAATTGTCGGTGAATACCTCATTTTCCACCCCCAATGGTATGCATGTCCCCTCGTGTGTCTTTTGCTTGGCGCTTCCAAATTTTACATCCAGCTTGGTACATTTGTTGTTCATCCAATCGTTGGATAGAGTTAAGGGGGGGATGCACGTTCGCGTCCTGATAGTTGTGTCGTGCTAGAGAAGGAAGTTCATGGAGCCCAACCACAGTAACTACGTTGCAGGGCTATCAATGAAAAGCCGCGCCTCGATGAAGAGGAATGTGGCGCAGGGTTCAGAACATTGTTGCCACGTCGTCCTCTGAGCTGTTGCCTGTAATGATTAGGAGAGCGTTACAACACATCTCCAGTACTCACGCTTCAAAGCATTGTGCTCAGCCCTCGGCCTCTGAACTATGTGGTCTTGGGTGCATTGAATGCATACCGCCTATGTTGCGGATACATCCCACAACCGAACGAGCTGAACATCGTGAGTTGGAGTAAAGGTCTTTGTCTCGCCATAGAACCAAGTTCTGACTCATCGTGGCAACGGCCTATTGATTTGCCTCCCTCCCTTGGGTTTTTTGCTGATGTAATCTCTTGCACCGAAAACTTGCATAGAAACAAGAGCTTGTTGGCAATGATGATTCGACATATGCAGACAAGACCCGGAAAACCAGGTTAGAATACCTCACGCACAGGGGATCGTGAGGTGGTACCTAGAAGCATCCAACCCTAGGTTCTAGTGTGTGCGTGCTAACGCTCACGGTGCTCACCATCTTCGGTAACAAATGCGCTCGGGGCAAATTGTGGCATTGCATTTGGTGCTGGTTGTTGTGCACGTGCGCTTCTACTTTGGAGGCAAGCTATAATTTTGTGCACGGTGCCACATTCTGAAAGCTCAAAGATTCAAGCAGTGGCTTGCACCAAAACTTCATGCCTCGGACACTACATGGGGGGCATATCTTCCATCGGGCCGCCGAACAGCTTTTGGAACTCATCATATAATGAGTGATTGGGACTTTGAGTCCGTTGCTGCAAACCATAGTGTCAATGCATGATTGCATCAATGAATATCCAGCAGCTACAAATGCAAAAGGGTGCAAATTGCATGCAAACATCCATAGGCGAGCCAAGAAATGTGAGTTGTAAGGTCTTGTGCTTGTTGTATCATGATTGGTTTCGGCACCCCACTTCGGAATCCTTGTTGTCGTCGCTGTCTTGCCACACATCTTGCTCGCACCATTCCGCCTACGAGTGCCTCCGCAGTCTCGTGCAGAAGCATATGGAAACGTGGGGACGCCGTGTCTCTAGTTGAGAAGCAACGTCATGTGATATGCGCTCGACACGAATGCGGACCGTAACAAAACCTTCTCGCCCGCACCCCGCCAAGCGGTGCACCCGCAAGACCACTAGCCAACACAACGCAAAGGCTTAAAATGTGTCTCCCACAGGGTTGAACCACCTCAAGGGGTAGTTCGTACCATGAACTCAAGCGGAGACAGCTACATCAATGCAACCGTCACCGTGGAAGCCTGCTCATTGTTGCCTGCTGGTCCTCGCCGCTTGGAGCTGTTCTCTATCACTGCTTGCCACTGCGCCTCATTATCCGACTCGTGGCGGCCGCATTTGAGCTTTTCTTGGGCGGCAAATTTGAGCCGCCAAGTCACGCCTGTTGTTGAACAGCATAGCCGAGGGTTATAGAGCGCAATGCAAATAGGGACACGAAGGCTCGCCACACGAGGATTGCATGAAGCTGAGAGCGGTGGGAGGGCGGGGGTCCCTTAAGAACCTTAGTTTCTGTAGAAACCGGATTTCATGCCTTCCGTGGATGTGCCACTGACTTTGCATATATGCATCACACACAGGTGACCCCTTCCCACTTAGTTTGTTTTCATAGTCGATAATGGAGGGTGCGCCGCATGGGCTAGGCGCCCTCATCAAATTTTCGGCTGAGCACTGGGAAAGGTGGTCACACCATGTCCGCAGGATACGGGTACCTGACCTGGCCAATGCGGAGTGGAACAGGGGTAATAGTTTCATGTAGGCCACCCGGTACTGGCCCAGGCGCTGACCCAAATCTCACGCGTGCCCTGCTCCAGCTGTCCACGCGTGTACACAAGGTCTGGCACCTGCAACAGCGTCCCTCTGTAGAGGTTCTACGCGGTTAGTAGATTCCACTACTCCCTGAGTTAATGCAACACAGGCACTACCTGTTATATCGCATGCTAGATTCTAGCCACCCAACCATGTCCTTGCTGTCCGGCAAGCGCCAGAAGGTGGAGAACCCCAAAGGAGTAGGAGGCAGTCCATGAGCCCCGGGTTGGAAGTAAGCGGCAAGCTCGCAGATCGTGGACTCCAGCCGTTGGATGCCTGAGAAGCAGGTCATGGGAGCTAGCGGAAAGGAAGGAGCAGGGGCAACCCTGCCGTAGAACATGACTGGCAGAACAGGTGCCCCTATGGACGAAGATCGAACGACACCCGGTATGGAACTGCTGTCCCTATAGTAGGAACCAATGGTCGTGAACGAGGACAATGTGCGCAACGTGAGGAATCAAAAGGGGGCCCTCAAGTGGGTACGCAAGCTGTCAAAAATTGTTGAAACCATGGCAGAAACTAGTACAAAAGAGGTGCCAATGGGTGTGCTCGCACATGAGACCCGGGACGTGATCATGAAGCCGGACAATTACGGCCAACGACTCCTGAAGGACGAAGCCCAAAAAAAGAGGCAACGAGAGCGGGAGAAGAAGAAACAAGCGAAGCTCAAGGCGACAAAGCGAGGCAAGAGAGA
The DNA here is from genome assembly GCA_964036045.1 of Eutreptiella sp. 'Long Island Sound 2002'. Lineage (NCBI taxonomy): Eukaryota > Euglenozoa > Euglenophyceae > Eutreptiales > Eutreptiaceae > Eutreptiella > Eutreptiella sp. 'Long Island Sound 2002'. The sequence continues at coordinate 142,461,778 of OZ038378.1, forward strand.
ACAAAAGGTCCGGAAACAAGAAAACCACAAAATGTCCAACCAAGCAGAGGCCTATTCTTCGGACAAATACACCTCGTCCAGCGACTTCTCCGACACCACAAGTTCATGGCGACGAGTGGACCGGCATGTGCTTTTGACCATCCATTGCACAGAGCAAAGGAGTATAAACTGGTAGTTGGCACCCATGCTTGTCTGTCTTCCTTCCCTTCACATACCCGATTTGGTATGCTTCGTCTGCCACCAAGCTTGCAGCTGGCACTAGTCGTTCCGTACTCTCTCCCATGAAGCCTCACATCGAGGCTCACATTGAGCATCGCATGGCAACATCCCATCGAACCGATGCAATCAGCGCGTGCACAATGTGAATCCTACCGATCCAACAGTGTGGACAATCCAGAGGGTATGCCCAAAGGCACCCCCCCCCCCCTCCCCGAAATCAAACTGGTCAACAAATCCCAAGAAATGGGCGCAACAATCAGCGGACCCATTTTCCGGCAAAAGAGCTCACTAGTGACCTAGATTTCAGTCTCCAGAATCCCCAAACCCCCCCCCCCTTTTTTCACTTGTCATAATGTTCCCATGGCTGGGAAACACAAAATCTCTGCCCATTTCTACAAAGAACAATTGACCCCCGGTGTGCATAGGACTTGAGCGGTTCTACCGCAGTAAGTTTTTAATCCGGTGGTATATGCATGGTGCTGCTACTTGAATGATTTTGGGTTTAGAACAATTTGGGCACTTTTTACCACCAAAATGACAGTTTCCCGACCTATCCGTCCCGCACCCCCCAAGAGCCGTGCTCTTGCATCTGCACATACCACCTCCTCTCGCAATCATCCCCCGATTTCTTGTGTTCTTCTTTGTGAACGTCCTTCTTCCTCTCGGCAACAGGTTTCATCTCCCCGGGCAACTTAGCATCACCATCCGGCAACACGTTGTAGCTTGGGTCGTTAAGCATATATAAAACAATAGAAGCCCCTGATATGGAACCTCTTGCTTACAATACAATTTCCACTCCCCGGACTGCTGCACCTTTTGAGGGGCTGTGTTGTTGGGGAACAAGAAGGTGTAGTGGTTAATAGCACGGGGCATGGAGTCACGTTAACGGGGTCAAAAACGAGCAACTGATAAAAACGGGCCTGTTGGTTGCACTTGTGCATCTGCACAACAAGCAACACCTTGTGACCAACCGTTTCCAACATTCTAATGCGGGACAGCCGTAGGTTGAGCTTCTTTAATAGGTCAAGGAGGACAAGCACCCCCAAAACCTCAGCCATGAACGAAAGTTTCTATCCTTGCTTTCAATTGAAGCACTTGCGTATACAGTCCATATGGGCAAAGGCACGCCTCTCGCCATCCGCATTCTTTGCGGACAACATGAACACGCATTCTTTCTGTGAACATGTAATGGGACCACCCATATCCTCGTAGAAGGCCAATGACAAGTGCAAAAGGGAGCACACTTTCTCCAAAGCATCAAACACATTGTGCAGCATAGTGGGTAGTTGCACAACTTGGCCGGTTTCATCCATTTTTATGAGGCTTTTCTTTTTGTGGTCCTAGCCTCCTGCTTCAGCCAATTATATTGACGGCATAGATGCTTGCCATGGTGGGCACAAGGAAACAATGAGACGGTCAGGTTGATAATGAGGGTGTGGGGGTCCTTCGGCAACACCGTTCACAATGTGGCATATGCCTGTGTTTTCCCGTGGTTCTTGACGACCCGAGGAATTTGTGTGATCTAATACGTTTGGGGTGCACCACCACATGCTCCATGACACGTTTGCCGCCATCTCTCAACGTCACCCGTCGTCTGGTCTCATGGTCTTGCACCGCCGCTACCTCCCATACGAGCTTCAACAAGTGGAAATGTCTCCGAATCTTGTACTTTTGGACGGGTGGTGTCTCTTCCTCGTCCTCTGGTTGCACCATAATGGTCATTACCCGACACACTTTTCCCGCACCTCCCAAGAGTCATGCTCTTGCATCAGCATGCAACACCTCCTCTCGCAATTATCCCCCGATTCCCCGTGTTCTTCTTCGTGAACGCCCTTCTATCTTTCGGTAGTACGTTGCTTCTCTACAAGAAACTTAGCATCACCATCGGACGGCACCCTGTAGTTTGGGTCGTTATGCATATGGAAAAGAATGGAGCCCCTCATGATCTGGACCCTCTTGCTTGCAATATAGTGCCCACTCCTCAGATTACTACACGTCTTGACGGGCTATGGTGTGGGGGAACAAGAGGGTGTAGTGGCTGATATCACGAGGCATGGAGTCACATTGACGGGTCAAAAACAACCAGCTGATAACAACAGGCTAGTTGGTTGCGCTTGTACGTGTGCACCACAAGCAACACCGTATGATCAGCCCTTTCCAACATACTAATGCGGGACGCTTGCTTTGTCTATAATTCCACCACCTACGTATACAGCCGATTGGCAAAGGGACGCCTCTTGCCATTGAATCTACCCTTGCTTGGCCGTGCACAAGATGAGACAGGGGGTCACCCAACCGCAAGCTCACATCAACCCTTTACAATATCGCCCTTGCCCTTCGTCAGGGAGAGCTTTTGCCTTGTTCGCATGGCTGTACTATACATGCATTGCCCACATACTTTTTGTATTTAGTCATTCTCCCTCACATGAGGAGTGTAGGCAACGTTGCCACCCACGGCCATCACCACACAGCCAATCCCTGCGAAAGAGGGCACCCACTACCCTGAGAATCCATTTCTCTTCACGGGATAATCTAGGCAACGCATCCTGTGCAAACCGGCGTGTGCCGACAGAGGATTTGCTGCACACTTAACCCTACCCCTCTCCAATTTGGTAGTGGCCGTCGCACTGATTCCTAGTAAACAATTTCAATAACTAGCGCACCGAAAAACTTGCTGTGTTGTGCTCAGCCTGACTGGGAGCATGTCCCTGCCAAACGCCGCCAAACGCCAGCCCGTTCCCCTCCTTGACGCCGCCAGACACGAACCACACACCATTGCTTAAATGTCGAATAGCATGGATCGCTTTGGACACAACCAGACACAAGAGGTAAAAACTGATTGAAGGTCTGCCACACATCGCGAAACGCAAGCCTAACCACCCGTGGCACACTAACATCTAGTCTCACCACTACTTTTTCAACCTGTTCACATGCGTAGGGCGTTCATAGTTGGGCCAACTAGGTAACAGAGCAGGTTCAATCTTGTTAACTCTTTGTAGGCACCAATGTGAGTGTAAACTTAATTTCCATTTCCTCTTTTGGCTGGCCAGCCACAAATGCCGAAAAGGGATAAGATGCACGCGCACAAAATTCCTTGAGCTCTGCAGGGTGCAGGGTGCCCTTTCTTACTACAGGCGTAGGAACAATCGACACACTCTTCATATGCAGCAATTGGAGTTACATGGCCGACTGCGGATGCTAACACGGTGCACATAGGGGGATCAGCGGGCTGACTCTCCACGATGTGTGACAATTTTTCTAACCGCAGGCACCACTTTGTGTTGAATGCAAATCACATTCAAATTCTGAATTGAAATGGCATTCAAGTACGAAGAAAGGAATAGTGAGGTTGAAGGTATTCTGGTGTTTTGGTGCCTATACCTCATTCACATTCACCACGCCAGAGACATGGATCTCAACCGCAAACTCCATCTCTTGACCAAAAAGCTCATGGCTGGGCCAGAAGCCCCACTCCCATGTTTTTCGCGTGCTGAATACCTTACGCACCCTTTTCTTCTTCGACATTCCACTGAACACACATACAAGTAATTGGTTTTGTGGAATTGCCTCGATGAAACTAACAACCACCAGTTAAAGCAGACCTTAACCGAAAGAGCTTCTGAGCAAGAAATTTCAATCACCAACCCTCACAGTACCCGATGCAACGGTATCTTTGCTAAGACGACGGTTGAATATGTACGGGCGATGTCACGCTGAGTGTACCGCTCGCAGCGAAAATTTGCGTCCTGCCGCGCCATTTTCCCGCACACATCGGCTTTGCGGGTGTGTCACCCTTTCTTTTGACACCATACCACTATCCACGGCTTTTGTTGTGCGCACCCGAGACATGAAAGCCCACCGGATTAGGGTGGTGAGTGTGACTAGCACTTTTGTGAGTGGTGGTTCAGCATTTTTTTGTTGGCTTCGGCCTCATTGCACCATAACCTCGTAAATGTCGTCCTCATCCAGCACTACACCACTATCACAGATGATTTGTGCCAGTTCGTCTTCCGTGCAGTGTGTGATGTCTGTTCCGGCCGCAAGAAAGGCCTCTCTTGGGTGACACTTCAGTTGCTGTAGGGCCTTTGTCTTGACAAAAATGAGACTATCTATATCCTACCAAACATAGTTGTACTGCGGTTGTAGGCTGTAGGCAGGCATTCGTTTCATTGACCACTTGCCCCATCAACTTATCCGCCATATATAGGTAGCAAAGTATGTACAGGGTTGATAACCTCTCGAAGTCCAGATTTGCACAGTATGCATCCTCAGATGCACACATGTCCACGAATCCCTGCATTACGGTGGCATCCTCCTATTGAAGTGGAATCCTCATCACCAAGGAGTCCTCCCACTCATGCGATAGCATGGCCGACAATACTTCAGAATGTTTGTGGACAACATCCTTGTGAGCAGCAACAAGCACTTGGTGTGCCCCAACAGCAAAACTGATGATTGCTTCAAAAAATGAGAGAGAATGTCAAAGTAGAGCAATACCAAGGCCTTCCAAGTTTACTCTATCAAAAAAACAAGGCAATTCGGTGAACGGCTTTAGGGTTTGAGGACGTGCGTGAAACCGCACCCTTTGGGGACACCATCAACGTGAATTCTCTCAATAAACTTGCAATGGGACCTACCATATACACATAGAAGCCCGATGACAAGTGCAAAAGGAGGCACGCTTTCTGCAACACATCAAAGACATTGCGAAGCACGGTTGGCAGTTGCACAACGTCGCCATCTTCACCCGTTTTGGTGAGGCTTTTCTTTTTGTGGTCCTAGCCTTTTGCTTGAGCTAGTGATATTGACGGCACAGATGCTTGCCGTGGTGGGCACAAGGAAACCTTGAGATCGTCAGGCTGATAGTGAGGGTGGTCCAGTCCTTGGGCCACGGTGTTGACAATGTGGTACGTACTTGTGTTTCCTTGTGGTTCTTGCCGACCCGAGGGGTTTGTGTGATCTATTACAACTGAGGCGCACCACCACACGTTCCACGACACGTTCGCCGCCATCTCTGAGCTTCAGCCGTTGTCCGCTCTCATGTTCCGGCACCGCCGCTACCTGACGCACAAGCTCGAAAAAGTGGAAACTTCTCTGAATCCCATACTTTAGGCCAAACCGGTCACAAGTAACAGTCACTCAAGGTTAAATGGCTTCCGTCCCCAAATTCTAAGAGTACAACCTGTCGTCTCTTGCATCCTCCAAGTTTTGGATGCGTGGTTTCGGGGTCTACAGAGGGCATTCTGTTTTGTCGGGCCACAGAAGCATTGTTCCCTAGCAAAGGACTCATGGTTTGGGCGAGGTCATGCGGCTGCTGAACTTTCAACCCTTCCATCCATCAACCCCATCCAACCATGATCAATGCACCTGCCTACCGCACACAAGACACGCCAAAGACACCAGACATGGGAATCACAATCAATCCAAACGACAACTCCATTAGACAATCTGCGGAACGTACATGATCAAAAGCAGGATCAATGCCCACCGCACGGAAGAAACCTCAAAAGAGCCAGCCATGGGTATCTGTGACTCATGCCATGCCCCGTGTCGTCGTGCTTGGCATGGATGTGGTTTCGTTGGTACCCCCACCCCATTTAGCATCTCTAAAGTCCCTTCGTTTCAACCAGACCCTCAAGGGGCTCGCTCTGCTTTCGATTCGGCTTGCTATAGGGCCCCTCTCCCACTGTGACCCCCATGCTTTTATGTGGTTCGCCACGAAATGATGCATTTCCAGGTATGAAACCCATGATGTGGTGGGCCATATGTCACATTGTTCTTACCATGTGCCACGCCTTCCTTCAAGTGTAATGCACTCCTTATTTGACTTTCTTCGCATTTTTCAAAGTGGTCAAAACAGAAATCACCTTGGGTGGAAGCACGTAAATATGATTATGGGAGTATTGTGTAACCATGCCGTTTCTCACCTTTTTTGAAAGGAAACTTACAATTCCATGACTGACCAACCCACCGTTACCTCCCGTGTACATGGTGTGAGCCTCGCACCTACCAAGGAAAATTTCCGGGTTGTGGCGTTTCTTTTTCAGATCTAGCATCTTATGGCCGGTTTGTAGCCTTCTACGTGCCCCTTCGTTACTAAACTTGATGGTTGTGGGATGACCCACAACAATGTGATACCATTGGAAGCCAAATCCCATGGTCGAAGGCTTGCACGATGCTCCACTCAGAGACATTTTATTTCGCAACACAACAACGTTGAAATGCTAGCCTAGTCAGGCATAGATTGGTGTACCTTAGTTCCACACGACACATTTTCAGGACCATACTGAATGATGTGCTACGCGGATTCGCTTAGGGCCGTGACGGATGGTACGGACATTGGGTTGTGCAATTACACGGTTCCTTGGCCTGTCGACTCTCTTACAATTTGCAACTCGGACTCGCTTGTTTGTTTAACTTCCTGGCAACTTGGGTGTTCTCAACCCAAATTGTTTCATGTGTGGTTTTGTTGCCCCCCTTTTGCATCGTTTGGGGCTGCATTCTCTTCTCCTTCTTTATCCACTTTGCTCACGTTTTTTCCAGCGCCTCCGCTACACGTAGTTACACACGTTTGTCCTTCATCATGGTATGTCAGTAATCTACGCGTATATGCAAACAAATATCCAATCTTCAAGCCGTGACTCCATGTGGAAACACTCATATGATCCATAATCTCACGATTTAGGGTGCCAACCAAGTACCCTAACTGCTTCGAGCAGTGGCCACTAATATAGGTGATGCCGCAATTTCAGGTTGTAGTTGGGACAAGGCATTGTCACACTCCAACCGGAGTTGGAGTCGGTGATTTTCCTGCAATCACCGAATGATTTTTCGCGGATTGCTTTTGCAAAGCCATAGTTTGCTTCATAGATGCCGCCCTTGCTTACGCTTTCGAGAATGCAAGGGCTCTTAGAAAGTTCTAAAGCATTGTTGACGTGCAGTCCGAGTCTAATGATTTGGGAAACTCTTGATCTCTTCCGGGCCGTGCAAGGGCTTCATACAAGGTTCACCGTTGGCTTGCTATTTTCAGACAATCATCTTCTTGTCCTTCATCATGTTATGTCAGTACTCTACGCGTATATGCAAACAAATATCCAATCTTCAAGCTGTGACTCCATGTGGAAACACTCATATGATCCATAATCTCACAATTTAGGGTGCCAACCAAGTACCCTAACTGCTTCGAGCAGTGGCCACTAATATAGGTGATGCCGCAATTTCAGGTTGTAGTTGGGACAAGGCATTGTCACACTCCAACCGGAGTTGGAGTCGGTGATTTTCCTGCAATCACCGAATGATTTTTCGCGAAGCCATAGTTTGCTTCATAGATGCCGCCCTTGCTTACGCTTTCGAGAATGCAAGGGCTCTTAGAAAGTTCTAAAGCATTGTTGGCGTGCAGTCCGAGTCTAATGATTTGGGAAACTCTTGATCTCTTCCGGGCCGTGCAAGGGCTTCATACAAGGTTCACCGTTGGCTTGCTATTTTCAGACAATCATCTTCTTGTCCTTCATCATGTTATGTCAGTACTCTACGCGTATATGCAAACAAATATCCAATCTTCAAGCTGTGACTCCATGTGGAAACACTCATATGATCCATAATCTCACAATTTAGGGTGCCAACCAAGTACCCTAACTGCTTCGAGCAGTGGCCACCAATATAGGTGGTGCCGCAATTTCAGGTTGTAGTTGGGACAAGGCATTGTCACACTCCAACCGGAGTTGGAGTCGGTGATTTTCCTGCAATCACCGAATGATTTTTCGCGGATTGCTTTTGCAAAGCCATAGTTTGCTTCATAGATGCCGCCCTTGCTTACGCTTTCGAGAATGCAAGGGCTCTTAGAAAGTTCGAAAGCATTGTTGACGTGCAATCCGAGTCTAATGATTTGGGAAACTCTTGATCTCTTTCAGGCCGTGCAAGGGCCTCATACAAGGTTCACCGTTGGCTTGCTATTTTCAGACAATCATCTTCTTGTCCTTCATCATGGTATGTCAGTACTCTACGCGTATATGCAAACAAGTATCCAATCTTCAAGCTGTGACTCCATGTGGAAACACTCATATGATCCATAATCTCACAATTTAGGGTGCCAACCAAGTACCCTAACTGCTTCGAGCAGTGGCCACTAATATAGGTGATGCCGCAATTTCAGGTTGTAGTTGGGACAAGGCATTGTCACACTCCAACCGGAGTTGGAGTCGGTGATTTTCCTGCAATCACCGAATGATTTTTCGCGGATTGCTTTTGCAAAGCCATAGTTTGCTTCATAGATGCCGCCCTTGCTTACACTTTCGAGAATGCAAGGGCTCTTAGAAAGTTCGAAAGCATTGTTGACGTGCAATCCGAGTCTAATGATTTGGGAAACTCTTGATCTCTTTCGGGCCGTGCAAGGGCTTCATACAAGGTTCACCGTTGGCTTGCTATTTTCAGACAATCGTCTTCGTTGTGAAGGCCTCCGTTACAGACAACATATGCCTGTTGCAAGCTTGGCTTTTTTTCCTGGCCTCTAAAACCACCGATAGGGTATTCTTCTTTCTGCAATAGGTGGTGGGCCCATGTATTTGAGGGTGGTAACTTGCTTCAATCTTCCTCCTCTCTGTCTCACTTCTCCCTCTGTGTCTCTCTCTCTCTCTCTCTCTCTCTCTAGTTGCTATCCAGTCCTTTGCATTGTGTTGTTATGTCCTTGCACAGTTGGTCACCGCAACTGTTAGTCCTAGTAGCCGCGTGCAACGGAGGCACTTTACTTTTCAATTTAAACTTTGACAAGTAGATTTACGATTAGTATTTTGGGCCCATTTGAGGGGGGGGGTTGTCTGCCTGTGCTTATCCTTCATTTCAACGTAGCAACGGGTGGACGTTGAAGCGTTCGTTCGTGGCTTGCCACCATGCACTAATGTAGGCTCGCCTCTGCGCTGGTTGGTTGGTGACAATGAGCCAAACGATCAAAACCAAAAAAGCTACTACAAGTTGCAAGTTGTAAGACCAAAGGGCTCGGCTAGAAAATAGTATCTTTGGGCCAGGTCACGCTAGTTTTTGGGGAACGAATTTCCATGCCATCACTCACACCTTGAAATGCATTTGCGTGCCAAGGCCTTCAACATGTTCCCAGAACTGTGGGGCACGGAACCATGGTACCCCAACCTATGCTAGCAACATTGATGTTGTTAGCAAGCGGTTCATCCAAGCGAGCCCCCAAAGATGCCGTGCTAGGGATCAAGACGTTCGAAAGTAGATGACATAACACATTTGGATTGCAACGTAATTGTCAAAACATCGCTTCATATTTCGAAACATCTAGTTCCGTGCTAGTGAGAAGTCGGGGTAGCAGTATGCCCTCCAAATAATGCTTGATCACAACACACCAGACCAACAAAGTAGACGGCGAGAACATGTGGCTCAAGACCAAAGACACCGGCAAAAAACACCTGGCCTTTCGAAGCTCACTGGTGGACTTATGTCAAGTGGGACAACAAACATGAAAGTGCAAGACCACCTGGCGTTATTGAGTTTTTTTGATTGCCCCGCACCAATGACGTCACTCAACACAAGAAGGTTGCTATAGCAATTGTTGTTGTTGTTGTTGTTGTTGTTGTTGTTGCTGCTGCTAGTGCGCTTGCTGGATGTTGCTCGTGTTGCAGCTGTTGGGGTTGTTGAAGCAAGTGCTGCATCTCATGTCACAGCAACTGTGCCCGGACGGCGAGGCTGTGCACGAGGCAGAAGCGGTGCTTGTGGGGGTGTTGCATTGTGTTGTTGTTACCGTCTTCGGTGCTTGTGCTAAGTCGTAGAAGATAGTCTCCGGTAGTTGCGTTACCACGAGCCGAGGGCCTGGGGGAAGAGAGGGAAGGAGTTGAGGGCAATGTCGAAAACAGAAAATCCGCCCCCTTTCAAACTAATCCTCCAATACAAATCCCGCCACCTGAATTGCTAACACCTCAATGCACAATGCCGCTAGCATGTCCAATGTTGGAGGATCGAATTCGTAGTTGTCTCAGGCAAGGTGCTTAGTTGGGCTTGGGTTCATTCATAGTTACCACACAATGTTACAAAATAATGTTACAATGTTACAAAGCCGGACAAATGACTGGCCATACTTGTTTCTTGCGAAGTGGAAATATGCACATTCCACGGTTGGAGGGAGAGCACAACTGGGCTTGTTTGTGAGTTTTACGTAGGGGAGGGGGGGGCACTGTCTTTTCCATAAAGACTGGCCTGTAAGCATGTAGTATAAGCAGTGTCCAATACCAATCTTTCGTATCAACAGCAAATGGTAGCATTTCTCTGTTGTGCAGAAAAGCGGTCATCTCAATCGCTTTGGTTTCCAAATGAATTGACACATTTGGTTGTTCAAGGTGATTTCCATGGATGATTCGGCCCGGTTCCTCTGCCTATGCGGCCAAGTAGCCATACGATTGAAAGCATAGGTGAACGGTGACCGCAATGAGCATCAAGTCGTAGCACTCACGGTGCGCCATTGTACAAACCGACAATGCCACTCTTCCTGACCTTTGGCAGGCCCTGGCCTTGCAAAACGAGTAGCACCTTGGCGGTCGTAGGGGCGCAACTACGCGTCCTCGAGTTGAAGCACCCTTGTCTCCTTTTCCCAGTACTTCATGCCTAGAATTGCCGCCCCGCGAACCCTCCATTTTTCAAGGTCACACAACTTATACGGTCACCAGGTGGGGACGGTGATGAAAGTCCCGTCATTTAGCTAATGGGCCCCCCTAGCCGCAAGGTCCCATTACCAGCCCCCACACACGAGCTCGAGGGCCGCCGCAAATCATGTGCCGGCCGTGCGTCCTTGGCTTGGTGCTCTTGTTGTGTACGAGCTTCCAAGTGCGATATTCCACCTTCCTGCTTCGTTCCCTCTCGGGTTATGTCCTTTCCCTGTACTACACACGCCCAAGGTGTGAGCTTCTAGGGCCTCCACTTTTGGTTTTTCATGGCGTCTTATGTGTGCCGACCTCTTTCTTCATACAAGAGTGCAATATCAGTTGCTAATTCCAATGTACTCACCCGCCGGACATTAAAGATCATGCACTACGACATAGGAACACAACCAAAAACGGTATGTACTATGAAGGAAATTGCATTCAGCGATTTGGTGGAGGCTCACTAGGGCCTAAGCCAAAAGATGGAGTCAAATCAGACTTTTGAAAAATTAACGCCTTGTGTCAAATGCATGCAAAGTGCCCCCCCTCCCCTTCCACCCCACCCCGAGCACATAGGATCTTGGGCATAGAAGTACATGAAAAATGCCACCACCCCGCGATTGAACCAATGGTGTGGTTCACGTACCCCAACTTTTGGGTGAACCGCACTTACATCGTGCAATGGATTTGGCAAACCATTTCTCCAACATTGGATAACACGAGCGCCATTTCCGCAATCCGTACATGGTCCGCTGAAGTCGTCGGTCGTTGGCATGATCCCACACGTTATGCATGTAACATGCTGCAACACTGAACGAATATCATGGGGAACATATTCTGCGGCTATATTAATCCACATGTTCCACCCAGGTTCTTCTTAGCTTCCTCCCGCCTCCTCTTCTCTTCAACACTTCATGCCAAATTGATTTGTCATCAAGAATTTGTTTCTAACATCTCTGAACAAGTGGCAACACGCCCTCTGTGCCTCCGGACTCACCCATATACCCCATGCTACACAACAATAATGGATTTGGTTTTAAGATATTGGCTTACGCGCGGTCCAAGTGAACAATTGACCACGTCAAATTTTGGTGAATCAATGAATGTGGCATTGAAGGCGAAAATGTATCCTTCTCTTGCACCGAGGACAACCCTTTCTTCTCTGCCTACAGCCAGTCCAATTCCCACCAGCTCTGTTTTTCCGACACCATTGCAAATTTTTGCTGTGTCTCTAGCCTCAATTCCGGAGCCTTGACATCTTCTCTTCCGCTCCACCGCTGCCAGCTGCTCTGCGTACATCTAGGTTATATCTACTCCTTCGTGTCTCACCTTCCCATTGACCTCTATAATGCATGCCATAGATGCCATGTGTACTGCACTCCAACCGCCCACTACCACCGTCTTGTAGGCTGCCGCGCCTCCTCCAAGCCCTAGCAGCTAGATACCCTAGGCTACTACAACGAACGGTTCGTGTGCCATGGGTAGATCATAAGCTACAACTCCTTGAGTTCTGTAGGGCATGTAGACTGATTTGTCTGCAGCATGGGGACGCCGTCAAGGCATCCCTTATTTAGCGTCATCCAATGATCTCCTTTCTAGGGGTCGGGTAAGGTATGGTTGATGGAGCCATCTCAAATTCGTTGCACTATGGTGACCACAAGAGGCCTGCTTTATGTAGGCATATCGGTTTTTCTCCACCACTAGGACCGAGCGAAGGCATGTGTTATGTAGCCCTCATTATTTCTCTTCAATATGGGAACCCTAACATGATAATGCCTTTCTAGCCACATTGATCCCTCCCCACCATGGGGACCCCGGGAAGGCAGCGGTCATGTAGCCATTTCTATTACACAATCGTTACCTACTAACGATTACTTACCGAGCTGGGTTTACCCTGTCGAGGTTTTACACCACCTTTTAGGGGCCAAGGATGAGCTACACGTTTTAGCAGCAGCAGCAGCAGCAGCAGCAGCAGCAGCAAGCAGCAGGCGCATAAAAAGTCCTTGCGACCACATCGCGGCTCAGAACCGGCATCCAAGTAGCTCAAAACGACCGGGGAGCCAAGGCGCATCACCACAAACAAGTTTCGTTGCGTTTTGAGCCGTCTAGCCCGTTCTACGGCCAATTTAGTGTACAAAAAATGGCCGTTTTTGGGCTGTTTTCGGCTGTTTTCAGGACGATCGTCCTGAAAGTTCAGGACGATCGCCGCTACGCCAAGCAGGTGTTTCCGATGAGGGCCGTTGTTCTTTCATGGCGATTGGGCTATCAAAGGATGGCAAATGGGTGTTCAATAAGGCGTGTACCACGCCGTGGTGCCATGCCGTGGTCCATTTTGAGGTGAAAATGAGCCGTTTTCCAGCCGTGTTTCAGGACAATCGCCGTAACCATGGAGGCACATCTCTAAAGCAAGCGGTCTTTCTTCGACGGTGATTTCCCATGCGTTACGCAAGACTAGGACCCAGCTCGGTCCTAGTTCGAGTCTTGATTAAAAGTGTTAGGTACAGGGGCGAGATTTCAGGACGATAATTGTTACCTCCATATCAGCGCCACGAGATTCCAGGACGATAATCGTTACCTCCATATCAGCGCCACATGCCCCATCCCTCCTGAAGCATGTGCAAGGCAAAGCAAAGGGATTGAAAGCTTGAAAACCACAAAGGGCATGAAAAAAAACCCATACGGGAAAAAAAGTCCCACTGTACACATTAGTTGTGAGGTTTGGGTTCCTGAGGGTTAGCATGCAACAATACACATGTTAGTTGAAATTTATAGATAGATAGATAGATAGATAGGCCTACTCCTTGGCCTCAAGACAACAAGGGCCCACCCCATCCTCCGGCTTCACAATGGAGCTAAAGAAGCATTTCTCATGAAAAGGGGCATTGCAAGCAGTTCATTAAACGCGGTTTCCACCACGCAATGGCCGCAAAACAAAAATTTCCCCAGAACACTTGTAGCAAATGTTCTTGCGAGGCACAGTCCGAGGAGTAAACCGCGGTCGGCGCATCTTCTTAAACGGCTGAGGAGTATTGGACAAGTCCTGATTCACAGGCGAATCTGCAAGTGCTGCGGGTGCTGCCCAAGCTGCTGCACGATAGCTTTCCCTAGCCTCAGCAAAGGACCTTTTGAGTGAGACCTGTGTCAATGGGTGCTCATCATAGTCCCACTCTGAATCAGAAGACACCACCACAACGTCATTAGCAAGGAGATCCACGGATTCGGCAATAGACAAAGCATCAGAGGCCACACTACCCTTGTTGGGGGAGGTGTCGATGGTGGGGGCAACCCAGCATCAAGTATGTTCTCCATCCTTTTGGACATGATGTCTACAAATTGTCTACAAATTGAGGAGATGGGTTTTGCAGAGTAATTTGCCTCAAATTTGATGAAAACTGTTGTGGAAATGATTAGAAACCACCACAAGATGATACGAGGTTGTTTTTGCAACCTATTTTTCTTCTTATACGCAAATACGGCATTTTGTCATTTGTTACTCTTGTCACGAGGATGTCATCATTGACAACCGCGGTTACTTTCGGCCACCAAAACGGTTTTTTAGGTTGAAAATTGAAAACTCTTCCCAATAGGCTCATTGGAACCGGCTCAAAAAGCCGGTTTTATTGATTGGTCACAACCCCGGGTGCTTTGGCGGTTGGCCGAGATTTTAGGAAGATAATCGTTACCTCTGGCTTGGTCCCTCCAGATTTCAGGACGACAATCGTTACCTCTCCCACGAGACGGAAGTAACGATTATCGTCCTGAAATCTCGCCGGTAGCTAACACTTTCAATTTCTCCGCACTTTGGGGATGCCAAAAAGTAGATGTTATGTATCCATGATGATTTCTCCACCCTATGGGGATTCCCAGAACGCACATCTTATGCAGTCACCTTGATTTCACCCCAATCTGGGGACCGGTAAGTTGGTGTTTTCACGCTGGGGCAGAATCCCCACATGAAGGGCTTAGAGTTGGGCCGCCGCTGTTTTTTTCAGTTTACGGTTCCGTGTATGCTGGAGCTGGCATGGTTGGTTAGCCGCACCTACATTGCTTGTTCAACTAAAGTGTCCCCTCGCCGTGGGCTATTCGATTCTTCGCCCGTCTGTGCCTAGTCTTTCCCCTGGGGATACTATTTCCATTGTGTGTCTTTTTTCATTTTTCATGTATGTGATTTTTTGAGGTCCCTGTTGTCACCTTAAGGTGTAGGATTTAATCGAGCGAGGTGAGAGAAGTTTGGCCCTCGGACAATCAAGTTGCTTCTCATTTGTACTTAGTCAATGTAATCGCCAATGTACATGCAGGCTCAACCCTATGTGCATCCGTGTGATCGCTTCATAATCCGAAGACGTGTGTCGGCAAACCCATAGGCCTGTCTTATCCAATCCAGTGCACATGTTGTCAGCGACGTAGTCATAGACCGCATAATGCAACCCGAGGGATTGCCAGGCAATCCGCCGGTGCTCCGACCCGCACCCGAAGCGTCACGCTATCGCGCCTCATACGTACGCACACAGCCGCAAAACGCACGCCACCACGCTGAATACACCACATACCCCTTATTGCTGCTCCTACGGCGCGCTCACACAGAGGCGGCGCTGGCACTCACTCGGCCCCGTACTCGCTCAGGCCTTACCACAGACAACACTCAGCAACAAAAGGGGGGGGAGAGCGGTCACACTATACCTGCAAGGAGGAGGGGTATTGCTGTCCTTGCAGGCAAGGAGCGGGTACACACAGAGTCAGGAAAGGGGGGGGGAGGGGGGGGGGGAGGACACGCTCGCCTGCTCCGACAAATACTGCCGGCAGGCTACCAGAGTCCATGCATGTTAGTACTACAAAAGGCCTAATGGTCTCCGACTTGCCACGCCCAATAAAAGTGCAGTTAGTTACCACAGTGGTGTACACAACCACCATGGCCGGTCTCCCCTGAACACAAAGCCTCATACCCAAATGTCTTCCCCGTCTCGGCTTTTGCGTAGTTATGGATGTACTGATACCTTTCACGGCACCTTCGTGTCCCGGAATAGAGACCACACGTTCCATCGCATGCGCTGCACCTTCATCCTTAGACAGTACAAGCTGCCCCATGTGGCGCTACCAGGCATTAGTGAACTCCCCAACGAGCTGAGCAACAGACACAAAGCGCTTTGCAGCGGGCACCTGTGGACTAATGGTCGACGACCTGTACCCCTCTTGATGCAACTGAATAGCTTCGGTGGAAACGTATTGTTGCAATTTCCGGATCTCGCGTCTCCTCCTCTTACATCATCGCTCCGCAGAGCCAGCCGGGGGGCCAAGGGAAAGTTTCCCCATTAGCACAAAAGCTGCGACACACAGGCCGGCACACATGTGGGTAGAAACGGACCGACCCGTGAAAAGGGGGAGGGGGGGAAAACAGAGGTGACCTTCATGACAGCTGGCAACAAGTACAAAGGACTATCTAGTCGACCCTCATTGGCGAAGCAATCTGCCTCTTCATTGACCGGCACACCACAGTGTGCCGGCACCTTAACCCAACAAACTTCACCCACAAAGTGGCCCCACAAAGAGAGGACTTTAACCCAGTGGTCGACGTGGGAAACCGGCCCATACGCATTACACCAACCATGGCGCTTCCACCGCGCGTCTCCCCCATGACACCTAGGTAGACCATGGTGCAATTTGTAAAGAAACCCTCACGCACACCTAGCCGGTGGCGCTCCAGAGCCCACAACGCAGCCCACAGCCCAGTTCGTATATTTGTTTGCGGATCTTGTACTGCTAAAGGGGAGGAGAACCGAAGCCCACTATCAGAGCATACCCCCAAACCCCCAACCACCATGCACCAACTCACTTGAGCCATCCGAGTAAACGGCAATCCAGCCTGCAAGCAGAAATGGCTCAATAGCAAGAACAAAATGAGCTCGTAGTGTGGAGGCATTCGGCTTCAACCTCGGACGGCCCGGCTCAAAGGCCGGAATTAAAGGAAGTGCCCCTTGTAAAGGCACTGCGGCATCCACCAAATGAGGGTGTACCACAGGTCCACCCTCGATTGCGCGCACTCAATGCTTTCCCGATTAAAACTAGCTCCACCTCCGGCCAGTACCGCAAGGAAGCACCCGACCAAAAACATAACGCCCATAGCCATTTACGTAAGAAAGTCTTATCAGGAAGACGCGAAAGCCCACTCAAGGAGGTGGCACATCGAAAGGACCAGTTCGCTGATACAATAGACCAAAAAAACAAACCAGCCGCAGAACTCAAGGGGAAGCGGGGAGGTGGTTCAGCACCAGGTCCGACGCCATTCACGCAATACCTCCCACCTCTGGATGAGGCAAAAGCATAGTACTAAGGGAAGACGCTAAGCCCAGAAAAGGGCAGGCAGAAACCGCATGGTCGTGCGTCTCAACGGCCCCACAGAAGGGTGCAATTCGGTCACCCACCGGCACCTTTCTCCATAGAGCTGCCAGCAGAAAGTCACGTAGAGGCCCTTCCAAACGCAGAGAGTTGAAATGACCCCAGATATCATCCGGAACATGCTCTTCGACCAAATAGGCCATCATAAGCATGCGCCAAGTAGGAGTACTACCCCAATGCAAAACCAAATTCGGCTAAACTCCCCCGCTGTAGAGGCCGGGTTTGGTGGTTCCCGATACCTCGGCTCCCACGTTGGCGGAAGACAATTGGGGAAGTTACCCAGGGCCCTAAGCCGTTGAAGCGTCATTATTCCCTGACAGATTAGGGATGGGGAAAAGTGAGTATGTCCATGATGATTCCGGTACGCTACTGTATGCCCTGCCGGCCATGTGGACTTCGAACGATGCAATGGCTAAAATTGCTGTGAGGCGGGGTCATCCAGCTGCTCGGTTTCCGACCCTTGTGAGCTCATTTGTACTTACTCATCGATCTTCACATGACATTTGTATTGAACGGAGTGTTTTTATCTGGGTCGCGGCCATCGCCGGCTTCTTCTTCTTCTTCCACATGAAGTGCGCTTGGAACGTTGTCAAGGTTTGTCAAACGGGTCAAACATGTGTACGTAGTAGTATTGGTTTGGCACCTCTTCGTGGACGAGGACCGAGTATGCAAGATTTATACCTGTACACTGAACGCGTGAAATCATTTCTCTCCACCAACCGGAGCCCATTATGGATCACGTTTTGCAGCCATATTGAGCCCAGAAGGCAAGGTTTATGTAGCCATAATGATTCGTCTTCATTTTGCGGGCCACCAAAGGCAAGGTCTACTTCGCATTATTGATTCCTCCTACCAACAAGGAGCCTATGAAGGTCGGTGTTCAGGACACACATTCTTGGGTGCCCGAGGAAGCCATGGCTTATGTAGCACACTCCATTTCTCCCAACAGAATTCGTTAGCCACCCCTTTGGGGACGAGTACGGAGGATGGAAGATTTGTACCGGGCGCCGACAATGATAATTCTCATGCAAATTCACTTGGGACTACGTACGTTTGTTTACGCTAGTTTTGGAACAGTACACTTTGCAAGCGCCGGGTGTCATAGGTTAAATGGTCCTTCGAGACGGCTTTGATTGGTTGTTTGACTACTAGGAAAGCTTGAACATCCTCTGCCAGATGTGGCATAGTCCTCCAAACCACATTGTGCCCCATGTGGAAGAGGGGGAGGTGGGAAGTTTCCACGAGCATGCCATGCAAGGACTTGAGATGCTGAGATGGCTGGTTTCAACACGGTGCAGGGAGGTGGGGTCTATGATGTGGGTAAGGAATAGTGACGAGTGCTACCTGTACAATAAAACCTTCTTGGGCGGGGTGGGGGGGGGAGGGGCAGACTGTAGCCCCCCAATTGTGGGCGATGGGCGAGGATCACGAGGGTGATGCCCCAGGAACTTAGGTGAAGCGCTGCTCAGGAGCACGTTGACCACTCCCTCTGACGGGAAAACATCTTTGGCCCCATGCACAGAATGATGCATGAGCAGCGCGACTAGTTCTAGCAGCGACATGGCCCATTGTTGCAGTGTCCTGCCTTGGCCATATCGTTTTTGGATGGCCGCCTTGTAGGATTGTTGGTGGGTGACATGTCCAATCTTGATGCCTAGGTATTTGTAGTCGCGTTGGATGCGCAGTGGTGTCGCCCCAAGCACGGCTTGCAGCTAAGTGCTCCGGGCGCCTTTGTGAAGGCTAGCCCATTTATCAATGTTCACATGCAAACCCGGGTGCGAGGAAAAGGACTTGGGGCAATCTATCGCGCCACAAAGCAGAGGGCCCAACAAAACGTGGGGGCTAGTGATGATGATGAAGAGATCATCTGCATTGAGGAGTGCTAGGCACCAGGACTCATTCGGCCCCCGGCAGCCAGGGCACATTGAAAAATTCCATACATTTTCCGGGGGAAAAAATTGCGGAATGCCACGTATATCAAGCAGGAGAGCCCATTAATGCGCGGGGAGGATGTGGCACCGATTGTGTCCAAAGCCGCATGCCATCCCACACCACCACAAACCCCCCCCCTTGTATAAGCACCCCCCCCCCCCCCTAAGCGGGCTGGAGTGGGAAGGCCCTGCCCTGCCATATGAAATTGGCCCCGCCCCTTCCGAGCCCTCGTGGATATAAAATATTTCTTGTTGCAGCCCAGTTCTTGTCATGCCGGTACGGACAAAAGTCCCGGATTCATTCGTAATAGTACGGAAACATTGACAAAATGAGAGAAAATTCAGCGAGGGTGTGGCATTTGTGTCGTACAATATGTGCAAGGTGGCAGGAAATCCGAGGGGCTTGGGTTGAGCTCAAAAAGGAGAGTACGGAAAACGGTAGGAGAGTACGGGATACTTCAAGGGGAGTACGCCACCGCTTCACTACTATTCGAGAACGAGGCTAATGGCAACATGGCGGCAACGCTCGTGAAAGAATTCATTCTCCGTTCGGAGGATGGTTCCACCCTCCCGTCTAAGGTTGAGGGACCGAAATTCCGCGTCCCGCCACCACCCCCGATCACTATCCCACCCCAGCCCGAGGACGGTGAGGATGGAGATAAGGGCAAACGCACTGTGACGCCCAAGAGGAAAGGAGATGAATCCGGAGAGGCCTCACGCCTACCGGTCAATAGTGCATGACATCATTGCAGATTTTGAGCCGGAAGGCCGGTTTCCCCGTAAAGTTTCTCGATATCCACCAGGGCCACGGTGCACATGGGTGGCCACAAGGGGGAGCAGGAGGCCGTAGTGCGTTTGTTGGCTGCCGAAGCTCAAGGCTGCCGGGCATCAGCGATGGTATTATGTATTGTGAGGCAGCGATAATTTGCTTTTTGCGGTCTTGCGCATTGTTTGCACTGTATACACCCCAATGACCCGTGCGTCTTACCTAAAGGAAGAGTGTATTTGATGGGCAAGCATATGAAACATGAGCTGATAGCCACCATCTGGGAATATTACAATTACAACACCCGTGAACAAAACTGCACAATGCACCAGCGGGGAGCAAATCAGCCTAGCTGAATGAGCAAATCAGCGGGTCTGCGGAGCATGCAAAGAAGGGGCAACGGGCTGCAGTGCTTCATTAAAACACACATCTTGGCTCCAAATCAGCCACTATAGATGCCGATATGGGTGGAGCTGCTACCGCGGCTACTGGTGCTACTGCCACCGGTGCTACTGGTGCTATGCCACTACTCTCATCATCACTGCAGCAACATAAGACATGGAACATGGGGCTGCAAAAAGAATGGGATGACACGGGGCTGAGATGGGGGTAATGTTGACCAAACTATATGCTGTGCTGCGCCCTAACCTTTGTACACATTTAAACAAATTGAAAAGCAGCAAGTAGCAACTCAAAATACACAGTGCTAAGGTATAATACAAAATGTGCGATTGCAATAATAAAAATTCCGTGAAGGAACTTTAAAATTTCGCAAATAAAATGTTTCATTCTGTTCATCCTGAGCTTGCTGGGCTGGCTATTAGCGCCTGTCATTGTTCTAGGCCTATTGAATTTTGTACGGCTTCATTTCATGTGGAGTTGCTTCCACCTAAAAGGGAAGGAAGGGTGCATCAAAGGCAGGTGGGCTTCTGCTTTATAGGTGGCCAGAAACAACGTTTTGAATCGATTTTCAACGGCAAACATCCCGTCACCACCAATTATAAACACTCACCATCTGGCTAGGCCAAAAATCCTATCACCTTCCATTTTCAATTCTGGTAGTCAAGGATTTGGCGCCATCCCACCCCACCCCATTACAAGGAGCGGGCTGCCCTTGGGGGGGGGGAGGGGGCTCTTGTGGGTGTCGGATGCCCCCCACCCCCCTTGCCAACTGGCATTGGAACCGGCCGAGAGGGGTTTCATCAATGCCGTGCCCACCCTTGGCAAGTCATACTTCTTGAAAAAGGAACCCAGGCATAGTTATTGTTTGGCTGCGTTGGAGACTTCAGAGCTCATGTGCTGGGGGTCTGGCATCAGGATACCGAATTTATCCTTGAGGGTATACAATTGGCTGCCATATTGTAGCTGCTTGCAGAGGTGGCAAATTTCCTACCGGTTCCTCCATGGCTGTGCCGTTAGGGGTTGTCAGTCGTGGCTCTTAATTGGTCAAGGACCTTTTGCCGCGACCTGTCTTCTTCCTCCTTTGAGGCGAGTGGAAAAGAAGAGAGTATGCAAGCCGGTTTAGTGGCAAGATGTTAGCCTAGCTCCCCAAGGAAAGGGTAGGCCTGTTCGGGCGCTTGGTCGAAAACGGCTTCCATCATAAGTGCCTTTAGCTCTGTGTACACTTTATTGTGTTGTGCCTATTTCAACTTATACCTACACTTATGAATGTAGTCCTGAGTCGCAAACCACCATTCGTCGCCTTCACTCTGCACCTTAGAAAGGGCAGCAGGGAGGCTATCGGTAGTGTCTTCATGTTTTAGAAAAGAGGTGGGGCAGCGGTGGCGCTTGGTTTGATGCCCCTGCACCCCAAGTGCTCGCTGGACTACAATTGCTTTGTGGTTAGAGTTGGCCACAAAGCGGGTGTGGCACTTGAGGAGGTGGGCTTGGCAGGGTGACAGGATGAGTATTGCGGCGTTGCGGATTATCAATGCCCCGCCCCCCCCGTCGCCAAATTTAGTTTTAGGACACGGGAAGACAGGTCGTGGTGCAGAATGGATGTGCGCCGGGGAAGCCCCGGGTCCATCCTTGATGCTCAAAAATCCAAAATCACACGTGCCGCTTGGATGCAGCGATTCATGCGTGTTGACCAGTCCTTTCTTTCCCATGGTGATGAGCTCCGTGTCTCGAGCAGCTACCACCGGCTGGTGTTCAAGGGTGAGTCGGGGGGGCAGCAACATCCCTAGTGGGAACGAGCACGGAGTTGTGGTCATAGGAAAAAATTGTGTAGCTAGGGATCAGCGGGGCAAGGCCCTTATGGATGTGCTGGCATTGCTTGTTTCTGAAGCATGCATCATGGTGGAAATGTGAGAATAGGAAATTATGTTGCAGACTCTCCGGGTCGCAAAAGGCCACCAACAGGATACGGGGCTCGGGGGACAACAAGTCAAGCACGGTGCAGTGCTAGTTCCAACCCACTAAGGTACCGCCCATCCCTTGGGGGGTGACATTAATTAGAAAATTGGGTTCTTTGGCATCAATTTTTGCCGGTAGGAGGGTGCGTTCATCCTCGGAATTGGCGTGAGTTTCCTGAAATCTGATTACAGGAATCTCGTTCCGTAAGAACCCGAGGAGGAGCTCACAACGGAGCTCGGTGCTATCAACATTAGAGATCTTTGTGAGGAGGCCATTCACATTCTGGGTGGTGCACTTGCACTTTTACGGGCTGCTTGGTCCAAACAATTTGCCCAGTGCGGACCCTATGCGCTAATGCTCCCCCTTTGGCCAAACAACAACAATGCCTCAACAACCGCAGCAATACTAGTGACAACTAGCCCAAAATAGCCTACATTCCACATAGTGCGCCCCCATCATGCCCGTGCCTTTGTAAAATGCACACACGAAAACGTGCCAAGCGTGTCTTGCTATCAAAGCCCGTGTGTCTCTTGTCATCGATGGTTAGATATTGCTGAGAATCTCTATTTTGTCACATCGCATTGGCGACTGTCACCCCCCATCTGATGTCAGCATGTTGGACGCTTTTGGTCCCAACATGTAAAGTGCGCTTCCGTCCTTTGTTCTTTATCAAGTCCTAAAATGCTTCCCTGCACCTTTGGGAAGGGCTTGTGTTTTAACATATGCTATCTTGCCGTGCTCATGGAGGTGAAATAACATCCACCCACCACCTCGAAGCCAAAGTGCAACATACATAGAGGCATATTCCAAAACAAAAACCAATCTACATGGCATTGTCGAAGCAACTTTTGGTGAGCAAACGGGCACCGCACTACACGGTTGTAATAAGGAATAGCACGGTTCTGCTTTGTGTTTCACAGCAGCAACACCACAACTAGTTGGCGATGAGAATTATTGTGCTGAATGGACTGGCCCACACATGTGGCAATAAAGTGTTGCATGCCGCACAATGATGATTTCAAATTAGCCCCCCTCGTGCAATTCAATAAGTTGTTTGCACCTACATCATTACCTGAGCATGTCGCCGACCGCAACCTCAAGGCAGGTTTTAGATGGATTAAAATAATTCGCACCGAAGTCCTTGTGCTTTGGTCGGGTGAGTTGCGCATAGGGTATTTCTGGGCCGGTGACTTGGGTGATCTTTGGCACCAGAGCACGGGGATAGATGGCCATGCCGTTGATTTGGAACTTTGTGCATTTGCTGCGAGCTCGGCAATCATTACCTCAATGCACTACACAGGGTGGAACAGTGTGATCCATTTTGCACACCGGGGTTTAGGAGCGACAATTTCCCATGTTTATTCGCCTGACTGCTTCTTATTGCGCTTGAGTGATAAGGGTCATAGAGAGTCCCGAGGACGGGTCCATTAGAACCTTGCTCTGCTGTTCTTTGACCAGTTGGAGCGTACCACAAGCATCCTATTCCTTTTGTTCAAAATGGCGGTGGCATACCCCCGGCGTCCCAAAGGCCAGTGCAATCGAACAAGCCTCGATTTCCACAATGGGCTCATCCACAAGCCGTATCATCATGCGACCAGTGACCCACGGGCATTGCCAACATCGGTGACGTGCGTTGTCACCCACCTCGCAACGTTTTCTCTAAGTGCCACACCCCAAGGTGCAGGAATTCCGCTCAGCAGTACTTGTTGCCATTGGGTCTTCCTGGTCGAAGCTACGTTTACTCGGCCTAGCGATACTTTGCACAAAGATCTTGGATTCTTTCATCCTTGTCAAATCCAGCTGATGCCATTTTACAGGGCAAGCAGGCATTCGTGAGGCCAAGTAGCAGAGACGTTTGCGTCCTCTACCTTTTGTTGAAAGTGGCAGCGATACATCCCCGGCGTCCAAAAGGCTAATGCAATCGAACAATCCGAAATGTCCACAATAGGCTCTTCCACAAGTCATACCGTAATGACCCGGTGAACCACGGGCATAGCTAGCAGCGGTAACATCATCGCCCACCCGGCAAGGCTTTATCTAGGTCCCCAACCCCAAGGTGTAGGTATTCTGCCCCGCGGCCCACGTGGCGTAGTTATCGGAATTGGCATTATATGACCCCAATGCGTTGTGTTTGTCGAAGCTCAGCTGCACTCTGCCTTACTTTACTTCTCACGGACCTATTCGATTGTTTCATCATTGCCCTTTCTATTTGATCCCATTTCCCAAGGCAAGCCGGTATGTGTGGGGCCAAATACCACAGACAGGCGCCGATTGGCACCTACCACAAGCATCTCATGCCTTTTGTTGAAAGTGGCAGTGATACAAGAGAAATGGATCATGCAATCGAGCAATCCCACATGTACACAAGACGCTCATCCAAAAGCTGTACCACAATGCAACCAAGGAGCCTTGGGCATTGCCAGCAGCGGTGACGTACATTGTGTGCTGCCGTGCAAGGCTTTCTCTAATGCCAGACCCCAAGGTCTAGGAATTCCGTCCGGCGGCCCAAGTGCCGTACTCTTCACAATTGGCATTATATCTCGCCCATGGGTGGTCGTCGTCCAACGCTTGTCCCCATCTTGTGTCAATCCTTGCGGCCAATCGTCATCGGATGGCGCACTCACAGAAATTCCAATATTTGAGCCAATGGTCCGAGTTTGCATAATCATCGGACCAATCTTCCATCAAAACCGATTGCACTCCTTCGATGGCTCGTACCATATCTTCTTCCTTCATTTGGGCCTCCACCGCTTGCACCTTGGCGTCTCGGACTTGGGCTCGGTCTGACTCTTCGTTGCGTTACTTCTCACAGACGCCTTTAGTTCTTTCATCATTGCCATTCCTAGCTGATCAGGTTTGTCAAGCCAACCAGGTATTTGTGAGGACAAATAGCAGAGACGGACACTGATTGGCGCCGACTACGAGCATCTTGTGCCTTTTGTTGAAAGTGGCAGTGATAGAACCATTCCCCACCCGTGACCCGTTTCGCCCCCCGCCCCCTCACCAACTCTATAATTCTAGATCCAGTTCCAGTTCATCGTCCAATTGTGCCTCAAGCCACACATTGTTTTCCGTTCCACAGTCGCCCGCACCAGCCCCTTCCACAAAACGAAAGCACTCCCCATGTCCTATGTGCATGACATTATCAAGGTTGCAGCCCATGGGAGCACATTCCAAACTCCATTTGGAGAGAGGACGAAGCCCCTAAGGTTGATGAGGAAGACGATGATACCTATCTTTGCATGTTATGACTGTACGATCCTTGGACCACGGGTCCGCTCGGTTTCCGGGTGCACCAATACTGTACATAAATGGACCTTCTGCTTTCTGGGGTTCTCCCAAGTACACTCAATGACACATTGAGCGCTAGGATCTTATAAAAAACAAGGAAGATGATGATACCTATCTTTGCCAAGTTTGTGGCAGTGTGGCAAAAGGAAACATCGGAATGCTTGACATGGAACCTATATTTGTGTGCAACTCCCTTGCACGAGCACACTTGTGATATTGATGTCCTTCAGTAGCCACTGATATATTTCAAGATTTCACATGGCTATCTCATGTGGCAAGTATATAATGTGTTGTGACCATTGAGGACATCCATTTCGGACCACAATTCATTTTGGAAATGATTCAGTGTCGTTTTTGCCATGTGCATGTGTGCTTCCCCAGAGGTGGTTGAATTTCAAGGTGGCCACGGGAAAGTTAAAGTACTATGTGGCGCTGTGCGCACGATGCGGAAATACCCCCATAGGAGGCTTTGGATCCTCTTGT
The DNA here is from genome assembly GCA_964036045.1 of Eutreptiella sp. 'Long Island Sound 2002'. NCBI lineage: Eukaryota > Euglenozoa > Euglenophyceae > Eutreptiales > Eutreptiaceae > Eutreptiella > Eutreptiella sp. 'Long Island Sound 2002'. The sequence goes on from OZ038378.1 coordinate 142,487,865, forward strand.
GTAATGTAGTTCATACACCGCCAAGGAGGGATAAGATAAAAAAGTGGGTTTGTTGTATTGAATAATAACAAAGGACTCACTGTTTGAGCATGTGCAGCATCTACATGACCACCATGTGACCCCACTCATGGTGCAACAAGGGAAGGGTGTTACAACCCAGAAATGTGCCACTATATACAAACCACCCAATGCCGCAACCGGAGACCTCAAACATGGGCCCTTCCCACTCCAATTTCCTTGCTTCCTCATTCACCCGGTCACAGTCATCCTGGGCTCCTTCGGCATCCAACCACGCAATGGATTTTCCACGGTGTGTCAATTTGGACCCTGGTCCCAAACAATTTTTTTTTCCAAATGGACCCCCTACCCATGGGTGCGGGTACACAGTCTGTCTCTTGGTATCCCTGTCAGCCCACCTCCCGCACCGCACGGGTGAGGACGTTGCTGGTTTTAGGCCGGCATGAGGTGGTTACAAAATCAGGATTTCTAGGTGAACTCTGACAACCCCCAGGGACCATTGGGCGAGGCTTAGGTGGTCATTTGGTGACAATGGGAGTAGGTATCCAGCCGTGGGTACCCATGTAGCCCCACTCAGGCCCGCATAATTGGCGGCATGCCATCCAAATTTTGGGACTTTCTCTTGTAGGTATCCAGCCGTGGGTACCCATGTAGCCCCACTCAGGCCCGCATAATTGGCGGCATGCCATCCAAATTTTGGGACTTTCTCTTGAAGACATCACCCATTTGAATCTTTCTCGCAATTTTCAGTTATCATCAATTGTTCAATTATGTCGGAGATGTAGTGGGGCAATGGCTCCAAAAACCTTGGACTTGGAAAGAACACCACCTCTCATGGTTCCAATCATGGCACAAGAGCTACAATTGTCAATGGTTGATTGAGCAAATAGAAGTGGGCCTTAGTGTTTTGGAGCCCTGAACTTCAGGTTTCTGAGAAACTTAAGTCCTCCTCCACTAAAACCGACGCCGCAGTTGCCTTAACAAGGATTGGAAAAGGTAGCTTCTATACACGCATATGTGGCTTGACCACCATCACTGCCATCACCAACCTCACCATCACTGCGAACAAAGACACAGCCTTGTGCGCTGCTTTGTGCATGGCCCACCCCCTCTCCAAATTGCTACTGCCCAAAGGGTGCCATTCCCCCCATTTGTGGGAAACCCACCCTTGAGCAGTTCATCAAGTGGCCAGCTCCAAACAATGATGAGACCATGGAAAGGTGCTTCCAACAATGGATGCATTGAGCAGCTTTGGCTGCACGACTGTCTAAGATGCAGGGGGCATAGCACCCCCCCCTCACGCTTGGTAGTGGTATTTGACTCCGAGAATGTGTTCAAAGGTGCACTAGAATGGTCAGAGAAGTGGCGCCGACATCACTGGCACATAGCGTCTGGCGAGGTTGGACACCGAGATCTGTGGGAGCAAATTGTGTGGTATCAGGAGAGGGCGGGGGCAGAGGTGGGGATTTGATGGGTGCCATCGCACCTTGGGGTACAGGGCAATACAAGCGCCAAGTGGCAGGCTGAGTTGGAGTGGGAGTCTCATGGCGAGGAGTGTTCGCTGCCAAAACGGCTGTTTACACGCCGCGAGTGGGCAGAGCTGGGGTTGGAGGAAGTGCATGGCCAGTGAGGCCACAGCGCAGGACTGCAGGGGTCAGGACGTAGTGCAGGTGACATGGACAGCGACCTGTCAGAGACGGGGTCGTTGTTAAGTACGGAGGGACGTCGGCAGTTCGGGGGTCGGGTTTTGGTATGGACGTGAGTGACACACGTCAGGGAAAGATCAGGAGGTGCAGGGATGGTCAAGACTTATCCACAGTGCCCAACGGATGACGGAGCCAGCACTCACTGCGCAATGCGATGAACAATTTGTGACAGCGCCTCCGGCGCCCTATTCATGGACCGTCTGTGGCGGCGCTTTCGGCGCTGGATCTGTGACTATGCACTGTGGATCTGCCGGGATTCCGGAGGGTGGAGGGGTAGGGCTGGCTTATGTCTGCAGCGTGTGTACGGGCACAGACACGCGCTTGTCCAAACATCGGGACCTCGTGCTTCTGCACTTGTACGGACCCTGGCCTGTGTTGGGGGGGCTGTACTGTATTAAGCCGCAGCCCGTCACAGTCTCAATTTGGGATCCGGGCGTATCTTGGACAACAGGGGGGTCAATGAAATATGTCACAAGGGAGACAAGGTGGTTGGACACACAACACAACACTATGGGACTCTGCGCTGCACTACATGACACGACACTATACGGCACTGCACCACACACCATACCACACCACACCACACCACACCACACCACACCACACCACACCACACCACACCACACCACACCACACCACACCACACCACACCACACCACACCACACCAGGCAGTGCGGCAGTGCATTGCAGGAATTGCGCTGCCCACTGCCCCCAGACAGTGCGGCAGTGTATTGCAGGAGCTGCACCGCCCACTGCCCCCAGGCAGTGAGGCGGTGCATTGCAGGAATTGCACTGTCCACTGCCCCCAGGCAGTGAGGCAGTGCATTGCGGGAGTTCCACTGTCCACTGCCCCCAGGCAGTGAGGCAGTGTGTCGCAGGAGTTGCACTGTCCAATGCCCCCAGACAGTGCGGCAGTGTATTGCAGGAGTTGCACTGCCCACTGCCCCCAGGCAGTGGGGCAGTGCATTGCAGGAGTTGCACTGTCCACTGCCCCCAGGCAGTGAGGCAGTGCATTGCAGGAGTTCCACTGCCTACTGCCCCCAGACAGTAAGGCAGTGCATTGCAGGAGTTGCATTGCCCACTGCCCCCGGGCAGTGCGGCAGTGTATTGCCGGAGGTCCACTGCCCACTGCCCCCAGGCAGTGCGGCAGTGCATTGCAGGAATTGCGCTGCCCACTGCCCCCAGGCAGTGGAGCAGTGCATTGCAGTAGTTGCACTGCCCACTGCCCCCAGGCAGTGAGGCAGTGCATTGCAGGGGTTCCACTGCCCACTGCCCCCAGGCAGTGGGGCAGTGCATTGCAGAAGTTCCACTGCCCACTGCCCCCAGGGCAGTGAGGCAGTGCATTGCAGAAGTTGCACTGTCCACTGCCCCCAGGCAGTGGAGCAGTGCATTGCAGGAGTTGCACTGCCCACTGCCCCCAGGCAGTGAGGCAGTGCATTGCAGGAGTTGCGCTGCCCACTGCCCCCAGGCAGTGGGGCAGTGCATTGCAGGAGTTGCACTGTCCACTGCCCCCAGGCAGTGGGGCAGTGCATTGCAGGAGGTGCGCTGTCCACTGCCCCCAGGCAGTGGGGCAGTGCGTTGCAGAAGTTGCACTGTCCACTGCCCCCAGGCAGTGCGGCAGTGTATTGCCGGAGGTCCACTGCCCACTGCCCCCAGGCAGTGAGGCAGTGCATTGCAGGAGTTCCGCTGCCCACTGCCCCCAGGCAGTGAGGCAGTGCATTGCAGGAGTTGCATTGCCCACTGCCCCCAGGCAGTGAGGCAGTGTAGTGCAGGAGTTGCACTGCCCACTGCCCCCAGGCAGTGAGGCAGTGCATTGCAGGAGTTGCACTGCCCACTGCCCCCAGGCAGTGGGGCAGTGCGTTGCAGAAGTTGCACTGCCCACTGCCCCCAGGCAGTGAGGCAGTGCATTGCAGGAGTTGCACTGCCCACTGCCCCCAGGCAGTGCGGCAGTGTATTGCCGGAGGTCCACTGCCCACTGCCCCCAGGCAGTGGGGCAGTGCATTGCAGGAGTTGCGCTGCCCACTGCCCCCAGGCAGTGAGGCAGTGCATTGCAGGAGTTGCACTGTCCACTGCCCCCAGGCAGTGAGGCAGTGCATTGCAAAAATTGCACTGCCCACTGCCCCCAGGGCAGTGAGGCAGTGCATTGCAGGGGTTCCACTGCCCACTGCCCCCAGGCAGTGGGGCAGTGCATTGCAGAAGTTCCACTGCCCACTGCCCCCAGGCAGTGGGGCAGTGCGTTGCAGAAGTTGCACTGTCCACTGGCCCCAGGCAGTGAGGCAATGCATTGCAGGAGTTGCACTGCCCACTGCCCCCAGGCAGTGAGGCAGTGCATTGCAGGAGTTGCGCTGCCCACTGCCCCCAGGCAGTGGGGCAGTGCATTGCAGGAGTTGCACTGCCCACTGCCCCCAGGGCAGTGAGGCAGTGCATTGCAGAAGTTGCACTGTCCACTGCCCCCAGGCAGTGGAGCAGTGCATTGCAGGAGTTGCACTGCCCACTGCCCCCAGGCAGTGAGGCAGTGCATTGCAGGAGTTGCGCTGCCCACTGCCCCCAGGCAGTGGGGCAGTGCATTGCAGGAGTTGCACTGTCCACTGCCCCCAGGCAGTGGGGCAGTGCATTGCAGGAGGTGCACTGTCCACTGCCCCCAGGCAGTGGGGCAGTGTATTGCAGAAGTTGCACTGTCCACTGGCCCCAGGCAGTGAGGCAGTGTATTGCAGGAGGTCCACTGCCCACTGCCCCCAGGCAGTGTGGCAGTGCATTGCAGGAGTTGCACTGCCCACTGCCCCCAGGCAGTGCGGCAGTGTATTGCCGGAGGTCCACTGCCCACTGCCCCCAGGCAGTGGGGCAGTGCATTGCAGGAGTTCCGCTGCCCACTGCCCCCAGACAGTGCGGCAGTGTATTGCAAGAGTTGCACTGCCCACTGCCCCCAGGCAGTGAGGCAGTGCATTGCAGGAGTTGCACTGCCCACTGCCCCCAGGCAGTGGGGCAGTGCGTTGCAGAAGTTGCACTGTCCACTGGCCCCAGGCAGTGAGGCAATGCATTGCAGGAGGTCCACTGCCCACTGCCCCCAGGCAGTGAGGCAGTGTATTGCCGGAGGTCCACTGCCCACTGCCCCCAGGCAGTGGGGCAGTGCATTGCAGGAGTTGCACTGCCCACTGCCCCCAGGCAGTGAGGCAGTGCATTGCAGGAGTTGCATTGCCCACTGCCCCCAGGCAGTGAGGCAGTGTAGTGCAGGAGTTGCACTGCCCACTGCCCCCAGGCAGTGAGGCAGTGCATTGCAGGAGGTCCACTGCCCACTGCCCCCAGGCAGTGGGGCAGTGCGTTGCAGGAGTTGCACTGCCCACTGCCCCCAGGCAGTGAGGCAGTGCATTGCAGGAGTTGCACTGCCTACCGCCCCCAGGCAGTGCGGCAGTGTATTGCCGGAGGTCCACTGCCCACTGCCCCCAGGCAGTGGGGCAGTGCATTGCAGGAGTTGCGCTGCCCACTGCCCCCAGGCAGTGAGGCAGTGCATTGCAGGAGTTGCACTGTCCACTGCCCCCAGGCAGTGAGGCAGTGCATTGCAAAAATTGCACTGCCCACTGCCCCCATGGCAGTGAGGCAGTGCAATGCAGGGGTTCCACTGCCCACTGCCCCCAGGCAGTGGGGCAGTGCATTGCAGGAGGTGCGCTGCCCACTGCCCCCAGGGCAGTGAGGCAGTGCATTGCAGAATTTGCACTGTCCACCGGCCCCACACAGTGGGGCAGTGCATTGCAGGAGTTGCGCTGCCCACTGCCCCCAGGCAGTGAGGCAGTGCATTGCAGGAGTTGCACTGCCCACTGCCCCCAGGCAGTGAGGCAGTGCATTGCAGGAGTTGCACTGCCCACTGCCCCCAGGCAGTGGGGCAGTGCGTTGCAGAAGTTGCACTGTCCACTGGCCCCAGGCAGTGAGGCAGTGCATTGCAGGAGTTCCACTGCCCACTGCCCCCAGGCAGTGCGGCAGTGTATTGCCGGAGGTCCACTGCCCACTGCCCCCAGGCAGTGGGGCAGTGCATTGCAGGAGTTCCGCTGCCCACTGCCCCCAGACAGTGCGGCAGTGTATTGCAGGAGTTGCACTGCCCACTGCCCCCAGGCAGTGAGGCAGTGCGTTGCAGAAGTTGCACTGTCCGCTGGCCCCAGGCAGTGAGGCAATGCATTGCAGGAGGTCCACTGCCCACTGCCCCCAGGCAGTGAGGCAGTGCATTGCAGGAGTTGCACTGCCCACTGCCCCCAGGCAGTGTGGCAGTGTATTGCCGGAGGTCCACTGCCCACTGCCCCCAGGCAGTGGGGCAGTGCATTGCAGGAGTTCCGCTGCCCACTGCCCTCAGACAGTGCGGCAGTGCATTGCAGGAATTGCACTGCCCACTGCCCCCAGGGCAGTGAGGCAGTGCATTGCAGGGGTTCCACTGCCCACTGCCCCCCGGCAGTGGGGCAGTGCATTGCAGAAGTTCCACTGCCCACTGCCCCGAGGGCAGTGAGGCAGTGCAATGCAGAAGTTGCACTGTCCACTGCTCCCAGGCAGTGGGGCAGTGCATTGCAGGAGTACCACTGCCCACTGCCCCCAGGCAGCGGGGCGGTGCACTGCAGGAGCTGCACTGTCCACTGCCCCCAGGCAGTGAGGCAGTGCATTGCAGGAGTTGCACTGCCCACTGCCCCCAGGCAGTGCGGCAGTGCATTGCAGGAGTTGCACTGTCCACTGCCCCCAGGCAGTGAGGCAGTGCATTGCAGCAGTTGCACTGCCCACTGCCCCCAGGCAGTGAGGCAGTGCATTGCAGGAGTTGCACTGCCCACTGCCCCCAGGCAGTGAGGCAGTGCATTGCAGGAGTTCCACTGCCCACTGCCCCCAGGCAGTGAGGCAGTGCATTGCAGGAGTTGCACTGCCCACTGCCCCCAGGCAGTGCGGCAGTGTATTGCAGGAGTTGCGCTGTCTACTGCCCCCAGACAGCGCGGCAGTGTATTGCAGGAGTTGCACTGCCCACTGCCCCCAGGCAGTGAGGCAGTGCATTGCAGGAGTTGCACTGCCTACTGCCCCCAGGCAGTGGGGCAGTGCATTGCAGAAGTTCCACTGCCCACTGCCCCAGGGCAGTGAGGCACTGCATTGCAGGAGTTGCACTGCCCACTGCCCCCAGACAGTGCGGCAGTGTATTGCAGGAGTTGCACTGCCCACTGCCCCCAGGCAGTGGGGCAGTGCATTGCAGGAGTTCCGCTGCCCACTGCCCCCAGGGCAGTGAGGCAGCGCATTGCAGGGGTTCCACTGCCCACTGCCCCCCGGCGGTGGGGCAGTGCATCGCAGAAGTTGCACTGCCCACTGCCCCCAGGCAGTGAGGCAGTGCAATGCAGAGGTTGCACTGTCCACTGCTCGCAGGCAGTGGGGCAGTGCATTGCAGGAGTTCCACTGCCCACTGCCCCCAGGCAGTGCGGCAGTGCATTGCAGGAGTTGCACTGTCCACTGCCCCCAGGCAGTGAGGCAGTGCAATGCAGGAGTTCCACTGCCCACTGCCCCCAGGCAGTGAGGCAGTGCATTGCAGGAGTTGCACTGCCCACTGCCCCCAGGCAGTGCGGCAGTGTATTGCAGGAGTTCCACTGCCCACTGCCCCCAGGCAGTGCGGCAGTGCATTGCAGGAGTTGCGCTGCCCACTGCCCCCAGCAAGCGCGGCAGTGTATTGCAGGAGTGAGGGAGTGCATTGCGGGAATTGCACTGCCCACTGCCCCCGGGGCAATGAGGCAGTTCATTGCAGGGGTTCCACTGCCCACTGCCCCCAGGCAGTGGGGCAGTGCATTGCAGAAGTTCCACTGCCCACTGCCCCAGGGCAGTGAGGCAGTGCATTGCAGGAGTTGCGCTGCCCACTGCCCCCAGACAGTGCGGCAGTGTATTGCAGGAGGTCCACTGCCCACTGCCCCCAGGCAGTGAGGCAGTGCATTGCAGGAGTTCCGCTACCCACTGCTCCCAGGCAGTGCGGCAGTGCATTGCAGGAGTTGCGCTGCCCACTGTCCCCAGACAGTGCGGCAGTGTATTGCAGGAGGTCCACTGCCCACTGCCCCCAGGCAGTGGGGCAGTGCATTGCAGAAGTTCCAGTGCCCACTGCCCCCAGGTCAGTGAGGCAGTGCAATGCAAAAGTTGCACTGTCCACTGCCCCCAGGCAGTGGGGCAGTGCATTGCAGGAGTTGCACTGCCCACTGCCCCCAGGCAGTGAGGCAGTGCGTTGCAGGAGTTGCACTGCCCACTGCCCCAGGGCAGTGAGGCAGTGCATTGCAGGAGTTGCGCTGCCCACTGCCCCCAGACAGTGCGGCAGTGCATTGCAGGAGTTGCACTGCCCACTGCCCCCAGGCAGTGGGGCAGTGCATTGCAGGAGTTGCGCTGCCCACTGCCCCAAGGCAGTGAGGCACTGGATTGCAGGAGGTCCACTGCCCACCGCCCCCAGGCAGTGGGGCAGTGCATTGCACGAGTTGCGCTGTCCACTGCCCCCAGGCAGTGAGGCAGTGCATTGCAGGAGTTGCGCTGCCCACTGCCCCCAGGCAGTGAGGCGGTGCATTGCAGGAGTTCCACTGCCCACTACCCCCAGGCAGTGAGGCAGTGCATTGCAAGAGTTGCACTGCCCACTGCCCCCAGGCAGTGAGGCAGTGTATTGCCGGAGGCCCACTGCCCACTGCCCCCAGGTAGTGGGGTAGTGCATTGCAGAAGTTGCACTGTCCACTGCCCCCAGGCAGTGAGGCAGTGTATTGCGGGAGTTGCACTGCCCACTGCCCCCAGGCAGTGAGGCAGTGCATTGCAGAAGCTGCACTGTCCACTGCCCCCAGGCAGTGAGGCAGTGCATTGTAGGAGTTCCACTGCCCACTGCTCCCAGGCAGTGGGGCAGTGCATTGCAGGAGTTCCACTGCCTACTGCCCCAGGGCAGTGAGGCAGTGCATTGCAGGAGTTGCACTGTCCACTGCCCCCAGGCAGTGAGGCAGTGCATTGCAGGAGTTGCACTGCCCACTGCTCCCAGGCAGTGAGGCAGTGCATTGCAGGAGTTCCACTGCCTACCGCCCCCAGGCAGTGAGGCAGTGCATTGCAGAAATTGCACTGCCCACTGCCCCCAGGCAGTGAGGCAGTGCATTGCAGGAGTTCCACTGCCCACTGCCCCCAGGCAGTGAGGCAGTGCGTTGCAGGAGTTGCACTGCCCACTGCCCCCAGGCAGTCGGGCAGTGCATTGCAGGAGTTGCGCTGCCCACTGCCCCCAGGCAGTGAGGCAGTGCATTGCAGGAGTTGCACAGTCCACTGCCCCCAGGCAGTGAGGCAGTGCAATGCAAAAGTTGCACTGTCCACTGCCCCTAGGCAGTGGGGCAGTGCATTGCAGGAGTTGCACTGCCCACTGCCCCCAGGCAGTGAGGCAGTGCGTTGCAGGAGTTGCACTGCCCACTGCCCCAGGGCAGTGAGGCAGTGCATTGCAGGAGTTGCGCTGCCCACTGCCCCCAGACAGTGCGGCAGTGCATTGCAGGAGTTGCACTGCCCACTGCCCCCAGGCAGTGGGGCAGTGCATTGCAGGAGTTGCGCTGCCCACTGCCCCAAAGCAGTGAGGCACTGGATTGCACGAGGTCCACTGCCCACCGCCCACAGGCAGTGGGGCAGTGCAATGCAAAAGTTGCACTGTCCACCGACCCCAGGCAGTGAGGCAGTGCATTGCAGGAGTTGCGCTGCCCACTGCCCCCAGGCAGTGAGGCGGTGCATTGCAGGAGTTCCACTGCCCACTACCCCCAGGCAGTGAGGCAGTGCATTGCAAGAGTTGCACTGCCCACTGCCCCCAGGCAGTGCGGCAGTGTATTGCCGGAGGCCCACTGCCCACTGCCCCCAGGTAGTGGGGTAGTGCATTGCAGAAGTTGCACTGTCCACTGCCCCCATGGCAGTGAGGCAGTGTATTGCGGGAGTTGCACTGCCCACTGCCCCCAGGCAGTGAGGCAGTGCATTGCAGAAGCTGCACTGTCCACTGCCCCCAGGCAGTGAGGCAGTGCATTGTAGGAGTTCCACTGCCCACTGCTCCCAGGCAGTGGGGCAGTGCATTGCAGGAGTTCCACTGCCTACTGCCCCAGGGCAGTGAGGCAGTGCATTGCAGGAGTTGCACTGTCCACTGCCCCCAGGCAGTGAGGCAGTGCATTGCAGGAGTTGCACTGCCCACTGCTCCCAGGCAGTGAGGCAGTGCATTGCAGGAGTTCCACTGCCTACCGCCCCACGGCAGTGAGGCAGTGCATTGCAGAAATTGCACTGCCCACTGCCCCCAGGCAGTGAGGCAGTGCATTGCAGGAGTTCCACTGCCCACTGCCCCCAGGCAGTGAGGCAGTGCGTTGCAGGAGTTGCACTGCCCACTGCCCCCAGGCAGTCGGGCAGTGCATTGCAAGAGTTCCACTGCCCACTGCCCCAGGGCAGTGAGGCAGTGCATTGCAGAAGCTGCACTGTCCACTGCCCCCAGGCAGTGAGGTAGTGCATTGCAGGAGTTGCGCTGCCCACTGCCCCCAGGCAGTGAGGCAGTGCATTGCAGGAGTTGCACAGTCCACTGCCCCCAGGCAGTGAGGCAGTGCATTGCAGGAGTTGCACTGTCCACTGCCCCCAGGCAGTGAGGCAGTGCATTGCAGGAGTTGCACTGCCAACTGCCCCAGGGCAGTGAGGCAGTGCATTGCAGAAGTTGCACTGCCCACTGCCCCCAGGCAGTGGGGTAGTGCGTTGCAGGAGTTCCACTGCCCACTGCCTCAGGGCAGTGAGGCAGTGCATTGCAGAAGCTGCACTGTCCACTGCCCCCAGGCAGTGAGGTAGTGCATTGCAGGGGTTGCACTGCCAACTGCCCCAGGACAGTGAGGCAGTGCATTGCAGAAGCTGCACTGTCCACTGCCCCCAGGCAGTGAGGCAGTGCATTGTAGGAGTTCCACTGCCCACTGCTCCCAGGCAGTGGGGCAGTGCATTGCAGGAGTTCCACTGCCTACTGCCCCAGGGCAGTGAGGCAGTGCATTGCAGGAGTTGCACTGCCCACTGCCCCCAGGCAGTGAGGCAGTGCATTGCAGGAGTTGCACTGCCCACTGCTCCCAGGCAGTGAGGCAGTGCATTGCAGGAGTTCCACTGCCTACCGCCCCACGGCAGTGAGGCAGTGCATTGCAGAAATTGCACTGCCCACTGCTCCCAGGCAGTGAGACAGTGCATTGCAGGAGTTCCACTGCCCACTGCCCCCAGGCAGTGAGGCAGTGCGTTGCAGGAGTTGCACTGCCCACTGCCCCCAGGCAGTCGGGCAGTGCATTGCAAGAGTTCCACTGCCCACTGCCCCAGGGCAGTGAGGCAGTGCATTGCAGAAGCTGCACTGTCCACTGCCCCCAGGCAGTGAGGCAGTGCATTGCAGGAGTTGCACTGCCCACTGCCCCAGGGCAGTGAGGCAGTGCATTGCAGGAGTTGCGCTGCCCACTGCCCCCAGGCAGTGAGGCGGTGCATTGCAGGAGTTGCACTGTCCACTGCCCCCAGGCAGTGAGGCAGTGCATTGCAGGAGTTGCTCAGTCCACTGCCCCCAGGCAGTGAGGCAGTGCATTGCAGGAGTTGCACTGTCCACTGCCCCAGGGCAGTGAGGCAGTGCATTGCAGAAGTTGCACTGCCAACTGCCCCAGGGCAGTGAGGCAGTGCATTGCAGAAGTTGCACTGCCCACTGCCCCCAGGCAGTGGGGTAGTGCGTTGCAGGAGTTCCACTGCCCACTGCCTCAGGGCAGTGAGGCAGTGCATTGCAGAAGCTGCACTGTCCACTGCCCCCAGGCAGTGAGGCAGTGCATTGCAGGGGTTGCACTGCCAACTGCCCCAGGACAGTGAGGCAGTGCATTGCAGAAGTTGCACTGCCCACTGCCCCCAGGCAGTGGGGTAGTGCATTGCAAGAGTTCCACTGCCCACTGCCTCAGGGCAGTGAGGCAGTGCATTGCAGAAGCTGCACTGTCCACTGCCCCCAGGCAGTGAGGCAGTGCATTGCAGGGGTTGCACTGCCAACTGCCCCAGGACAGTGAGGCAGTGCATTGCAGAAGTTGCACTGCCCACTGCCCCCAGGCAGTGGGGTAGTGCATTGCAAGAGTTTCACTGCCCACTGCCCCAGGGCAGTGAGGCAGTGCATTGGAGAAGCTGCACTGTCCACTGCCCCCAGGCAGTGAGGCAGTGCATTGCAGGAGTTGCACTGCCCACTGCCCCAGGGCAGTGAGGCAGTGCATTGTAGGAGTTGCGCTGCCGACTGCCCCCAGGCAGTGAGGCAGTGCATTGCGGGAGTTCCACTGCCCACTGCCCCAGGGCAGTGAGGCAGTGCATTGCAGGAGTTGCGCTGCCCACTGTCCCCAGGCAGTGAGGCAGTGCGTTGCAGGAGTTGCACTGTCCACTGCCCCCAGACAGTGAGGCAGTGCATTGCAGCAGTTGCACTGCCCACTGCCCCCAGGCAGTGAGGCAGTGCATTGCAGTGAGTTGCACTGTCCACTGCCCCCAGGCAGTGAGGCCGTGCATTGCAGGGGTTCCACTGCCCACTGCCCCCAGGCAGTGGGGCAGTGCATTGCAGAAGTTGCACTGCCCACTGCCCCCAGGCAGTGGAGCAGTGCGTTGCAGGAATTGCACTGTCCCGTGCCCCCAGGCAGTGAGGCAGTGTGTCGCAGGAGTACCACTGCCCACTGCCCCAGGCAGGGCGGCAGTGTATTGCAGGAGATGCCCGGCCCACTGCCCCAAGGGAGGGAGGCAGTGAGCGGCGGGAGTACCACTCCCCACTGCCCTCAGGCAATGCGGCAGTGCGAAGCACGATTTCCATTGCCCACAGCCCCCAGGCTGCCTGGCAGTGCGTTACACTGCCCACTGCCCCCTGCCCACAACAACAGTGCAGCAGGGCACACACAGTGCAGTGTGGTGCAGAGCACCAAGCAGTGCGGCACCACACAGAAGGCACTGGTGGTGCAGCGCGGCACGCAGGGTGCAGTGGGCAAATGAGACCCTGTGTGACTGCGCGCAGGCGTCGGCAAGGCAGTGTCGGCCAAGTGCGAGAGTGCACTGGTCCGGCTATGCCACAACACACTTACACACAGCGCGCACACAACACACACAGCCCAGCCCGTTTACCTGTACCCGTGGGTAGACATCCCGGCCTTTGCCTTTTGGTAACAGCGCCTTCGGCACACCACACCACACCACACCACACCACACCACACCACACCACACCAGACCACACCACACCACACCACACCACACCACACCACACCACACCACACCACACCACACCACACCACACCACACCACACCACACCACACCACACTGCAATCCACGACGACGCACAGGATTTAATTACACTACCCTCACTACATTGCACTGCACTGCACCCCGCCCCCCCCCCCCCAACTATGAAGATTCCTATGGAATGAACTGCCGACCAGTGCTGCATATGCATACCAGGACGTGCGCATGTGGAGCGCTTGTTGACCTGTGTGCAGCCCCCACTGCCTTCCACTACAATGCACTACGTTGTACTGCATGACACAACACTACAGTACAATGCGGTCTGTCCCACCTGATGCTCTCAAGAGCGACCTGGCGATGCTTCACCCTGCACCACTGGTCATCCTGCCAGCCTCGCTCCAGCTCTCGCTTTTGTGCCAGCAACTCTTCTGCAGCCTTTCTGCAATGCCATACAAAATGTCAAAAATGACCCTCCGACTGGGTCAAGCGGCCCTGATGGGGAATGTGTGGTTCTTTTATATTCTCGGCCGCGTCAAATTCATGGACGAAATCGATGCAGCAGATGTGAACAGGGACAAGTACAGGCTGTATTGGGTCGATTATGCACCTGTTGGATGTTCAGGTCGCCTTTTATCCTCACAGCTGCCAGTTGCTAAGGGAGAGGGTGCACCTGCAATGGCGCGCGGGGGGGGGGGTTGACTCGGCCGCCGGCGGTTGGCTCAATACCCCCCGGTGCGCCCAGTCCGCTTCGGGAGAGGGCGGCTTGGGATGGATCTGGCTGAAGCCCTTGAAACAAGAAGCGAGACCAACGACGAAAAAGCCCCCAAACAAATTGCCCGGTGTCCCAAACGGGTGGGGGTGGGGGGCTGCCACCTGAACCCGACCAAAGCGTGGGCTGCCTGCTGTCATGAGCCGGAACAACTGTGACCCGGCCGGCACAACTGCTGGTCCTGAGCAGGAGACGCCCTGTGGGCTGCTCGCCGTGCATTGGGCCTCGGTTCTGTTGGTGCTCTTCTCTGGGGCTCTGGGGCTCACCGGGTGGGTGTTGAAGAGGAAGGAAGGGGAGCCCCCCCCCCTCCCCCCAGTTTTAGGGTGGGGAACCCCAAAAATCATGTTTTGGAAGGGATTTGGATGGGTAGGGGTGGGTGTTGGGGCCTGCTAAGGGGTTTGAAGGGCCAAAAATAGGGCATGACATCAATGATAACAGACTCCTACTCCGACTGCTAACAACAGGCAACTGAGGGAAAAATTGGTGATGTGAGCCATTATTTGACCCCTAACAGTGAGTGTGAATGATGAAAATGAAGAAAAGGAAGGGGAATGTGTCCGATTTCCATGGTATGGGGGGGCTAAAGGGTTGGGGATGGACTATATGTAAGGGTACAATGGCTATTTTCAGCACTGATATATGTATATGGGCGTTTTGCAGGGGGGGGGGGGCGGGTTATTTTGGCCAAAACGACGCAAAGTCGGCACCTTTTCGGCATTTTCTCCATGTTGTTGGTAGGGTTATCATTGAAAAGTTGGTCCCCCCCCATTTTGGATATGGGGAATTCAAAAATGAAGGTCCCATGGCCAAATGAAATGGTGGCGGGGCCGTGCGAAGTAGGGAAGTTGGCTGGTGTCCCTCAACAGCAGACCACAACCAACAACCGGCCGGGCCTACATCTCCAACATATCATTTGACCGACAAAAAAATATAAATTTGTGCATTTCGATGTGCTTAATTCAAAACTGCATGAGTTCAGCCTCAACAAGACGATTCAGCACAGCACAATGCACAAATTTATATGCCCCTTTTTTTCGTCATTGGAACGATTGGAACACCGGGTCGAGCACCTTGAAAACCTTGCCTGCGGTGTAGACCAAGGTTTACAAGCAGATGTTGAAACGCCCAAGTTCGGCGGCCCGGGGCGAAAAAATATGGTCACCTACCCCCCCATGACCCATACTTTTCCGAAACGGCCTTTTCTTGGAGATTTCGAAAAGGTATAACATACGCCCCCCTATGGAACGATGTTTTTGAGAAAAACGGCAGAAACCAAAACGTCGCTGACTTTTTGCGCCGGAATCACCCCCCCCCCCCTTGCAAAACGCCCATATGTATATATGGTATATGGTATATATATATATATATATGGTATGTGGTGCTTATAGAAGGGATGGAGTATTGTTTTTATGGCTAGGAAGCTGTGAATCAGTGTGCTAGGGGCCCCTGCTAGGCCCACCATGGACCGAGAACTCATGGTTTGGCAGCACTGTAGGAAAGTAGGCCTGTTGAACCTCGCAGTTCGAGCATGATTTGAATGGAAGCCTTGGTATATATATGGTATATGCGATCCCTGCCCCCCCCCCCCCCCCTAGGGGTCCGAAAGGACCTCTGGGCAGGGCTGGAGGCCCCCAATATGCAAGAGTACGATGTTTCCCAACGTATGCCATCCCGTTTACCAGGGTACCCCACCTATTTACCTGTGGATCAAAGGAATTGCGGCCTGTAGTTTGTAGACACTGCCCCATGTAGACACTGTCTGCTCGACGCAGTCTGCTACAACAGACACCACCAGCATGTTGTAGATGCGAAGCGGCAATATTTGGGAAGGTGGCCGAAGGCCCCCTTCCCCCAAAACAGTCCGCTAACATCGAGGGGCCACACGGCATGTAGTCTATAGACACTATCTGCCCCAAGTAGACACTGCCTGCCCCTTGTAGACACCGCCTGCTTGTTGTAGACGCGAAGCGCCAGTAGTTGGCTCCCGTCCAGAAAGCAGGATGCTGAGGGCGTTTACCTGGGCTGAAATAAGGTACTTCGCACCGGACAGGGATCCGGACCCGGAGGGGGGGGGGGCAGGGAAGAGGGGGGGAAGGGATCGCATAACCCTATATATATACCAACCAATCTACACCCTCCTCGGCGCAGCAAGCAAAGCACCCTGGCATGAGCGTTGGCAAGTATGGGCTTGCAAGGCCAAAGCAGCCCCTTTGGTGAGTGAAAGGGATCAAAACTACCTCAAAGTGGGCTCGAACCACTTGTTTTGGCATCCAAAGTGTTCAAGGATCACTGTTGCAAACACACGTTTTAGACTTGTTTTTGGGCTCTTTTTGGTCCCAAACTGGCACATTTTCAAGGGGTTCCGAGACTTTCAGTGGGCTAAAAATTGGTCACCAATGCCTCAAACTGGCTTCAAACCACTTCTGGTGGCATCACAGATCATCCCGGGTCACTTTGGGAAAAACCCGTTTTTGGCCCTTTTTTGGTCTTGAAATGGCCCATTTTCCACGCTTTTTGGGAGTTTTCGAGGGCCAAAACGGGCTACCACAGGCTCAAAATGGGCTAAGAACACTCGTTTCAGCATCCCGAGTGGTCCAGGAACAACTTTGGAAAATTCCATTTTTTCCGTCCCGGGGACCCTGTGTGACCCAATTTTGGCCTTGGCCTTGATGGGCCCGCCGTAGGCTATGGCTGCAGAAAGCGACCACTAGTTGAGGGTCTAGTGGTCTCACTGGGCAATTTTGAGGGGCGGAAACCACAAAAAGTGGGGGTTTCCGGTTGGACTAGGTGCCCTAGGAGTTGGGTTTTGGGCCGCGTACCCCAAGATAAGGCCCATTCTTGGTTTAGGGGCTCGGCGACACAAACAACACGGATTTTTGGGCCGTTTTGGGCCGTTTATGGGCTGTTTGTTGGTCAACTCGTGAAGTTAGAGGTCACCAAAGGTCTCTTTGGCACGGGCAAAACGCGCCGGCCGCAACATATGCCATCCGTTTTTTGTGGTTTTCTCACGTTGGTTGGGTTTTAGGGGCATTTTGGGTGAAAAACCGCCCCAAACAGCGCACAGTGGGGAGGGCACCACACGACTTGGTGGCTGACTTATGGGCTCAAACGTTGGATTTGGGGAGGCCTCCTGTGGGGGTGCAACCCCCCAGACTTGCGGCCGGCCCCGGGCCGCCATGACATAGTAATTCACGACACTGATGTGTGACGTGCTTGCTTGCTTGTTCTTGTCGTTGTTGTTGTTTGCGGAGATTTATGGGGATGAGGGTGTAGTGATATATGTATTGCTACGCCCTCATCCTGCCCTGCCCGGCACTGCCTGCCATGCTCTTCCATGCACTGCCCTGCCCTGCACTGTCCTGCCCCGCACTGACCCTCCGTGGCCCCATGCCGGTCCTCTCACTCCTCAGGCGTGTTTTTCCGAGACCATCCCAGAGTGAGCGCTTCAGTCAGTGAATCAGGATGGCCGCGCAACGGGGCCATCATCCAGGCGTACCGTCTCGAAAGCCACCCGCAATGGCTGCAGGTGCCGAAGGGGCTATATCTGCCCATGTTCTGGCCGCCGGAGGATGGTGGACGACAAGTCATAACGGAGATCGATACCGAAGGGCGGGACATTACTGGGTGGCATCTGGAAGGATGGAGGTTTTGGCACACCTACATCGTGCCGCCCAAACTGAAAGAGTCTAAGTAGAGCAGGACCATGCGATAGTACGCCGTGTTGTGGCGCAGGACATGGCAGGCCATGGGATGGTAGGGGAAGGGAGGGGAGGGCAAACCCCCACAGCGCACAGCACAGGGCGGGGCAGGGCAGTGCAGAGGGATACAATGGGCGGGTGGGGCGGGAGGAGGACCTGGCACTGTGGTGGGACCGCTGCTCATGATGGCCCCTTGCATTGATGCCACGTTCAAGTGGGAAGGGGGGGGGGTAGAAGTGGGGGCCGATCAGCTTTGAGCATGAGCCGCCTTTTGGTTTCATTGCAAGCGGATGAGGTGTGTGTGGGGGGGCGGGGTTTGGCACAAGGCCTCGGTATCTGATTGTTTGCCTTTGGCGGCGGTGTGGGGGGGGTGGGGGGGGGCGCCGGCACCGCTCCTCCGTTACTTCTACAGAACTCGAAAAGGGTTTAACCCCCGACGATACTACCACCAGCGTGCTAACCCTGAGGCCCGGGCCAAGTATCTCTGGAGCAACGGGCTGCAGTGGCACCCTCAGCAGCAGGGGCAACACGCCCTAACCGAATGCTTTCTGTGTTGAAGTGGCCCGTGGCTGGCAGTTGCGGCCGGGCTGTGGCTTTGCAAGTGCCCTGACTGCCCTGCCCCGTGCGGGTACCGACGGCTGACGGGGCCCAGTCGTGAGAGGGGGCGGCATGTGAATCCGATGTCCCCCCGGCGGCTCTCCCCTCTTCTGGGGCTCGGAGGGTCACCTGCTTGGTTCCGCCGTTTCTGCCCGTGGCCCCATCGATGCACTGAGATCTCATTGAGTATCAACCCCCCCCCCCCCCCCCAAGCGACCACCAACAGCACAACACCCCCAAAAGCAGTGGTTGGGGGCTATGCAGACGGTACTCCCCGGAACCGGCGGGGCGGCGTGTTGTCTCTCGCGGCAACGACCGCGCACCCTCTGGACCGCCAAGAGGGCGCGCGGCTGAAAAGGTCGGGGGGTATGGACGACTTTGGCAAACGTGTCATGGACCAGAGTAGTGACCGAAGCCCTGGGCTCGGTCACTCGTGCCCTGCTCCCGCATCGCACCCGCGTGGGCAATTGGACGAACGCGTGGGTTGTTTCCGCGTGCGGCTCCGAATGCTCATTTGATTTTGTGCCCTCGCACCCAATGCCCTCTTTTGCCCGAAAGCACGAACGGGCTGCCACGGCCCTGCCAAGGTGTGGCACGACACTACACTCCACGGGGGGACGGTGGCTGGTGTGTGGGACCCCACGCCAAGGGGACCCACAGCGATGTGGCCGGTTTGTGAGTGAAAGTGGTGATTCCAAGTTGTTTTTTTTGAGCCCGCGGCGAGGGGTAAGAATCCTGTTTCACCCCGTGTGTGTGTAAACTCAAGCTGCTCAGATTTTATTGAGAATTCAAGCATCGGTGAAAAACACCAAAATGCATTTTTGACCCCCCCCCCCCCCGACCCTGACCCCCGCCGCAAGGTCTGCGTGATGAGTACAGTGATGGCCGGGTGACGCAATAGACTGTGGGCCGCCACCACAACATCACAACCACATCAGCAGCCGTTGCGGTGGTGGCTGGTGATGTTGGGGGGCGCAAATGGGCCCACCTTATTGGGAGTCGGGGTGCAGTATGCGAGTGTGGTATGAGGGATGCTGGTGTGTGGGGTCTGCCGCCAAGGGTTTGGGCACTTGCGGAGCGTCACTGCCCTACGCCTCTCGGCAGTAGACCGCGGATTTTGGCCGGCAGGTCAGCCATGCACAAAGCACAAAGGAGTGTCACGCCTCGAGGGTGACGCCGGTCGAGCAGCTCAGACGCCGGGGAACGTGGCCAGGGACCGGCCCGCGAGACATTTTGACAGTACATTGAGGCGGATGAGGCTGGAAGGCCCGGAGACTGCGTGTTGCATGTAATGCAGGAGAGACCAGGGATGGAGGTGTGGTGCCATTGGCACGATGGCAGTTTTGGTGATTGCCGTTGGCTTTGCCATGCTCTTTGCCCCCCTCCCCCTTGCGCAGGCACGGCCTTGTCTTAGCACAGGGTGGGCGTTGAACCGCTGATTTTAGGAATTTTTGGGACCACTGTTTTTGTGGTTGCAGATGTAACATGGGGTTTAAAAACGGTTTACCACACATTGCCACCCGATGATGTTTGTTTTGATGTGATTCTTAGCCATTCCTGCTATTTCCCTTCCACAGCCTATCGCCATCTGCATCTGAGGGATCTCCTGGATGTGGGCGATCATGTGTGTTTGCAAAGGCGAGGTCTTGTCTGAGCACGGGGTAGGTGTTGAACCGCTGTTTTGCCCGGTCTTTTGGGACCGTGGCTGTGCTTGTGCAAGGGGGGTTGCGGTACTCTTGCTGCCTCCTGTTTGGACCGACTAGTGCGATCAAGTTCAGGATATGGAATCCAAGCCTCTGCCCACCCCAACACTGTTTTGGAAACCCTTCCCCGCGATTCATCGCGCCTTGGAAAAAGGAGCGGGCAATGGCTTAGGGGGAGCGTTAGCGCGCTGGGCGCACGCCGGGCACGCACCGGGCATCTTTTTTTGACCACCCCCCACTCCTGCCTGTTTTTGCCTCCACCTCACCAAACAATTTGGAGTACTTTCTCGCCGTGTCTAAGAATTGGGCCCATCCTTTGCACCCAGTTTATGACGATGTCAAGGGTGGTGGTTGGAAGTGGTGGGAGTGACATTTTGTGTTGTTGAATGAATTCTCATATTTCGGCTTATACAACGTGCCTTGGAGAGAAGGTTTGCGGTCTAGTGCGGTCTACTTGGGGGACTTCCCAAGGTGAGGATAAACTTGGGGCTAGAGAAAAGATACTTGATACAAAGGTAGCGCGCCGGGCATGCGCCGGGCAAACATTCCCCCTTAGCAAGCCAATCTCTGCTCCCTCAGCAGTATTTTCTTTTGCCGGTGAAGCGCCAGGTTGTCTTGGACTGGGTCAATGCCACTGCCCCTAGTGCATCCAGAGCATGGTCCCTGATGGTTGATGATCCACCGAATTATGCAAACAGGCAAGTGACGGGATGGGAGCATATCACTCACAGGAGCAGTCTGGCGAATGAGTTGGATCAGATGGCGGGAAGAGACGGACGTGAGCGAGGACCAGGCAGGGGTGATGCAGCTATGTTGCCTCCCCCCACGATGGGAGACCACAAGAAGGCAAGGTTCATGGAGTCTCCACGATGGAACCCCTCAAAACGCAGGGTTATGCAGCTCCATCCACTGCTCCCCACTCTGGGCACGCCCAGGACCCACGGGTCATGTAGCCGTATGGATTTGTCCTCACAATGGGTATCCGAGAAGGCAGGGGTTATGTAGGCATGTTGATTTCCGCCCACTCCGCTGGCCCTATTCGACGCCCCCCTGATCCCATATTGGTGTGCTCCCCTATGGTCATGGTTAAGAGGTTGACCCTTTTCCTAGATAGGTCTTTGAGACGGCAGAAGATTTCAGGCTTCTGTAGGTACTGCCGGTTTTGGTGGAAGCCCTGATTGGGCTGGAAAAGGAGGATTGGAGGGGCCTGCTGCATGTCACCATCTCCCCTCTCCCAAGGGCAGGGGAGGTGCGGCCCGATATCCTCCACAACGGGCTTTCGCTGGTAGGTAGCAACGTCATACCTCAGGATATTTGGGAAGAGACGGTGCCCATGGACTTCTATGGGGACGGGGGTGAGAGGATTTTGATGTGGAGGAGCCCGAGATGGATTCACGGGGCAACCCGCGGCCGGGAGCATCGCGTTGGGTGTCGCATGATGTCACACAGTCTGCAACAAGTTTTGAGGAAGCAGTGGTTGCTCTATGACCTGCATGGTAGTCCCACCCCCACTTGTTGGCTGTTCATCATCCCCAAGATGTCGGGAAAAGTGTCTCGCATACTCAGCTGTGTGGCCTAGATGGGTGTAGCCCTCCCCAATTTTCGCTCCAATTTTGGGAGCAGCTGAGTAAGCTTTTGGTCACTTTTTTCCTGGGGGTTCCCCTTCATGGGACCCTTCTCAACTTTAACAATGCTTTTTGGAGCTTTGTTTTGCCGAATTCAGCAAGCACGCTTTTTGGGCTAAGGTCGGGCCCCAGTGGGCAGGTGGTGTGGCTAAGGAGGCTTCCCTTTGGCTGGAAGTAGAGCCCATACATCTTTTTAGAGCGCGTTGGTGCTCGGTTTTACCCCTGGATATCCTCCTGGTCCACTACCTCGACAACTTTTTTTGCTGGTTCACGTTGGTTGAGTCACATGCCCAATCGTGACTTGTGCAGTGTGTTTCCTCCCCCCTTGGCAAACTTTTGGTTTTTTTTGCGATTTTGAGCCGAAAAGGTGTTTTCGGGACCCGGCTCCATAGGGTTTGTGTGGAGCGGAGTGGGACGAGCGCTTGTGCAGTTTGTGCGGTTTTTCGTCGTTTTTGCTTTGTCGGTGTTATTGGTGACCTTAGTGACCCGTGGTACCCACTCTAAGGGGTGCAAGTGGGGATGTTGTGACAGCATATGCCTACATGGTTCTAACATTTTTTGCAGTCCCTAGCCTTGCCTAGGACTGGGCAAGGCCTGTGTGAAAGACCCAAAAAGACCGTTTCCACCAACAATGGCTTACATGTGTGCATGGAGTGCTACACAACCTGCTTGTGCAGTTTTCCGCCCTGGGCAGCTCAAAAACCAAAGTTTCTGAAACTTGTTTGTTTGATATCGGGGCCACTCACGATGACCATCCAAGCTTTGTAAAGCACGTTTTAGGCAGTATTTATGTGGTTTTTATGGGCATTGGGTGTGTGTGTCACTTGGGTGTGCATTGCTCGGGGTAGATTCTCTGCGAGGTGGACGGCTGCAGGTTTAGTGCTACCATTGTGTGGTGCAACCCCCCCATGGGGGGGGGGGGCGGCCTGACATTCGGGGGGACCGGCCTGACATGCGGGGGGCGGGGGGTTACAAGGGGGGCAGGGGGTACCTATGACGTATGCAACCAAAATGAACTTTTCTCATCCTGCATTGGCCCCGCACTGTTGCACCTTTTTGGTTCCCAAAGCGTCGTACACTGACAGTCACCAGCAATTTGACCACGGGACTACCAACACATCCCTCCCCCACGCATACGCCCTGGTTCCCCCTGCAGTGCTGCCTCTTATTGGCAGCCATGTGGAGACCCTCCCCCGAAACGTCCGGGTTCATGATGATGCTCGTGCCCACCTTCGACCCTCCGCCCGACGGCCCTCACCTGGACAGACCCCACCCGCCCCAGGACTCGTTCCGCAGCCTGTGCGGCCCCACGAGGCTCGGCACCCGCTGCCCCCTCTTCCGCCTCCTGCCCGAGGCCTTGCTCCCCGAAATCACCGCGTATTTGCCCCGGCGCGACCTGGTGCCGCTGCTGCGGGTGGACCGGGCGTTCTGCCAGCTCGCCCGCTCCGTCCTGTTCCACACGGTCGTGCTGGACTACAGCCTGGCCTGCCTGGACCTCCTGCGCATTCTCGCCGAGTCGCACGCGCTGCACGCCCGGTCGCCCGCCGCGGTCCCGGACCTCGCCCGCTGCGTGCGCGTGGCCCAGCTCCGCACGGCCGCCGCCTGCCTGCAGGCCCGGCACGGCATCACCGTCGACGCGGAGAGCGAGGCGGACCCCGACGCCTGGCGCCGCCGGGTGCACGGCGCCGCCTGGGCGTTCTACCGGGAGTACCTCCCGGTGATCACTGCCACGGTGGCCGCGCTCTGCCCGGGCCTGCGCGACTTCCGCTTCCTCGACCCCATCCACCTGCCGGCCCACCTCGTGAACGCGGTGCTGGCGCTCCCCGGCCTCCGGGGGCTGGTCCTCGACGGGGGCGTGCTCCCGGACGCCGTTCGGTTTCCCGAGACTCTCCGACTGACCACCCTCACCATCGCCGTGGGCCCCAACCTCCCGGACTGCACCCCCAATCCCGTGGTCGCCGCGCTCCCGCTGCTGCAGCGGTGCTGCGCGACGCTCCGCGACCTGCGGCTGAAGGCCTGTTTGTCCAAGCCCGACGCCTTCGAGGCCGTGGACTGGGCCGGCTTCGCCTTCCCGCGGCTGACCGCCCTGACGGTCGCCCGCGCCGCGCTGTCCGCCGCCAGCCTCTCGGCGCTGCTGGGGCGGCACTCCGCGGTGACCGACCTGACGCTGCGCCACTGCGGGCGCGCCGCGTGCGCGTGGATCGCCGAGCGCTGCGACCCGCGCAGCCTCCGCCGGCTGGTGTTCGCCGACTGCCGCACGCCGGCCGCGGCCCTCCACCCGATGCTCCGCGGCACCGCGCGCCTCGAGGCGCTCGTGCTCGACAGCGCGCTGCCGCCGGCCGCCGCGCGCTCCCTCTGCAGCCTCCTGCGCGCCCACAGCCCGCGCCTCCGGTCTCTGAAACTGACGCTCAAGACCCCCCCGGACGAGTCGGTGCTGCAGGGGATCGCGGCGCTCGGCGGTTTGCGTCGTCTGTGGCTGGTCGGAGGGGAGGCCGACGGCCTGGTCCCCGGGCCCGCGTGGGAGGTGCAGCACCCGGCCCTCCGCGCCGCCCTCGCCCCCCTGGAGCACCTGTCGTGGCTGGCCCTGGAGCACGACACGTACCCCCCCCTGTGCCGGGCCGCCCCCGGGCCGCGGCCGGAGTACTACCTCTCGAGGGACGAGGGATGGGACCGGCGGCACTTGTGCGGGATGCGGGCGGAGGCCGACCGGTACCCGCGGGCGTTCCCGGGGCTGCGGCTGCTGTACGTGGGCCGGCTGCTGTTCCGCTTCGCCCCCGCCGGACCCCGGGGCCGCCGCGCGGTGCCGCAGGGCGCGAGGATAGACGACTGCCGGGACGTGTTGCACGCCGACTGGGGCCTGGCCGACTGACTGGAGGCGGGGGGCCTGCGCGGGCCGCTGACTGGCGCCGACTTGTGACGTGTGCCGTGTGGGCCATTTGTGCGGGCGGCTGCGGTGTGTCGGTGGGGCGGTGACGGTTGATGCACATTCGACGGTGGTGATGAACGGGGCGATGGATGCCACTGCGCATGTCGGGTCTTCACTTTCGGGGGAGGGGGGTGGTCCGGCCGGAGGGCTCTATCGACCCGCCCCCCCCCCCGAAACGAAACCCCGGCCTCCCCCGTGCGGACGTCTTGTAACAACCGTCGGATCCGGGAAGTAAAGCAGTGGGGGAAAAGGGGGTGGCGGGTCCGTGGCAAGAGTGCGCCGTGGCACGTACCTGATCGCCCCTGCAGCACGCGACAGGCGGAGGCTACACGGGACTTACGCTGTACAAGCGACGGAGTATGGCCCGCGGGTTGTGTTGTGTGCAGCCGGAAGGCTCGGCACTCTCACTCTCTCTCGCACCCGCGGACCCAAGGGCCTGCGTTGCACACGGGTTCCGCTGGAGCTCATGCGCTGGGATGGGGCGGAAGGGGCTGGTGGTGGGCTGAGGGTGTGTGTGTGTTTGACACCCAAGAATGTGTAAATCAAACCTCCAACTCCGAGGCTCAAGACTCCTAAACGACCAACAGACCATCCCCAAAACCATGTGTTCAGAGCTCTTCCGGTCTCGCTGGCAGGCCTTCCACGAGCACACGGATCCGCACCTTCGGGACGTGGAGGCGCGTTCGTGTGTGTAAGGCTGTTGCATTTGGGGTGCCACAGGTGTGCAACGCAGCCCTTGGGTCCGCGGGTGCGAGAGAGTGCCGGTTGGGGGGGGTTACCGGCAGCGGTGGTGGGCGATGGCGGTTGGAGGGCAACCGACGCTGTTGGAGGTTGGCGGTTGGAGGGGGGTCCTATAGGGACCAATAATCTTGTCCTTCGGTCCGCACACATCAGGGGGAATCCCTGCACTGCTGTTCGGCTGTAGTTCCCGGGGAAAGCCCCCAAAGCAACCCCTCCCTCAAAATGGGTGAAACGGTGTGAGAACGGGTGAAAGTGGGTGACACATGGGGCGCGCCATTGCTCCAATGCACACGAAGCTTCCCAATCCCCATCACGACAGAAACAGCAACGATGCCCCCGAGCCCATGGACTATGGGTTTCCAGTGCGACCCGACAGCCAAACAGTTGCACTGCGCGCGCTTTGCCAGCCGGCCTCACTACGCTGCAGCCCCATGTGCCCACACACGTGGACCACCCTGACCTCCCCTGACCTGCCCTGCAGCCGTGCATACGCTTCTTCCCGGACCGGCAGAGGCTACACATGCATTCATTCCCATGCCCATCAATTCAGAGGGTCCTCGTTGCCAGCACTGGTGATGCGGGACCGGTTGTCGGTGTGCGTGTGACACCCAAATCTTTCAAATCTTGCACAAACTGCGAGGTTCGGCAACTGGGACCTACCACTAAGCGACCGAACCATGAGCTCAAATGTTCTGGTGCCCCGTCGACAGGCTCAGGAACCGGGTTGAGACACTGGCAAACATGCAACAAGAGGGGGTGGCGTCCGTGTTCCTACCGCACCCTGCATCCCATGTACCTTGTACCCCCCTTAGACCCCCCCCCCCCCGCCCCCCCGGACCCCCCCCCCTCCAACACCCTCTTCTAATTCTGAAAAAATCAGGTAATTTTCTGGAGGGGCAACAGCAACAGCAAAACAAGAATCCCCGGCCGTTGGCTGTTGGCCGGAGAACAGTGCGTATATGGACTCAAAACATCCAGTTTTTTTGTGGCCCCTTCTTTTGTGGATGAGGGCTCACGACATGCACAGTTTTTTGTGGCCCCTTGAGTTAGGTATATGGCCTCAAAAAATCCACATTTTTTTGTAGCACTTTGCCTTAGTACGTCACTCACACCCACCACATACGTGATGCCCTATGATATGCCAATGTGGCACAACACACTGTTCCGCAATCAGCACAGTCAACCCTATTATGGCCCCAGATTGATTCGTGGCGGTGTCCTCGCTTGGGGCAATTTCCTTGAGGACGATCCATCTCAGGATTGCGTCACCCCCACATGGAAACCTATTTACAATGTCACCAAGCCGGCTGCACAGGATGGGGATTCCTTCTTCCTGAGCCCTGATTTTTGGATGCTTTGGAACAAAGCGGCAGTGCGATCACGTCTCTCCTACCCTGTCAAACTCAAGAGTAGACAGTCTCGCGACATCTGGGGAAAATTTTGCAGCTCTGAAGTACCGCTCCACCTCAAGGACTTTATCAGGAAAACACTGTGGAAAAAACTCCGGGTGGGTCGGAGACTAAGTAAATGGATCCGAAATGCACCGCATTGCCCTCGTGACCGAATGGAAGAAACACTTGAACATACCCTTCCTACCTGCAGGTTTGTACCGTTTGCTTTTGATACCATTGCCAAATGTTTTCTACCCATCGCTGTCAATGAGTCCATTGTCTCTTCAGTTTGGGAACTTTTCGATAATTTCTTAAACTCTACTTTTGAGTTACCGGCGGGGATCATGTCCTGGGTAGCCATCATGGTTAACTGGGACTGCCGCTGTGCCGCACGTAACACTGCACTGACGTGGCAGCGCTTCATGCATTTGTGCGTGTCGGCAGTCAAACGTTTGACAAGACTCCAGTGCCCACGTATCCCAGTGCACGATCTATCTTCTTTTGCCAATTCACTCTCATCTCTTTTGAATGATGGCAAACTGCTCCATCCCCGACTAAACCCACTGCCTCTTGAACCCAAAATTTCCAAAGCACAGGCCAGGCAGAGGAAATTCGATAACGCAGTTCGTGATTCTCATAAACTAGATGCATTGCTCGATGACCTCAAGGTAAAACGTTCCATATAGTCTACACTGACGGCTCGTTTGCATGGGTATCAGGTGTGGGGCTAATCGGGGGCTACGGCATTTTTGCAGATGGCCTCCTCTCAGTAAGCGCACATCTACCCCCTTCCATGAGACAGACCAAGAACACCGCTGAAATTTATGCCGCCATACAAGCCCTCAAATTCTTTCCCGACGGGAAGATTGCAATCTGCACAGACTCAGCTCTGGTTTTTCTCGGAGCAACAGGGAAGGCACGTGGCAGTGGGCTCTCAATAATTGGGTGGGCTCACATGGGCCCCTCAGCATAGATTTGTGGAAAGCGCTCTTGGCTGAACTTGAATCGCATGTGGGAGAAGTGACTTGGGTCAAGATCCCTTCACACGTAGGCATCCTGGGGAACGAAGAGGCAGATTCCCTTGCGGAAAATGGGAGGCTCTCCAGCCCCCTACTAACGAATTCATTGGCCCCCTCTGCACGAAATTTGCGGCACTCAGTCCCGCCCCGATGGAGGCCCGAAGCACCGAAGGCATCAGCACCCCCATTTATTCCAATTTCAGACCCCGATTCTGACTCTCCTTCAGAGCAAATTTGAGATGATGTGGACGCCCCACTGTCCCCTGCCGCCACGGAGCGCCATGTTTTCGATACCTCTGGGCCCAGTGATGATCGCAGTACCCCATCAACCTCAGCCCCGCCCTCTGCCACGGATGGATTCGTGAATCTCCTGTTTACTGCAGGGAAACAGGGGTTTTACGCAGTTTTGTTATTGTTGTACACTGTCTCCATTTAGTTTCTTATTTAAATATTGCCTGGGGAGTCAAAAGGTGCAGGCCTGAGACATCGAACAATCCTGTGATAGGCCCACCTTCCCTTCAAGCTTCTCCCCTTTTGCCTGTCGGTCGCTGCCCTTCACCATGTCGGAGTCCATCGATTTCCAGGATTATATCCTGGCGGGGGTACAGGAGTCGGTGAGGGGAGATTCCCCAGCACGTGAATGGGCTCTGGCACGTACAAAGGTATTAAAGAGCCTTCGGGGACTGGGTGCCAGACGTACCGAGTGGATACGACAGTTCGCGGCTTTGGTTCAATTCACGGGCGATGAGGATGCGTTTATTGAATACATCATCGGATATGTCCTGACGGCGGGGGTGACTTTAAATGTGGAGACAGGCCTCTTTACTGCGAATGCCCAGGTGTCCCCGGGACCTCTTCATGACACGGCTCTGCAGACGCTCTTGGAAAATCAGCAGAAAATGATCTCCGACTTGCATGCACAGGTCGCCAGCCTGACTTCTGCACCGGCCAAACAGGAAATGGCGATACCTCCCCTGTCACTTAAAGCTCTGTACAACCTGCACGTGGCGTACAACCACCCCCAGTGGGTGGTCCGCATGATTTGGTTTCTTCGTGCCATGGTCCTACGTCTGCCGATCCCACAGCGCGAGATGAGGATGTCTGACAAGTGGGGCGACGAGCAACAGCGTGCCCTGCTGATGGAGTTCTCCGATGCCCAGAAGGCGAATGACACGGTGTGGACTGACCTGAAGCCTGACGGGGACGACGTAGCGATGGCGGGCAGATATTCCGACAAGGATCTGGGAAAGGCGAACCCTTCCGCAGGCCCCGAATTGTCTGAGGGTCTGGTCCAAATGACGGAAGCCATGTGGCTCTTGACTTACACGGCGGTGCACAAATACAAGGAAAAATACGAGTCTGATGCCACACAGTCCAAACAGGTGTCAAGTAATTCGGTGTTCACAGAGGGCCTGACGCCAGCGGGAGCGCGGATAAAGAAAATCATGGCCAAACGCTTTCGGATCCAGGATGGAGTGGAGTTCTTTGAGGTGCACAAGAACGAGTGGGTTCGGTCATCCGACCCACCGGTGGGCCCGTGTAAAACGTGCAGAGAAAAAGGAAAGATTGAGCGCCACTGGGTCTGGCAGTGCCCTCTCTTGGAGTGAAAAGATGCCCCCCCGCTGGTGGGGGGGTTTGAACCAGAATGGGCTCCCCGTGCCCCTGCCACGCCAGCCCCCGGCTCGTCGTCATCACAGATGGCTTCCGAAGACACCATCCACTGGCCCTCGATCTTGGACGCATGGAAAGCCTTGGGGTATTGCGACCCGCACGACTGCGTCTCCGCGGCAATTCTATCCACGTGGAAAGGAGGTACGCGAGACGCGTATGCATCCCATCTCCGACGTCTGGCACAAATCGGTGGTCGAACAGCCTGGAATGACGCGCAGCGGGTGGTCGAATTGGCACTCTTCCAAATGTTCAAGATGGGCTTCCGAAAGGCCACTCTCCGTGGCTGCGTCTCCGCGGTCAAAGCATGCGTGGTACTGGGGTGGCTACCGGAGCTCAATTGGACCCGCCTATGGAGGATCACAAAAGCGCCAGTGGATTCCGAAGTCCACAGACCGTACGGTGGTCCTGACGTCCTCCAGATCATCGCTGAAGCCTGCACATCGGTGGAAGAATGGATCACGTATGCTGGATGTGTCCAGTCGGTCTCCTCCCTATCCAGGGTGGGTGAAGTATCCTCGGCGCGAAGGAATGGAGCGGGAAAGTCATACTTCTCGTTCTGGGGCCTCAAACGGGGGGAGCGCTGGGTCACACGCCAGCTGGGCCCCTATGCTGCAGTCTGGGCACGTTGGCTGCGTCGTATCCGACCAGGTCGCGGCATCCTCTTATTCTCCGCGGCGCAGTTGGAGGAAAACATGGAGAAGCTACTCAAAGGTTCGATACGAGCGGAGGCACGCTGGCATGCATGGAGGCGCGCGGGGGCCACGTACCTACGCGCCTTCGGTCTGCCCTGGCGCTTCCTTTGCTGGTGGGGGCGTTGGGCCAGTGTTAAAATGGCCCATTACTACGCTACCCCGCCTGATGAGTTCGACATGGTCGATGAAGCGCGATTGCCTTGGCCAACAGACACGGGTTTCACCTGGAAGCGTACCCACTTGGCCCTCCTGTGGCCAAAGTCTCTCCGGGACCTGTTCGACGAAAAGCCGACCATCAAGAAGCCCTCCTCGGAGTCCAGAAAGAGCGCCAGAGATTCCTCAAGGCAGGTCGTGGATTCGGACTCGGAGGGAGATGCAGCCTATCCTCCGCAACAAGGCCGCTCTCGGTGTGAGCCCATCATCGTGGGTGAGGCCCCACCTGCCACTGCCAAGCGCCGCAAAGCCCAGGGGTCCTCCTCCAACGGTCGGTCCTCGGGAAATCGGGTACAGCCAAGAACCTCTTCAGCGTCCACGGCCTGAACGACGACAACGGCCAAGGCCCCAGTCACCGCCCCTCCTGAGCCGCCTTCCACAGCCACATCTTCCGGTGGTGATGGGGTGCAGGCATGCGCCACAACAACGGATCGTGACAAGTCCATTGACAGCGGTCAAGCCGCCTCAAAGTTCGCAGGCAGGGTGCGGTCCTCGGTCACAGGGGCCCGGAGATCAGTGCAGCCAGTCCGACTCAACCCCAAGGAGATGGCCCTCAAAGTCAGACGTGCTGCGGGTGGCACCGCTGGACTTCTCCTGCCCTCGGTTGCAGGCGGTGGAGCGGTTGCTCGACTCTCCAAGGGGTCTGGGCTGGATAAATAATACCCTGGAGGGGCTTCGGTTACCTGACTCTTTGAGACCGTTGGTGAGGGGTCGGATTCGGTTGCTCCTTATGCGAGGAGCCCGTGTGGCCTTTGATATCTCTATGTCCTCTTTTGACGAGAGGGTCCTGCGGGCTTTGGATGCCCTTACCCCTGAAGTCTGGATTTGCATCTTCAAAGATACTACTTCCCCTATCACTCTGCTTATTGGTTTGGACAGGAGCGTCCTGGACAGGGGAATAGGCCAGATTGGTTCCATCAGCATACCCCCCTTTATTTGGAATTTTTTGGCCCCAGAGGATTTTGAATCCGTTGCTTCGCGGGATCTGGGTAGCATGCGTAGTATGTCGGAAGAGGGCCTGGTGATGGCTAGAGCATTGGTGCGCGACGGTGTGCTTAGCGAGTGGGGGGGGGGGGGGGGCGAATGGGTACATGTTCCCGGTCCCGAAAAACTCCACAAAGGCGTCCATGATTGTGCACTTGGTGAAGTTTAATAAGGCTCACGAACATAAACCGGCGAGCTTTGGGCTCCCTTCAGTGGAGGATCTGGCTCTTATGGTGCAGGTTCACAGCTTGCAGTTGCCACGTTTGGCTTTGGGTGATGCAGATTATTTGCGCTTTTTGTCCGACCCTTTTTTGCAATCCCTGGAGCACTTGCGTGTCGAGTCAGAGCCAGGTGCGCCCCTGGTTGCTTGCCATGTGGACCTGACGAACGCATTTTGGTCCCTACGGCTCCCCGACCACCTCCGGGGCGCCTTCCGGGTCTGCATTGATGGAAAGGTTTATGGATTTAATTGCCTGCCGTTTGGTTGGCAATACTCCCCCATTGTCTGCCAGACTGTTTTGGGGTATATCCTGGCGTCCCTGGGTTTTTCGAATGTTTTGGTTTTGCATTACCTCGACGATTTTTTAATTGTAGGTTATGGCAAGAATAGGGTGCGAACGGCCGCTGCCTCTTTGTGCGAGGCCTTGAGGAAGTCAGGGGCTATAATCAGTGTCAAGAGTGTTTTGGAGCCGGTCACCAGGATCCTGTGGTTGGGGAAGGACCTGAATTTTGATCCCTTACACTCGTCGATCCACACAACACCACAGGGTTGGGCCTCTCTGGTTGGGGTTTGGTTGAGGACGGCTCTACAGCCTCTTACCCGCAAGCGTGCTCGTAAGATTTTGGGTCGTTTTACCTGGGCAGTGCGCCTTGCCGTTGGTGGAATGCCCTTCCTCTCCGGCTGGTGGAATTTCTGTCAATGGGGCCCCAATTGGCTGCAGAATTGCATTGCCCCATGCGCCTCCTGCTTAGCCTGACACATGTTTTGGTTCTGGCGTTGGAGGGTTGGCGTCCACCACCACTGATTCCCTTTGTCCTCGCCAGGCGGGGCACCATTTATGTTGATGCCGCCTTTGACAAGGACAGATATAAAGTAGGCGTTTGGAGTTCGTCCCTGGGGGGCAGGGTTTTTCACTGCAGCAATTGGGTGCGCACTCAGCAAGAGGCTGAGCTGGAGGCCATGATCCGAGGGGTGCGCATTTGAAAGATTGGCTTGCCTGCGTTCTGCCTTGTGGGAGATAACTGGGCGGCCCTGGAACAGGTGGCGTCGTTCCGAGCCCGATCTGGTCTCAAGCGTCAGAACCGACACCTGCGTCGTCTTTTCTACGTCTGGCGTCGTCTGCAGTCATCTGTCTATCTGTCGTGGGCGCCGGGCGACCTAAACCCGGCTGATTGCTTCTCTAGAATAGACAGTGATTGGAAAGGCGACTTCAGGGCCGCACACCAGTGTGCCCTTGACAGACTGACGGCCCTACAGTCGTATGCAGGTCTGCCGGCCCCAGTTTGGATATTGGGCTTCCCCAAGGGTCGGTCTGGGGCTTTTCGGAACCTACAAGGCAGTGCTGTGGGGGCGGCCTGACTGGCCATGCAGGCAGGATGTTGGAGGTCGTGATGCCCCTGGCGCCGTGGCCGGTTGGCTGCAGAGCGGCCGGGGGCTCCGCCTGACCTGCCATGCATCCCAGGCGATTGATTTTTGCGTCACGCGCGAATAAAGAAACCAGGGTACAGAACAACATGCCATTCGAATTGTTGCCTTGTTTTATGTGTGAAACTCCTGTTTACTGCAGGGAAACAGGGGTTTTACGTATTTTTGTTATTGTTGTACACTGTCTCCATTTAGTTTCTTATTTAAATATTGCCTGGGGAGTCCCGCCCTCCCGCCCAGTCACGACATGTAGGGCGCCCGCCCTCCCACCCAAGGGATGGGGTTTCTATGGTTCCATGAGCCTTTGTTGTGAACCTACAGAGGGTACAGACAGAACAACATGCCATTCGAATTGTTGCCTTGTTTTATGTGTGAATCCAATGCACGACACTCCACCATGCTGTACAGCATGCAGGCAGATACCCCGTCTACTGACCACACGGCTGGGCTCATGAGGCATGGACGGGCTTCCCGTGAGCAAATGTAAAGGACGGTGGGAGGAGCCTCTTGTCATACAGGGCAGCAGCTCTCCTGATACCCGCACGACTTGCCCCTTGGGTGAATCTGAGTGATGGAATGGGCAGAAGCCCCATGGACTATTGCTCCTTAATATGATTTCCTTCCTTCAGCCCCGCCCTCTGCAGTGGCACGGTCGCTCCGGGGAACTCCGGGATTCTTTCCGCTGGAAACAAGTCCAGCAACGCAGCTGCTCAATTGGATCTGCAGCTTCTTCATACCCCATGTGGCAACACGGTGCATGAGGAGGTGAGCACCCCATCTAGTCACGCATGACCATCATCACGGTGCATGACCATCTAGTCACGCAGCCAGTCACGCCCGGCGCATACTAAATTGTGACTCTGACGCAAGCCCGATCTCCGCAGGACAATCATCTGTTTCTTCAGCTAGCTGTGCTAGCACAGACGTATCTGCACCCAGGAAACACAGGCGCATCCTGCACACATGATGGCCATCTCTAATCTTTTTGGTGTATATACCACGGATCCAACACAGCACACAACACACAAAGTAGGAGACCCACCGCACTGAGAGCCGAAGGAGTGCTTGATTACGGACACAGTGGGTTGCAGGACAGACTGTACAGCAGCATGCAGGCAACACGTCGTTGCCGCCTGTTTCATTATCATGACCGCTCAGTCTCGTGAAATTGTAGATATGTAATCGATTAGTAATGCGTGATTGCGTAGCGTTTCATTCTGATTGTTCATAGCATATCCTTTGGACCACGAACACTGTCGCAGTGTGAATGATGATTGCGCCCTCCTCCGCTCCAATGTGTCCCTGCTGAACCCCCCCCCCAAAAAACAAGGGAGGATGGGACGGCTGCCCCCACCTTCCCAGTCCCGCTCCGCTGTTGCACAGTGCCCCATGAGCAAGCGCCAGCGCGTTGCCACAAACCGGGAACCGGCGCAGCGACCGCCCCCCGACGCCGACGACCTGGTCCAGGTCGTCGTCCAGCACCAGGAGGAGCGGTTCGCCGTCTCCCTCCCGCCCCGCGGGGCCACCGTCGCCACCCTCAAGGCCGCGGTCCGCGCGCTCAAGGGCTTCGCCGAGGACCAGCAGCGCCTGATCTTCGGCGGGCGGCAGCTGCAGGACCCCGACGTGCTCGCCGCGTGCGGCATCGGGCCCGGGGTGACCGTGATATTGGCGATGCGCATGCCGCCGGCCGACGCGGACGGCGCGGACGGTGCGGACCTGGTCCTCCGCGTGCAGACGTTGACGGGCCGGACGCTGCACGTGCGGGTCCGCGGGGCCGACACCGTCATGTGCCTCAAGGCGCTCGTCCGGGAGCGCGCGGGCGTCCCCGAAGACCAGCAGGTGCTCATCTACCGCGGCCAGACCCTGCAGCCCGGGGGCCGGAGCATCGCGGACTGCGGCCTCCAGCCCGACGGCGTCGTCCACCTCATCGTCCGGGACAGCTGGCGGCCGGCGGGGGACGCCCGCATCAGTGTGTTCGTCAAGACCCTGACCGGGCGGACCGTGGCGGTGCAGGTGCGGGGGTCGGACCGCATCAGCGCCCTCAAGTCGCTGATCCGGGACAAGGAGGGGTGTCCGGAGGACCAGCAACGCCTGGTGTTCGCCGGCCAACAGCTGGAGGATGACCGCTCCGTCGACGACCACCGCTTGATGGAGCACAGCACTGTGCACATGGTGCTGCGCCTGCGGGGCTACGGCGCCCCGGCGGTGTACTTCCAGCTGTCTGCACTGGAGCGCCAGGAGCGCGGCGGGTTTCGGATGCAGGTTTGCTCCATCCCCGATCCCTCCCTCCATCCGCCTCCCCCCCTCCCCCCTCCCCCCTCCGCCCCCCCCCCCCCCCCCCTCCGTGTCCCTCCATGCCTCCCTCCGTCCCTTCCTCCCCCCCTTCCTCCGACCACCCGGTGATTGACGACCCTCGCGGCCTGATCGTCGCATGCGGGCACAAACAAGCGCTGAGGATACCCCTTCCCCCCAGTCTTGTCCACAGTACGGCTTTTCCAAGGCACGGTCGGCGTATGGACCGTAGGCGTACGGTGTTGGGTTAATTGTAAGTTTGATTCGGCACCAACTGTGATGCACGGAGATGTAGTGTTAGGGCATGATTTGTGTGGGGGCACTGCACAGTAAATGATTTGCCATTAGCACTTGGAGGGCGTGGCTTATGACCATTTGCCATTAGCGGGAGGGGGGGGGGTTATGACCATTCTGTGCACCAGATCCACAATGCAAACGGGTATTCCACCTCCTGTGCTCTCTTTCCCAGCGTGCGTGTCAAATACGGTCTTGTCTCACAGTGCAACAGGCCGCTGGCGCTGCCTTCCGCCCGCCCCAGTACCACCGCCACCCCTCCTGCCACTCCGCCCGCTGCCCCCCTGCCCGCCGCCCGCCCCCGCACAATTTGGCGCGTTGAGGGGAACATGCGCATCGTGCGCACACATTTGAATCCCTTTTTGCCGTTTGTTGAGAGTTTCAACAATGGCAGGGCCGCAGTGGCCTAAGGGGTTGGCATACAAAACGGAG
This sequence comes from Eutreptiella sp. 'Long Island Sound 2002', assembly GCA_964036045.1. NCBI lineage: Eukaryota > Euglenozoa > Euglenophyceae > Eutreptiales > Eutreptiaceae > Eutreptiella > Eutreptiella sp. 'Long Island Sound 2002'. The sequence continues at coordinate 142,523,491 of OZ038378.1, forward strand.
ACCCCCCCCCCCCCACATACACTTCCTGACCAAAGCAATTGTGGTTAAAGCTGCCCGTCCCCCTGGCCAAATTCCTGGAGGGCTGTCGACCAAGGAGACGGAGGAAACATGGCCCGGCACGCCACATGAAGCGAGGCCTCAGATGATACCCAATGCTGCGACGCAAACGGCTCGCAGTGTTTCGGCTTCAATCCACCACGCCACGGGGTTGCTCCTTTCCATTAGAGGCCGTCGTTTTTGAGAAGTTTGGCTTGCAGTTTGACATTTGTTCGTCACTCAATTGATGTGCTCCTCTTTTGCGTCCTCCTTTGTCCTCTGCGGACGTAGAATCCTTCTCTGTATTTTGCCCGAACCAACACGTCGTTAAGCTACTTGCTGTTTGAGCCGAGGGGATAAGAACCCACCCATGGTCTTAGCATGATGTAAACACTTAATGATCTAAGCGGGTGATGGCGGAGGGGGCAGGCATGGGCACGTTGGAAGGAGAGTGGGGCTTGAGTGGGGTGCCAGGAACGGTGCAGAAGGGGGTTGGATGGCATTTGCAAAACCGGTTACTGTCGGGTACAAAGCCGTTGTTTTTTTTTTTTGGAGGTTTGCACTCGAAGAAGGGGCTCGGCCCTTGGGGGGTTTGTGGGAGAGTGGTGTTTAGCAGCAGTAACCACAGGCAGAGGAATGATAAAGAATGTCACCAACCTCACATGCATGCAAAAATGATGTGCATCACACATCGCACCATGCGCACGTTTCCCTCCTTGGTGCCCCGCCCATGCCCAGAGTAGCAAACTAGGAAAGTGACCGGGCATATGGCACTGACCTAAACTCGGGTTCGGTGGGCAAGAGGACTAGTGGCACTGGCTTCGCATTTGCAAAGTGTACAAATGCAGGGACCAACATTCGTGGCCTCTCATACCGAGTCCCAGTTCACCTCGGTGGCGGATGGGAACAAGCATACCTATAACCCGTGTTCTCCTCCCTCCTCCAAGGGACGCCAAGTGTGCGCCCAAGCAGCAAAATGATCCGCCTCCACTATGGGGCTTAAATGATGGTATTGCCTCGTCTCCTAGACAAAGCCTCCGTAAAAAGACTGGTATCGGTTGCATGATCCGGAGGCCTTCCCATGGCTCTTCCACAAGATTTCCTGATGGGAGCAATGCTCCAAATAGGACACATTTCTGAGCAGTTTCGAGCAGCTGCGCATGGTTTCACTGACCTGCACATTGCCCCCGCCCTCGCCTCTGATCTGTTAGATATTGTGGCCGGGGCCATCGCCATCCTTCGCTTGCCGCGGTGGCATGTTCACAGATCTAGGACCCCGACAGCCTTTTAGGTGTCTATGGGCCTTGCCAGATTGCCCCCTGTTGGAGGCTTGGAGACGGGGGCAGTCCCTAAGTACTTATCACTTTGTTGGGCCCTAGGCCTTCGGAGGCTAGGGATAGAACCTTCTCCCTCTGTCCCTTTTGCCTACCTTGTCCTCCCTCCCACTCTCCCTCCTTTTTACAAGTGCCTCTTGGCGCTGGCACGCCGTGTGTGCACCCTTGGGTGCCATTTCTTTCATTCCTCTTTATGACTCACGGGGTGAGTGTTGGCACCACACACACACACCCTGTTGGTGCATCCATATTGTTCATATTCTCTACATAGTCACCCGTGCCGGCCGGCGCCTGGGTCTTCCTCCAAGCTGCCTTTTGGGATACCATGGGGGACTGCACGCGGCGTCCTTCCTCCTAACCCCGTGACACCCGTGCAAGGGTGCCACAACAAATGCTGCCAATTCATTGCAGCACCAGAACTGCGGCCGGGGTGCAATAACACGCTCGGGGTAACGCTGCCGTACGCCGTGCCAAAAGGGGTAAGGCTCATGGCGTTGCCATGTGGACCCCAACCTCACCGGCCGGGAGGCGGCCCAAGAACCTAGATAGTGAGGAAACCGAGCTCACGGGCATCTGTGCAGCATAAGGACCCACTTGAGGTGAGCAAACGAAGCATGCAGGTGTCCGCATCCCACAAGGGCCCGCACATGACCAGCGTAAGACGAAAACACCAACCGCGACCGCGGAGTACGCCATGCGTCACAGCACACGCGGATGGCTACACACAGCCCACAACATGTGAGGGGGGGGGCGGGGGGGCAAGGGTGTTCGGCCCCCCTAGCGCCCACCGGTGGCCGCTCTCCAACGTCTAGTTGTGAGACGAACCAAGGGGTGAGCCACTACCGGGGGGTACCATGTGGCCCTCCCAAATCCAAACTCACATCCCTCCCTCCCTCTCTCCCTCCCTTCCCCCGTCCCTCCTTCCCTCCCTCCCTCCTTCCCTCCCTCCCACCCTCCCTCCCTCCTTTTTACAAGTGCCTCTTGGCGCCAGCACGTCGTGTGTGCACCCTCGTGTGCCGTTTCTTTCGTTCCTCTGTATGAATTGTGGGCTCAGTGCTGGCACCACATGCACGCACTCTCACCCCTTGTCTTCACTTTACGGCTGACTCTCATTTGCCTCAGTTGGCGCATCCATATTGTTCATATTCTCTACATAGTCACCCACGCCGGCCTCGCCGGGTCCTTCCTCCAAGCTGCTCTTTGGGATACTATTGGGGACAGCACGCGGCGTTCATCCACCTACCCTCCGTGACACCCTGTGCAGGGGTGACGGGACTCTGCTGGGCCCGCGTCGCCCGCGCCCCGGGACAACAAGTGCACCCGGTGGTAGTTAGGCACCACAAGACCTAGAGCTCATTCTGGGTTACGAACACAAATTTCCTCGTGGAAGCCATGTATGAAGGGTAGAAGAGGAACACCATGTGACCCTGGCTCACATTCCTCCGTGGGGCTATTGCCACAGCCGTGCATGACTGTGCTGCCATGCTAGCAGCCTCACACCATCATGGTCCCAAAGTTGAGTCTCTGCCGGTTGGTAGGAGGGCACCGATCGAAGGCACCCCTGCCCGGTCCCGAGACAGGCCAGCAGGGCTTCCTGCCATCATGATAAGCCATGCACGAGGAGCATCTCACTCCTTGGCAACATTTTCAAGTCGGTGGTCAAGCCCCCGGGGGACCGCCTTGGATGGATTGCCGGTTATGCCTTGGCAGTCTCTTTCTTGGGACGCACGGGGCTCACCAGTCATCTAGGAAGTGGACCTCCTCCTCCCCCAACCCCCCCACCCCCTCCGTGTCCCCCTCCCCGCCTCAACCCGTCCCTCCTCCCTTCCACCGCCACCCTTGATCAATAAGTTACCTCGGCAGAATGCGCTTCTTCCTGCTCCCCTTTGTTCTTCTACTTGTCCATCCCCCTCCCTCCCGCCCTCCCACAGACCCGACAGCAGATGATGAATGCGTCCTACCCTGACGAGCTCCCAACGTACCCCCCTCCCGGCGCTGGCGGCCTCGACTACCTTCGCATCAATCAAAGCATTGCCCAAGGGCTCCCATTCCTCGTCCGCCAAGCCGCATCCTTCGACAGCAACCTCGCTCGTTTGGTCCCCCAAGTTGCGTCGCGCCAGCAGTGGTGCGCCGGTGAGACCGGGCGGTTGGTGGTGGCCACCTCGCAGCTGCACCCCGGCGGTCGCAGCGGGCCCCCGTTCAACGCACGCCCCATGACGATCCGGCAGTTCTTCGCGTCGCACTACGCGGCCGGCGGGACCCAGACTGCACCCGCCGCCGGGAACGGGGCCTCGTCTTCGGCGGCAGCCGGTGCTGCGGCTGCGGCCGGTGACGGACCGGGGCCTGGGACGGAGGCCGGGAGCGGGGCCGCGCCGCGGTTTTACCTGCAGCAAGTGCCCGTGTGCGACAATGCGGTGCTGCGCGCGTGGCTCGGGAACACGTCCGTGCCCTTCGGCTGCCAGCCCGACGCCTACGCCTGCAGCGTCTTCGCCGGCGCGCGGGGCATCACCACGTCGCTGCACTACGACCGGCAGCACTTCGCCCAGGGCCTGACGTCGATGGACAACTTCTTCGTCCAGTGCTCCGGTACAAAGCGGTTCGAGCTCTGGCGCCCCGCGGACCACGCGGCGATGTACCCCCGGGGGGAGCCCCTGCCCCCCGGCGCCCTCGCCCCCGGGGCCCAGGGCTGGCGCGCCGCGACGAGCCCCGAGGACCTGCGCCCGGAGGCGCTGCGGGAGTCGCCGCACGTCTCGCGGATCTGCGATTTGGAGGAGGCGGCCCGGGCCGCGGCCGATGGCGGGGCCCCGGCGTGGCCCGGCTTCGCGGCCGCGCACGCGCGGCGGTACACCGTGACGCTGGGCCCCGGCGATGCGCTGTACATCCCGCGGTGGTGGTGGCACAAGACCACGGCGCTGAGCGAGGGAACCGCCATGAACTGGTGGTTTTTGTTTGCCCCGGAAGAGGGCGAGGAGGCCGGTGCGTAGTGGGACTTTCGATGGCGTGTGTGTGTCTGGGCAGGGGGGGCTCCATTGGCAGCGGGGAGGTGCCCCCCCGTGAGCCATGCGTGCGGCCCCACTGCCCTCTCCCCATCCCCCTTTTCCCCAACTGCTTCCCAATGGCATTTACAACCGTTAACAACCGCCCGAACCGACCAAACAACCCCCTGACACCCCAGTCTGGACCTCCACCCGGTCCAATGCATCCCTGCGGCGGGGCGCTTGTGGGTAATATAGCCCCTCAGAACTGATTTTGGGTTTTCTGGGGGGGGGGGGGCGATTTGTGACTTGTGCTGCAGTGCAATTGCAAAAAAAAAAAACACCAGCCAAACCTGCGCAGCCTCTGCCACACCATCGGCGATATAGGTCAGGTGATTCTCCGCAGGTAATTTATTGCACAAGTGTGGCGGTGGAGGGGGAAAAGGAGGGAGGGGTTGAGGAGGCAGGGAGGCAGGCAGGCAGGCAGGGAGGGAGGGAGGGAGGGCGTTAAGTTTAGGTTCAGCCTGGCAGTGCCGTAGTGGCGCCCCCAGAGGGCGGCATTGCGCCGGGACGGTAGGCGCTAGGGGGGGCTGCACCCCCTGCCCCCCACCCCCCCACAGGCGTTTGGGATGTGTGCAGCCGTTCGCGAGTGCTGGCCGCCGTTGGTGTTTTCGTCCTCGTGAGCAGGCCCTTGTGCCTTGAGGGAGGGAGGGAGGGAGGGAGGGAGGGAGGGAGGGAGGGAGGGAGGGGGGGACAGGGGGATGGCAGGCAAAACGACGGAGTCTTATGTGTACATATTGCGGCTGCCCTTTGAGGCAGCCTTATTTGATTGCGTTTCAGCGCAGCGTTTCAGCGCAGCGTTTCAGCGCAACGCCGCGACGTGAACCATTTCCTTCTGGTGCCTGGGATATGAAAGGTACACTGCCGCCACCAGGCCTTGCTGTCATACATAAACCATCTGCATTGACCTCTTCATGTGCGATGGTGCTCGCACATCAAGTCATGAGAACCCTACTACAACCGTATCCGATTGGAGATCTTGTCGTTGGTGTCTTTGCTCTTTAGGTCCAGAACATACAATCCCTCGTTTTGTACCAAAAAATACCCCCCGAAATGTGCCAAAAAGGTCCCCAAAATGTTCTAACCCCCCGCCCCTTGTGCCAAAAAAAAAAAACACCCACTGCACCCGGAAAAAGAACCCGCCTGCACCAAAAGAACCCCCCTTTGTACCAAAATGCCCCCCTGATTGCCCAACTTTGCATGCTGCACTTATGCACCCCACCTCCACCTCCCACCCCCACCCCACCCTTTACTCCTGTTGTCACAACCCAATTTCAAGTTTCTTCTCCCCACCACAACACGCCCCTACTCACAGGAGCTTCCTTTGCAGCCCCCCGATGGTAGGACCACGTGTACTCCACCATGGCTACTATGGTGCAGTCTATGGGTCCTGTATTTTTTTTAGATGCAAATTATGCGGATAAAAAAATAATCCGCACTGAAAAAAGATTTTCTGCGCTCAAAAAGAATATTCCGCCCTAAAAAAAAATACTCAGACGTTTTTTTTCTGCGCGGAGTATTTTTTTTTTAGCGCGAATGCCGCAAATTTTAGACGTGGTCACAAAAGTGTTATGGGCGGTTCCCTGGGCACCTGTGGGGGAACGTGGTATGTGCGGGGACCCCGTGACGGCACGGGTGATGAAGCAAGTTTGATTTTGAACCCCCCCCCCCAACTTGGATTTACACCCTGTTTCACCCATTTTTACCTTTTTGCGCATTCCCACCACATCCACTCTTTTTCTGGGTTGATTGCTCCCCACCCACGGGGGGCGTTGACACCAACCCCCCCACCCCCACCCCCACCCCCACCCCCCTCTAGACCCCCTCTGGAGCGCCAGATTAGCAAGACGAGGCGCTATACAAATGTCGTGTGTTGCGCAGACATTTTAAATGCAATCGTCAGCCCACGGAGCAGGGGGACCTATGCAGAGAGTTCATCGCAGAAGATCACAGGTACTATCTGAATGTGGTAAAGTAGGGTACTCAGCCACCTTGGCCAGAGCCCATGTGCACAGATTCATCTGCTCAGAGAACAGGGGTCTTCCTTCGCTGGGGGACCTATGCAGAGAGGTCAGGGCGCTTCCGCCACTACCATCACGTCGTCGGCCGCTGCATGGGGCAGGTAAGCACGGAGCATGTCTGCTACCGACCTGGTGGCCTTCAGCTGGGGCCGCCTTCGTCCCCTGGGTGGGGACCGACGCCGCGGCGCAGCACGGCTGTTGAGGGCCGCTGAAATGCGGATGAACACATCAGGGAGCGACGTCGGCGGCGGCGGGGGGGGGGGGGGGGGGGGTTGCTCGTCTGGCGAGGGGGGGGGGGGTAGTTGGCGTCCTAGGACCCGCGGAGTCGCCCCCCCCCCCCCCCCCCGTGGGGCGGGGAGCCCTGCGGCACAGGCGGCGCCCCTGTAGGGCCGGAAGAAACCTCGGCGCTAGCGGGCAGGGGCCGGGGGTTGTCCCCCCCGGCCGTCGGTGGGGGGGAGAACGGGTCAGCGTACCCCCCGCCCGGTCGTGCTGGCCCCTCACTCACCGAGAGCTCCCGGTCAGACAAAAGGTGCAGCTTGGGGCGTTGCGGGGGTCTGGGGCTGTCAGGCTCCAGGGCAAAGGCAGCACCACATCCACCCGCCACTCGGCGACCGTGTGCCGTTGTAGGCGCAAGGACGTGACATTGGCGTGCGCCACGCGCAATGGCCCCGGGTGGGGGTGCACGTCCCCGCAGCGCAGCAGCAGGGGGGCAAGCTGCGAAAGACGCAGAAAATGAGCATTTGATGCTCGAACTGATGTGCTGGGATGCAGGGTTCTAAGGAGTTGATCACTATGGCTGTCAGACACTGCAGCACAGGCACGCGGATGGCACGTTGTACTGCAGAAGAAATGAGCAAGCTTGGCTGGATCACTCTGCGTCTGAGTATTCCGCTGAGCAGCTGAGCGTAGGGACGTTTTTGGGTCAGTAGCTTCGTGGTCAGACTCCGGATACAAAGGGGCCTCTGATGAACTATCCGAACTTGGAATGCTATGAAAAGCAGTAAGAAACACATCTGTAATAGAATGGGTGGCTGAGTACCCTACTTCACAAAATTCAGGCATTATCTATGATCCATTCAAATGCGCCGTCCCGGTCCACAGCTCCAGCGGCGGCAGGGCAAGCACGGAAGAGACGTAGTCCCCTCCGGCTCGTCCAGGCCGCCCCCCACCATCGCCGATGGTGGGCCAGCACCGCCTGCGCCCTTGCCCCCCTCGAGGGCTGTGCCCTATGGTCCTGCGCTCTAGGACCTCCTCGCCGGGGCCAGGATTGGATGGTGGCACACCCACCACCAACGTGCGGACGGCCCTGTCTGGCCGTCCGCCGTCCAGGGCCCCAGTGGCCCCGAGTTTGGGACCAAGGGGGCCACCATTGGCCAGGCGCTGCAGTGGAGGTACCCCCCGGCCCTCTTCGCGTACGCCCCCCGGCCGGACACCCGGAGCGCCGGCCTCCCCTACACATGGCACTGGTATATGGCGCCACTGTGGCAGGAGGAGACCGGCGCGCCGATGTGGCGGCCGACCCGTCATGGCCGGGTGGAGCGTTGGGACCCCCCCGACTACTGGCACCTCCGCCCGCGCTGCCGCCTCACCCTCTTCGAGGGAGAGACGGCCGCCGGCAGGCCCCAAACCGTGGCGGTGGACTGTTGGGGCCGTTGTGGGACAACGACCCCGCCCGCCACCCCCCCCCCCCCCCCGACCCCGAGCCCTTGGCAACGTGGCGGGAGGTGGCCACCGCGGTGCACACCCTCCTCCTCGGCTCACCGACGTCTCGTGGGCCGCCCTGCCGGAGGCGGGGGAGGTCTCGGCCACTGCCTGGTGGCCATACGTCCTCCGCCGCATCGACCCCGGCCCCCACCGAGCCGCCCGGCTGCCTTGCCGAGGGATGGGAGCACGGCCGTCCCCCGCGCCTACCAGCCCACCCCCCCCCACCCCCCGCCTGCCGCCGGCGGACCGCCGCCTCCTCCCACGCCGCCTCCCCCGCCTCCCGGCGCGCCCACCTTGGGCCGGTGACCTCCGCCGACCGCCTGACCGCAGTGCAGTCTGGCCCGCCACCGCCCCCCCTTCGGGCCTCCCCTTCACGCCCTCGACCGACAGCAGTTGAGTCCCCCCCCCCCCCCGGCTGATGCGTTGCGGGGACGTGCACCCCCACCCGGGGCCATTGCGCGTGGCGCACGCCAATGTTTCGTCCTTGCGCCTACACTGGCACACGGTCGCCGAGTGGCGGGTGGATGTGGTGCTGCCTTTGCCCTGGAGCCTGGCGGGTGGATGTGGCCCCTCTTTATGTGTTTTCCATCCCATTTGAGTGACGGGGGCAGGGTCCCAAGGAGTCTAGGGCACAACTTGCAATTATGCAGTTCCCCAGCCTCAACAGCTCAGAAATGGTCGTCCCTCTCCCCTCTTCGAGGTGCCTTGCCGAAGGCAATAGAATTTGTGTGTGCCGCGAGTGTTTCACGTAGAATCCGCGAGCATATGTGGGGCGACTCTTTTGGATGATGAGGCGGCTGTAGTGTACGCGTGCAGTCACAAGATGCGAACACCGCTCGCTGCGCTGCGTAGGTGGTGATTGGGTGCTGATTCAGGTAACAAACTGCTTTTGCACGGTTTTGGGGTGAGGGGCACTGGGCGAGTGATGTCCGTATCCGTGTGCGTAAATATGATGAGTAAACGTGATATTTGGACCAGATCATCGTGCGTGGCTTGTGCATACCATTCAGACGCATATGTTGTCCAGGGACCCCAATCACTAACCCAAGCTGCTCTGCATAGGTGTAGCCAGAGGTGTATTGTTGAACTGATTTGGTGCTTTGTCTTGTGTGATCAATCACTAACCGAAGGTGCTGTGCATAGGTGTAGCCATGCTGGACATTGGGTGAGGCACAGTCGGGCAGGGCCTGTGCACCACAACACAAAGGGCTTCTCAACAGTTCCTGCACCGACGGCGGTTTTGACCGCCAAATCAACACCAAAATGGGCGACCAGCGGGCGGGTCTAGTGTTGGCATGGGCTCCCACTTTGGGTTTGTACGGGGGCTGCATCCCCCTGAGGGACCGATGGCTGCGGCGGTGGGCAGAGGGGATTGCACGGTGTGAGTCCCCCCCTCCCCCCCCTCCACTTGGGATGTTCTTGTGTCTCCAGAATGCCCCACTTTTGATGAGGAGAGCGGCAGCACAGGCCCATGATTAGCACTGCGGTGGGGGGGCGCGGCACAGGCTCCCAGGCCCTGTGCACCGCCCGGACTCTTCTGCGCCCAACGCAGTTCTTGACTCCCGACGACGGACATGCAGCAGCACGGGCCAGCGCACAGAGCAGCGCGGCATTGCCAGGGAAGCAGGCACCTGCGGCGGCGCCGGACGAGCCGCCTGCGACCGGCGCCGTGGCCCCTGCGCCGACCAAAGACAAGCAAAGCTACAAGTACGGCTTCGTTGCCGCCGTCGAGACGGAGAGGGCCCCGAAGGGCCTGGACGAGGCCCGCATCCGCGACATCTCCGCAAAGAAGGGCGAGCCCGAGTGGCTGCTGCAGTACCGCCTCGACGCCTACTCGAAGTGGAAGCAGCTGAAGCCCCCGAAGTGGGCCAACGTGCGGCTGGGCGACATCGACTTCCAGGACATCACGTACTACTCCGTGCCCAAGAAGCGGCCCACGCTGGACTCCCTCGACGAGGTGGACCCCGAGGTGCTCAAGACCTTCGAGAAGCTCGGGATCCCGCTGGACGAGCAGAAGCGGCTGAGCAACGTCGCGGTGGACGCGGTGTTCGACTCCACGTCCGTCGCCACGACCTTCCGCAAGACCCTCGCGGAGGCGGGGGTCCTGTTCTGCTCCATGTCGGAGGCGGTGCGGGACTACCCCGAGCTCGTTAGGAAGTACCTTGGGAAGGTGGTGCCCCCGCAGGACAACTTCTACGCGGCCCTCAATGCGGCGGTCTTCACGGACGGGACCTTCGTGTACATCCCCAAGGGCGTCAAGTGCCCGATGGAGCTGTCCACGTACTTCCGGATCAACGACCGCGAGACGGGGCAGTTCGAGCGCACGCTCATCGTGGCCGAGGAGGGCAGCGCGGTCAGCTACTTGGAGGGCTGCACCGCCCCGGAGAACTCCAAGAACCAGCTGCACGCGGCGGTCGTGGAGCTGGTCGCGAAGGACGACGCCACCATCAAGTACTCCACGGTGCAGAACTGGTACCCGGGCGACGAGGCCGGCAGGGGCGGCATTTACAACTTCGTGACGAAGCGGGGGCTCTGCGAGGGCAAGCGGTCGAAAATCATCTGGACGCAGGTGTTGTGGTTGTGGGCGATCGTGGCCTCCGGATGATCTCTGTGTTGTTTGCTTGGCTTGGCCTTGATTTCATCGCATTATTTTGGGGGCGCACCGTGCGCTGTGCCCGCGCTGTGTCAGCTGTTTTTCACCCCCGGTAGCCACCGGTCCCAGGGTCCTGAATTCCGCACCCCCGATGCTGTTTTGAATGGATCATGCACGCCTCTGTAGGGGGGTGGTTTGCAGGGGTGTTCCCGGGATGAACAGCGGAAAGATTGGCGCTGTGCGAAAACGCCCCCTTTGTGTGGACTGTCTTCAAGTGGTTGTTGATTGTTGCCTTGATTTAGTTTGTGAAGTCGTGTCATTGTGTTGTTGTAATGAGTTTGTGTTTGTTTCGTTTCGTGTGTTGTATTGTCGAAATGTCATACGTGTTGACTTTCTTATGAGAAGTCTCGGATGAACGTTCGTTGTATTGTGCTGCGTGACGTCGCTTGCGCTGCACAGCGCGTTCGCATTTTGTGGCCCGACGCTGGACGCAGGTGGAGGCTGGGTCGGCCATCACGTGGAAGTACCCGAGCTGCGTGCTGAAGGGGGACCGCTCGGTCGGGGAGTTCTACTCCGTGGCGCTGACCAACGGGCGGATGCAGGCGGACACCGGGACGAAGATGGTGCACGTGGGCCGGGACACCCGGTCCACGATCGTCTCCAAGGGGATCTCCGCCGACGGGTCGCACAACTCGTACCGCGGCCTCGTGGCCGTCCAGCCCGGCGCCGCCAACGCCCGGAACTACACGCAGTGCGACTCGATGCTGGTGGGCAACCGGTGCTCCGCCAACACGTTCCCGGTCATCGCGGCGCGGGACGCCCGCAACCAAGTGGAGCACGAGGCCAGCACCTGCAAGCTGAGCGAGGAGCAGCTGCTGTACCTGCGGTGCCGGGGGCTGGACTCGGAGGAGGCCATCCGGATGGTGGTCAGCGGGTTCGCGCGGAGCGTCCTCACGAAGCTGCCGATGGAGTTCGCGGCGGAGGCGGACAAGCTGCTGACCATGAAGCTGGCGAACAGCGTGGGCTGAGGGGGGGGACGACACCAGCAGGAGCACCGGCCGCAGCGGCCGACAGAACGCAGCGACGCGACGCAACATGCGAAGGGACGAACGGGTGACTGTCCAGGGCCCTGTAAAGGAACAGCCACCCGACGGCATGTCACACGGGGGGGGGGCAGGCGGGAGGCCGTTGGTGCGCGTTTTGTGTCGACGGGGGGCGCCCTTGACCCCCGCACCCCCACCCCCCCTCAAAAAGGGCCAAAATGTTTTGAAGGTCCGCACCACTTTTGGTCCGAGTTTGCCGCCGAAGGCACCGGAAATGTCGTTTAGCCTCCGGCGGGGGGTGGCGTGTCCTGACGTCCTGACGTGCGCGCGCCCCACGTGCTCGCACTCTCAGGGGGAGTCCAAATGTTTATGTCCAACACGAAGGCTTTCTCTGACCCCGGATCCCCCCCCCCCCCAAGGCCGGCTGCCGGGACCAGACCCCCCGGGGGGTCAACTATCGCTTGTTCCGAAACCCCCGCATACACGTTGTGCAAAAGGATCGGTGCGACGAGGCGCGTCGCGCTGAGCTCCGGCGCCGCAACGGACTCCACCGCGGGCGGCTCTTTTCGGTTGCGATCGGACGTCGGGTCGGGGCGGTCCGGTCCCCCTCCCGTGCGGTCACCGCCCGGGGCCCGAGGGTACGTGGCCCCCCCAGGCCGGCGGCCACACCCCCTCCAGGGGGGCCGGAATGGTGCGAGGGTGTCGGGGTCGAGGGCTGCGCGTGGGAGCCCCCCCCCCCCCCCCCATACTTGGTGCTAACACCTGCCAAAACGTTTTATGACACGTGCCGACACCTCCCAAGACTTCTTATGACTTGTATGGTGTGCATGTGTGCGTGGGTCCATGTCGTCTTCCCTTTGTCGGTGGTGACTTTTGGTGGCATTGTGTCACAGGCACTTTGAATCATGTTACCCATTTTTCAGGGCGATCATCGGGTGGATAACCAGCCCCTTGCAAGCCGTCCCTCCCAACCTACAGAAGCTACAGAGCAGGTTACGGGCTCAAGAGGCAGCTCCCACGTTGCAGGAGGCAGGTTAGGGTTAGGGTCCAAGATACATTTCTTTTCTTTTGCAGAACATGGCCTGGTTTTCGTCTACATTTAAGTCTGTGGATTGTGTCTGTGTGTGTGTTTCCATGTGCTCCAAACTGCCTGACACATGCCGACACCTGCCGAAATGTTTTGTGACACCTGCCGACACCGGCCTTGGCAGGTGTAAGTGCCAAGTATGCCCCCCCCCCCCCCCCCCACGATGGCTGGGGGTATCACGAGGGCGAAGGCGGTGTGCCGGTTGGTCTTTCTGGGGGTGCGCCATTGTCCAAGCGGTGGAGAGGACATGGGCCATAACGCTGGTCCCCGGGGGTAGGGGGGCCAGGTTGTGCACACGCATCTGTATCCCATAGCGGGGGGCCAGTGTCCGCCAATTGCAGGCTATCCGTCACTGCGGGGGGCTATTGACAATCTAAAGTGAATCGAATGACTTCAGTTTTGCCACAGTGAGGTGGGACGAGTCACTGTGTGTGTGTGTGTGTGTGTGTGTGTGTGTGTGTAGACCGCAGGTGCTCAACTCCCCTTGTACAGTTTGTACATGCTGTCCACTCAGTTGATGATTCTTTGAACCGCAGTGTTATGAGTTTTCGGGATTGCATGTGGGTGTCCTGGGTGCAGTTGATTGGCTTACAGAGCTGGGTTGCTGAGCAGGGGGGGGGGGATCAGACCACAACATGCAAAACTACGCCAGCATTACACGGAACCTCTGCAGTGGTGCGACTGCAACGAGTTGTTCGTGGATCTTGCGCATTGCAGATATTTTTCGAACGCAACCCCATGCCCCAGGCAACTTCTTGCACATCCGTCCAGGGGGCCGCCCCACTGCCGGGCCGGTGGCCTTCACGTTCAGTCGCCCCCAGACGGTGAAGGTGTGGGGGATGCGTGGCGGGCGTACCCCCAATCCCGGGGGTTGGGGCGGGGGGCTGCCCTGAAGGCGGCGTGGGTGTCGGGGGGTGGGCGTGAGGGTGGACCGGATGAGCCTGTCGCGCACTGCGGCCGCGCTGAATCGTGGCGGTGCGCAGGCACGCGCCGGCGCACAGGACAGAGCGCGTGCGTGCGCTCGCCCGCCGCTGTTCATAGCGCTCTCGTGTCCCTCCGGAGGCCGGCGGTTGACAGGCCGCCGCTTTGGGGGGCGAAGCGGCGGAGGACGGGCCGCCGTCCGGGGCTGCGGGGCACACGTTGACGAGGGGCGGCTGCGCGCCGCCCCGTCGCCGTCGGTCGTGGCTGTGGGGCCGCCGTTGATGCACCGATGGTCTGCCGGCTCTTGTGCCGTGCGTCGCGTTGCTCACGGGGGCAGCGGAAGTGGGAGGCGTGACGTGGGCCGGACGGAGACGGAGGGCGGCCGCGGCCGCAGGAGCGGGGGCTATTGGGGCGCTGGTTCCGGAGGACACGGCAGCAGCGGCGTGCGTGGGCCCCGCCCCCGCGGCCCTGGGACAGCGCCGAAGGGGGGGAGGCCGGCGGTCGCGGCCTCTTTTGTGGCGGTGCGATGGCGTGGCCTGCGCGATGCTCCCGAGCGCCATCACCACTGGACACACACCGCCCGCGGGGGGGGGGGGGGGCGTACTGCACATCGCCCCATCGGTAGTGCCCGGGGGGGGGGGGCGGGGGCTGGGGGGGTGTCTGTATACGACTTGCGGCTGTGGACCGGGACTGGGGGAGTGGTAGGGGCTGACCTGCGATGCCGCGCCCGAACGGGGGATGGGGCGTGGGGGGGGCCGGGGATGAGGGGAGCCCCCCGCCCCCCCCGAGCCTCAGGGGGGGGGGGCGGGCTCCAGGAAGGAGGTCGACGCAGGAGCACAGCGGGCCCACATCGGCGCGCCCCCCCCCCACCCCCACCCCCACAGTCTTCGGCAGTCGTAGAGGCAGGCCGCTGCCCTTGAGCCATGCCGCAGTGCCCGGGATCCATTGGGAAGGGGGCTGGGCCGCCCCCCCCCCCCCCCCCAAAGCGGGGCATGCCCCCCCCACGCCTGCAGGATGCCCTCCTCCAAAGGCCCATACGCACGTACCCCCCCCGGAAGTACCCACCGGCATCCCCCTTTCCGCCTTCATGCCCCCACCCGCCGGTGCTTCTTTCTCCCAAACTTCGCTCTGTGGAGAGCGTTGCCCGTGCCGGCGTGGGAGGAGGGACGCCAGGAGGCAGAGGCCGCGGTTGTGAGGAACGGGACCCCTGTCCCACTCTCGCGCGGTACATTGCCCCCCCGGCGGCTGGGCAGCCCAACGCCTCTCAGACCGTGGCTGCAGACAAGCCTGGGGCATATCAAAGGTGCGGGGGGCTGCCTTCAAGGCGTCCCCCCCCCCCCCCTCGTTGTGGCGGGGAGGAGGTGGCGTTCGAAAGCAACTGCATCCCTTTCCCCAACCCCCCCCCCCCCCCCACTCCCACCCCCGCGCCAACAGGGGCGGAGCTATCCCACGATGTCCGCTTTGGCCAAACCCCTGAGCCTTGTGAACTGCCCGGAGCGCGCCGCTCTCGGCCCCCTCTCCTTCCATTGCCCTCCTGCCCAGGGCGTGGACCACTGCTGGTCTCAGTTTTGCTGTTAGAGAACGCCTACCACCAACCGCCGTCGGTTCCCCTCCAACCGTCGTTGGATGCCCCTCCAATCGCCATTGGTTGCCCTTCAAGTGCCGTCCAGTCGTGCGGCCAAACACTGGAGCTGCTTGCTGGACGGCCCGAATTTGTTTGCCTCAACGTCAGTTCAAATCAATCCTGCCCCCGCACACCACCGTTCCGTCCAAGTCACAGCCCAACCTCCTGGCGCCCACATCCCCCCGGCCGATCTGCATGACGCGCGCGCGCGTGTGTGTGCGCGCGAGTGCGTTAGTGAGTGTGTTGAGCGTGACACGCGACGCACCCCAACTACTGACCCCCATCCCTCTGGACGTTGCTGCCCCCCAAGCACTGCTGCCTGCATGAAGGTGCCTGGCCGCCCATGGTCATGGCTTCTCTTTGACTGTCGGACGGCCTGACGGGCATTGAGCACTCGGCGCCTTTGGTTGTGTGTGTGCGTGTGTGTTTCTGAGTGTCTAAAGCCGCCTGGTCCCCGATGGTCGATCGTTGACTGTCGGACGGCCTGACGAGACTCCACTGCCGACCAGTGCCTGCCCTGCTTCTGCTCGTGCTTGGAATTGGTCGCCCGGCGTCATCCGCGCGCGCGCGCGCGCGTTTGGTGCACACGAGTCCGCCGCGAAAGATCCTTCCTGTGGTCCTCTGCAGCATGGGCCCTTTTTGCGACGGCGTGAGAGGGGCTGGCAACCTCTGCCCCCCGATCCATCTCTTTCCCCTCCACCATGGCCCGCTGCTTCCGAGTGTGTCAACGCATGCGTGTGTCTGGTGTCTGGCGTGTGGTGTGGGTTGTGTATTTGGGGGCTGGCGAGGGGGGGTTCGGCCTCGGCCGGACCTGGGGTTGTGCCCTACATGTCGTTCATGGTGGTTTCATGGACATGGCACGGCATGGCACGATGGACCGCTCGATGCGAGGGAGCCGCAGGCACGGTGCGCGCGGGCTCCCTTGTACCCTGGGGACCCAGCGAAGGAACTCTGACTATGGATTTTCCACTTTTGATTGGAAGCTTGGAGAATGGGCTTCCCCTGTGTGTTTACTGATTGGACAGGGGCAGTATCATTGTTGTGTAGTCGGAACTTCTTGCGCCCTCGGCCAACGGTGCAGCCAAGCCTGCAGCCGGAGGGCCGATTCCAGTGGCGCCTGTTGAGTGTGCACGGCCCTTGAAAGCCAAATACTCGCCCCACAAACCGTGGCACACAGAGCCTGTCGATCAGTAGAGCCGAACTCGCATCCCAACGGGCAGTATCCCGGTCAGTTTGTGGATCATATGCCGTCGTGTTTGCATGTCGTCGCAGGTCGGTTGTGCCCTTTGGGGGGGGGGGGTCAGTTTGGGTATGTTCCTCCGGTGGTGTGGGGGTACTGTCACACGCATGCGGGAACTGACCAAAGGGGTGGGGGGTTTGGGGGGGCATTGTCGTTGTGCCCGGAGGGTGCACACCCAGTCCAGAGGTCATGAACTGCAGATGAGAGGTCACAGTGGTGCAGAATACGTGCAGTGGCCCCTCTCCAGGGGAGAGGGGGGGTTCAAATCGCCTCCAAGAGAGGTTGTTAGATCAAGCGCAGGCGCGAGCGCCGTATACCCCGTTTTTTGGGGTCGTTCGCGTAGCATACCCCAATGTATGGTTTCTGATGTCTAACCCCTTGTAAAATCACCATTTTAGCACCAAAAATGCTCCCCAGTCCCCCCCGCACCTGGGTGCCCCTGTTTTGTGGGGGGGATGGGGGCAGGGTGGTCCTTTAGGACCAATTTTTTTTTCTTGTTAAGGACCGCCCTTAAGGACCCCCACTTTTTTCCAAGAGCCCGGCGCGGGCCACTTTTGAACCCCTTTTCGGGGACCGACAAGAACGTAGGGGTTACATAGCACTTCCGCCCACTTGTGGGCCACCTTTAACTTTGTCCCCCTGTTTGGGGACCTCCGAGAACGCAGGGTTGACACAGCACTTCCGCCCTTTTGTGGGCCACTTTTGTTTCCCTCCCCTTCTGTAGGGGACCCACGAGAACGCAGGGGTCACGTAGCACTGCCGCCCTTTTTTGGGCCACCGAGACGGCACGGGCGAGGCAGCCACTTATGATTTTGCTCCCCTTTGTTAGGTATCCTGGAGAATGCACTTTTGCCCCCTACTCCAAGGGGGCGTACCGTGCGCGCTTTTGTTGTGTGGCCCCACGAGTTGGGGTTAGGGACTCACTTTTCTTAGACTGCTGAGACTACCCACCAAATTGGACCCTCTGTGAAGCACCTTTGAGACAAAAACCACGGAGGCGGCTGACAGAGAAAATTGGCACAAAAATGAACAAACTAGTGAAAGAGTTGTAGCATGCCAAGGAGGAGTGGGAAAAAACAAGGTAATTTTGCGGGTAACCCGAAGTACTGTCCCGAAGAACAAATTGTACTACGTAAAAGGCCAATTGCTGTTATGATGCTTGTGCACGTGCAAGAGGAGAAGGGAAGAAGGGATGTGATGGAGAGCCGCGGAACAATGTGATTACAAAGAAGGGGTACCTGTAGGGGAAACATGCAGAAAACATGAAGAAGTCCGGAAGAGAAGAGGTGGTATGCACAGACAGGATAGAGGCCATCGCCGTACACAAGAAGGGAAAAGAACAAAAGGAACGGAAAAGGCAGTGCACTGGCGGTAATGAAACCAAAAAAGGAAATATCATAGGCGATAACAGGTAAACAGTGATTTTTCAACGCAAATGCGCTGAGATTTTTTTTAATTGCAAAAACTGGTTGCACAGGCATGTATGTGGGCGGTGAAATCGGAAGACACTGTGCAGCAATATGTGTACCCTAAGTAGAACGTTCAGGAAATCTCAGCGCAAATGCGCTGAGATTTCCTGAACGTTGTCATTTTGATTCTAGGAAATCTACGGGCAGATAAGAAACAATCAGCAGCGGATGACAGGTAATATGATCATGTAAAATTGCCCTTTTATGAAATCTCAGCGCAAATGCGCCGAGATTTTTTCGGCGAAGTCAAAACTGGCTTTCAGGGCCTCGTTTTATCTGCAAAGGACAGCCTTTGCCGTTACCCATGCCTGCGTTGTTCTTGGTTCTTCCTACTCTAATGAACAGGCAATGTTATGCCGTCTCTTAATGCCGCCGGCGCTTCAGATTTGGTCACAGAGTATGAGTGGCCCAACGGCGATGCTATCGTTGCATCGGCTCTCAGCAATGGACCGACCTTTCTCTTCGTCGAGTGGGCCCTTGCCTTGCGGTTGAACCGGAAGACGCGCCGCAAGATGACGCAGCTGTGTTCCGCCGGTGCTGCACGACAAGCAGATTTGGCATCTTTACGTGCAGCTGCGGCATATCGCTGCGCCTCGAAAGCGCTTACGCGAGCGGACCTCTCTCTCTCTATCTCTCAATAGACGCGACAGACGGCAACTATCAGCTACCGGGCTCCTGCGCCACACCCTGCCGTCCATGCGTAGTCAGTCAGACCGAGCCGCTGCACGTCTGTGGGACAGCATCAAGAACCATGCCACAGTTATGTGGATGGACAATTGGTACCACGCGCAATTTACGGTACACCCTACAGAACCGGATGTGTCGAAGAACGTCACAGTCATCGCACTGCTGCACATCATCGATGTACGACCCTTTACCGGTCACCGCACGTTGGACGACTTGGTGCAGAACATTGATGCGACCGCGCAGGGGATCTGGCAGCAATGTGCCGCTTTTTCAGATGCTATTGCAGCGGTGAACGGACAAGCTGTGGCACGAACATGGATACGTGTACCGCTCGACATTGCACGGAACCGTCGGAAGCGTTTGCACTGGCAGCCGATGCTTATCTCTGAGCTGAAATGCGGCACGTCCGCCGAATTGGTGCAGCTGCTCACATTAGTGAGGGACACACAACAGCATACAGGGCATACGATGCCCCTGCTCATAGATCCCTGCGATCCATTACAGTGTGGCAAAACTTCTGTACTCGCGTCACACAGTCACGTACAAACTGCATCAGTGGCTTGGGGCTGTGCCTTTGAACTTTGGTGTGTGGCACGCGTACAAAAGCGTAATGAACATCACGTATAGACAGTTCCTTCCTCTACTGACATACATCCTTCATCCGCGTGGCGGAGCTGGCCTACAGATGCGCAATCATCCCCGTTTGGCCACAGTTGAGTCCACCGTTGCGGCACTTCTGTTGCACCGCCATATTCTTTCCCCACCGATAGCACGAAAGCTTGTGTTGTTACGAGGTAGGGCCCAACCGCATGACGATGTCACAAAAACGGGTATTCGAACGCTTGAGGGACTGCGTCTGCTGCTAGACGAATATGTGCCTGGTTTGTTCATTGTTGGGCAGCTTGTTAGGGAATGCACCTGGACAGGGAGACAGGCAGGCAGCGGACACCTCGCACACACCATTCTCTGCCGTTGCCTCCTGATGTTGCTCGCCCTGTCGCGTGGTGCTGCAAATCGTGTAGACTATGTCCGCACAATCAGCATTGCACTTCTCCTCTGGCAGCAGCACCAGACGGATCTGCCCGCTGCTGCTCATGTAGAAGAAAACAACGAGGCTAACCTGTCGCGCTTGGTGAAGCGATGTAAAAAGCATCCTGCGATGTATGCATTGGAGGATGCGAACACCCTGTTTCGCACCCTTCCGCCTCGCAGTGATGTAGCAGAAAAAACGACCCACTTCGTCCCACTGACACTTGTTACTGCAGTGTACAACGGACTCACTGCAATGTTCAATGCATGTGGGTCACGCTCCTGGAAAAAAATTTCCTGGTCTGGCCGGAAAGCGCCAGCCATCACTGAAGAGGATGACCACAGTTATGTCTACCCGGCCAGCTTCGTCACGGAAGTGCCCACTCAACCTGCCGTGTGTGCTCTCTTGCGACGGTTCACCCGCACGTTGTGTTCTGGACGGGCCCCGAATGCTGAGGTTCTCCAATTTTTGCAGCAGAACGTGCCCCATAGGGGACCTGCTAACCTTAGAGAGACTAGAGCGGCACTACTTACACTGCGTATACGCCTTGACCTTGTTGCACGTGCACGGGCACATGATGCTCCTGAAGATGTACCCGGCCCTATGCCAGATGCATTGCGCACACCAGTTGCTCACCGCCCCAACGAACCATTAGATCCTGATCCGCATCCGGATCCGGATCCGATTGATGTCGACGACGAGGACGATGATTAAATTACGAAGTACTGTGCGACGTTTACTGCGATTCTTCAGCGTGCCGTCGGCCTGGTGTCCTGCGTTTTTTGCTTTGCGGTTGTGTACTCATGACGCTCGAATGAAAGACTGGACCGTCAGGGTCGTCAGGAATACTGCACCCACATGTTTTCCCGTTTGCGGTACAGGATGTCAAACGTGAAATACGACGCACACAGTACATGCGATCCCGCGGGCACCGGCTACGGGTACCTCCGCTGTGCAGCGTGTGCACACGTCACAGCCGAGAACAGAAATCAGTAATTTGATACACGAGAACAGCTAGATTGTATATTTTCAACGCAAATGCGCCGAGATTTTTCTTTCTGTGGAATATCGCGTTTCTTAACCGGCTTTCAAGGATGGTATTTCGCAGACCTGCCAAACAGCCGCAGCTGTCCCCTGCTTGTTGTTTGAACCCTCCTGTGGCCCTTCACAGCACTAAAGAGACGTCATACAAGGTGGGTTAGAACATGCGTGCATGCGGTGTGGGATTACACACCTAAGTCCCAACAGGATGATCCGTTCCTGGTGATCTGTTGGTAATTGCCATTCCGATGCCACGTACCAATTACACCGATCACCGTTCACAGGAGTTCAATGTGTTTCGCTATTTTTGTTTAATTGTGTACGTCCGCACATGTCATTATCCTCCTTCTACTTTCTTCTGCTGATAGTTCTGCCCGTTTTGGCAGATTTGCACCATCTGCAGCGCACCTTGTGCCACCCATTTGTCTTCATAGAAGGTTGTTCCCTGCTGCTAGTGCACCTGTTGAACCACAACAGCCTTAGCTTCAGCTGTCGATGTACCGTTTTGGGACACGGGGTTGTGTAGTGATGTGCAAAAACATTCTCGTTTAGTGTATTCTATTCTGTGCCCTCTTTTGCCTTGGTTTACCAGTGCCTGCACTCTATGGCAAAGGACGGCGGCAATGATAGTTCGGACGACGAGCCATCCAAGGGCTCCAAGACTGAGGATTCCGGTGCCAACGGGAATTGTGATGCATGCGTTGAAGAAAGGCAAGAAGAAGTAGGCACGGGTACTCAAAATGTTTTCTGCTACATATTTTTTACTGCTGTCGCGGTTGTGCATCATCGACGTTG
Source organism: Eutreptiella sp. 'Long Island Sound 2002' (assembly GCA_964036045.1). Taxonomy (NCBI): domain Eukaryota; phylum Euglenozoa; class Euglenophyceae; order Eutreptiales; family Eutreptiaceae; genus Eutreptiella; species Eutreptiella sp. 'Long Island Sound 2002'. The sequence continues at coordinate 142,545,151 of OZ038378.1, forward strand.
CGTGAGTTGCTGTACACAGTAACCACGCTCTTTGTACATCCCTTCTAATGTCCGACACTTCGTGTTGGAGTTCTTTTCCTGCAAGCATGGTGCATGCATGCCAAAATGTGACACATGGTGGAGCAGACCAGAGGCTGCCAAGAGTTGTGTTGCATTATATGTCGTCCGTGTTTGTCGGACCAGCCACAGTACTTTTACTGGTGCATGTCACCCGTGGGATACTTTTGCACGCCATGTACCGGGCGTCCAGAGACAGTTTCTCGGACCGCGTTTTGCTGATTCCAAAAAATCGCAGCGCATTTGCGCTGAGATCTTACCAAACAGCAGCTTTCGGGTATCGTATTAGCCATTTCAGATTTTTTCGCCGCAAATGCGCTGAGATTTTCCATTCTGCTGATTTGACCATGTAATATTACCGCTGTCTGACGGTTAGTATCCATACTCAAGACCACGAAAGGTAGTGCTTGCTACACTTTCACAGTATCGTCCGCTGTTGTGTTGCTTTGTGTCTCTTTGCCCTGTGCATCACGCCTGTCCCTGCCACGCATTCCTTGTATTCGCATTCTGCACTCCCTTGTGTCATTGCACTTTTGGAAGCAAAATCTTTTCGTCGGTGGTTTCCCTTTCTATAGTTTAAAACAAACAAAACTGGTGCGTCCCATTAGAAATAGCTAAAATGATGCATAATTTCGCTGGTACTTGTACTGCTTCCAGGGGTGGACAGTGGTTGTGTTTTCCATAATTTTGCTACTTGTTTGCAACTGTTTTACCTTTCTGGGTTTAGTATTTCCCAAAACAGTACAGCTTTTACACTTCAACGGCACAGCTCTCCCGTTTGGGCAACAGCCCTTCTAACGTCCATCGTGAACATTCGGCGGTGGGCACTCTCAGCAGTGTAAGACTTTTCACGCTTTGTTGCGTGGCCCCTCGAGTTGGGGTTGGGGGCGCACAATCCACGCTTTGTTGCGTGGCCCCACGAGTTGGGGTTAGGGACTCACAATCCACGCTTTGTTGCGTGGCCCCTCGAGTTGGGGTTAGGGACTCCCAATCCAAGCTTTGTTGCGTGGCCCCTCGAGTTGGGGTTAGGGACTCACAATCCACGCTTTGTTGTGTGGCCCCTCGAGTTGGGGTTGGGGGCTCAAAATCCACGCTTTGTTGCGTGGCCCCTCGAGTTGGGGTTACGGGCTCACAATCCACGCTTTGTTGCGTGGCCCCTCGAGTTGGGGTTAGGGATTCCCAATCCACGCTTTTGTTGTGTGGCCCCACGAGTTGGGGTTAGGGACTCACTTTTCACGCTTTGTTGCGTGGCCCCACGAGTTGGCGTTGGGGGCTCACAATGCACGCTTTGTTGCGTGGCCCCTCGAGTTGGGGTTAGGGACTCACAATACACGCTTTGTTGCCTGGTCCCTCGAGTTGGGGTTAGGGACTCACAATCCACGCTTTGTTGCGTGGCCCCTCGAGTTGGGGTTAGGGACTCACAATATACGCTTTGTTGCGTGGCCCCTCGAGTTAGGGTTAGGGACTCACAATCCACGCTTTGTTGCGTGGCCCCTCGAGTTGGGGTTAGGGACTCACAATCCACGCTTTGTTGCGTGGCCCCTCGAGTTGGGGTTAGGGACTCACAATCCACGCTTTGTTGCGTGGCCCCTCGAGTTGGGGTTAGGGATTCCCAATCCACGCTTTGTTGCGTGGCCCCTCGAGTTGGGGTTGGGTGCTCACAATCGACTCTTTGTTGCGTGGCCCCTCGAGTTGGGGTTAGGGGCTCACAATCCACGCTTTGTTGCGTGCCCCCTCAAGTTGGGGTTAGGGATTCCCAATCCACGCTTTGTTGCGTGGCCCCACGAGTTGGGGTTAGGGACTCACAATCCACGCTTTGTTGCGTGGCCCCTCGAGTTGGGGTTAGGGATTCACAATCCACGCTTTGTTGCGTGGCTCCACGAGTTGGGGTTAGGGACTCACAATCCACGCTTTGTTGCGTGGTCCCTCCAGTTGGGGTTAGGGACTCACAATGCACGCTTTGTTGTGTGGCCCCTCGAGTTTGGGTTACGGGCTCACAATCCACGCTTTGTTGCGTGGCCCCTCGAGTTGGGGTTAGGGACTCACAATCCACGCTTTGTTGCGTGGCCCCTCGAGTTGGGGTTAGGGACTCACAATCCACGCTTTGTTGCGTGGCCCCTCGAGTTGGGGTTAGGGACTCACAATCCACACTTTGTTGCGTGGCTTCTCCAGTTGGGGTTAGGGACTCACAATCCACGCTTTGTTGCGTGGCCCCTCGAGTTGGGGTTAGGGACTCACAATCCACGCTTTGTTGCGTGGCCCCTCGAGTTGGGGTTAGGGACTCACAATCCACGCTTTGTTGCGTGGCCCCTCGAGTTGGGGTTAGGGACTCACAATCCACGCTTTGTTGCGTGGCTTCTCCAGTTGGGGTTAGGGACTCACAATCCACGCTGTGTTGTGTGGCCCCACGAGTTGGGGGTGGGGGTTCACAATCGACTCTTTGTTGCATGGCCCCTCGAGTTGGGGTTAGGGGCTCACAATCCACGCTTTGTTGCGTGGCCCCTTGAGTGGGGTTTAGGGACTCACAATCCACGCTTTGTTGCGTGGCTTCTCCAGCTTGGGTTAGGTACTCACAATGCACGCTTTGTTGCGTGGCCCCACGAATTGGCGTTGGGGGCTCACAATCGACTCTTTGTTGCGTGGCCCCTCGATTTGGGGTTAGGGACTCACAATCCACACTTTGTTGCGTGGCCCCTTGAGTTGGGGTTAGGGACTCACAATCCACGCTTTGTTGCGTGGCCCCTCGAGTTGGGGTTAGGGACTCACAATCCACGCTTTGTTGCGTGGCCCCTCGAGTTGGGGTTAGGGATTCCCAATCCACGCTTTGTTGCGTGGCCCCTCGAGTTGGGGTTAGGGACTCACAATCCACGCTTTGTTGCGTGGCCCCTCGAGTTGGGGTTAGGGATTCCCAATCCACGCTTTTGTTGTGTGGCCCCACGAGTTGGGGTCAGGGACTCACTTTTCACGCTTTGTTGCGTGGCCCCACGAGTTGGCGTTGGGGGCTCACAATCCACGCTTTGTTGCGTGGCCCCACGAGTTGGGGTTAGGGACTCACAATCCACGCTTTGTTGCGTGGCCCCTCGAGTTGGGGTTAGGGACTCACAATACACGCTTTGTTGCGTGGCCCCTCGAGTTGGGGTTAGGGACTCACAATCCACGCTTTGTTGTGTGGCTTCTCCAGTTGGGGTTAGGGACTCACAATCCACGCTTTGTTGCGTGGCCCCACGAGTTCGGGTTGGGGGCTCACAATCGACTCTTTGTTGCGTGGCCCCTCGATTTGGGGTTAGGGGCTCACAATCCACGCTTTGTTGCGTGCCCCCTCAAGTTGGGGTTAGGGATTCCCAATCCACGCTTTGTTGCGTGGCCCCACGAGTTGGGGTTAGGGACTCACAATACACGCTTTTTTGCGTGGCCCCTCGAGTTGGGGTTAGGGATTCACAATCCACGCTTTGTTGCGTGGCCCCACGAGTTGGGGTTAGGGACTCACAATCCACGCTTTGTTGCGTGGTCCCTCCAGTTGGGGTTAGGGACTCACAATGCACGCTTTGTTGTGTGGCCCCTCGAGTTTGGGTTAGGGGCTCACAATCCACGCTTTGTTGCCCGGCCCGACGAGTTGGGGTTAGGGACTCACAATCCACGCTTTGTTGCGTGGCCCCTCGAGTTGGGGTTAGGGACTCACAATCCACGCTTTGTTGCGTGGCCCCTCGAGTTGGGGTTAGGGACTCACAATCCACGCTTTGTTGCGTGGCCCCTCGAGTTGGGGTTAGGGACTCACAATCCACGCTTTGTTGCGTGGTTTCTCCGGTTGGGGTTAGGGACTCACAATCCACGCTGTGTTGCGTGGCCCCACGAGTTGGGGGTGGGGGTTCACAATCGACTCTTTGTTGCATGGCCCCCCGAGTTGGGGTTAGGGGCTCACAATCCACGCTTTGTTGCGTGGCCCCTTGAGTGGGGTTTAGGGACTCACAATCCACGCTTTGTTGCGTGGCTTCTCCAGCTAGGGTTAGGTACTCACAATGCACGCTTTGTTGCGTGGCCCCACGAGTTCGGGTTGGGGGCTCACAATCGACTCTTTGTTGCGTGGCCCCTCGATTTGGGGTTAGGGACTCACAATCCACACTTTGTTGCGTGGCCCCTTGAGTTGGGGTTAGGGATTCCCAATCCACGCTTTGTTGCGTGGCCCCACGAGTTGGGGTTAGGGACTCACAATCCACGCTTTGTTGCGTGGCCCCACGAGTTGGAGTTAGGGAGTCACAATCCACCCTTTGTTGCGTGGCCCCGCGAGTTGGGGTTGGGGGCTCACAATCCACGCTTTGTTGCGTGGCCCCTCGAGTTGGGGTTAGGGACTCACAATCCACTCTTTGTTGCGTGGCCCCTCGAGTTGGGGTTACCGACTCACAATCCACGCTTTGTTGCGTGGCTTCTCCAGTTGGGGTTAGGGACTCACAATCCACGCTTTGTTGCGTGGCCCCACGAGTTGGGTTTGGGGGCTCACAATCGACTCTTTGTTGCGTGGCTTCTCCAGTTGGGGTTAGGGGCTCACAATCCACGCTTTGTTGCGTGGCCCCTTGAGTGGGGGTTAGGGGCTCACAATCCACGCTTTGTTGTGTGGCCCCTCAAGTTGGGGTTAGGGATTCCCAATCCACGCTTTGTTGTGTGGCCCCACGAGTTGGGGTTAGGGGCTCAAAATCCACGCTTTGTTGCGTGGCCCCACCAGCTGGGGTTAGGGACTCACAATCCACGCTTTGTTGCGTGGCCCCTCGAGTTGGGGTTAGGGGCTCACAATCCACGCTTTGTTGCGTGCCCCCTCAAGTTGGGGTTAGAGATTCCCAATCCACGCTTTGTTGTGTGGCCCCACGAGTTGGGGTTAGGGACTCACAATCGACTCTTTGTTGCGTGGCCCCTCGAGTTGGGGTTATGGGCTCACAATCCATGCTTTGTTGCGTGGCCCCTTGAGTGGGGGTTAGGGACTCACAATCCACGCTTTGTTGCGTGGCCCCTCGAGTTGGGGTTAGGGGCTCACAATCCACGCTTTGTTGTGTGGCCCCTTGAGTTGGGGTCAGGGACTGACAATCCACGCTTTGTTGCGTGGCCCCTTGAGTGGGGTTTAGGGACTCACAATCCACGCTTTGTTGCGTGGCTTCTCCAGCTGGGGTTAGGTACTCACAATGCACGCTTTGTTGCGTGGCCCCACGAATTGGCGTTGGGGGCTCACAATCGACTCTTTGTTGCGTGGCCCCTCGATTTGGGGTTAGGGACTCACAATCCACACTTTGTTGCGTGGCCCCTTGAGTTGGGGTTAGGGACTCACAATCCACGCTTTGTTGCGTGGCCCCTCGAGTTGGGGTTAGGGACTCACAATCCACGCTTTGTTGCGTGGCCCCTCGAGTTGGGGTTAGGGATTCCCAATCCACGCTTTGTTGCGTGGCCCCTCGAGTTGGGGTTAGGGACTCACAATCCACGCTTTGTTGCGTGGCCCCTCGAGTTGGGGTTAGGGATTCCCAATCCACGCTTTTGTTGTGTGGCCCCACGAGTTGGGGTCAGGGACTCACTTTTCACGCTTTGTTGCGTGGCCCCACGAGTTGGCGTTGGGGGCTCACAATCCACGCTTTGTTGCGTGGCCCCACGAGTTGGGGTTAGGGACTCACAATCCACGCTTTGTTGCGTGGCCCCTCGAGTTGGGGTTAGGGACTCACAATACACGCTTTGTTGCGTGGCCCCTCGAGTTGGGGTTAGGGACTCACAATCCACGCTTTGTTGTGTGGCTTCTCCAGTTGGGGTTAGGGACTCACAATCCACGCTTTGTTGCGTGGCCCCACGAGTTCGGGTTGGGGGCTCACAATCGACTCTTTGTTGCGTGGCCCCTCGATTTGGGGTTAGGGGCTCACAATCCACGCTTTGTTGCGTGCCCCCTCAAGTTGGGGTTAGGGATTCCCAATCCACGCTTTGTTGCGTGGCCCCACGAGTTGGGGTTAGGGACTCACAATACACGCTTTGTTGCGTGGCCCCTCGAGTTGGGGTTAGGGATTCACAATCCACGCTTTGTTGCGTGGCCCCACGAGTTGGGGTTAGGGACTCACAATCCACGCTTTGTTGCGTGGTCCCTCCAGTTGGGGTTAGGGACTCACAATGCACGCTTTGTTGTGTGGCCCCTCGAGTTTGGGTTAGGGGCTCACAATCCACGCTTTGTTGCGTGGCCCGACGAGTTGGGGTTAGGGACTCACAATCCACGCTTTGTTGCGTGGCCTCTCGAGTTGGGGTTAGGGACTCACAATCCACGCTTTGTTGCGTGGCCCCTCGAGTTGGGGTTAGGGACTCACAATCCACGCTTTGTTGCGTGGCCCCTCGAGTTGGGGTTAGGGACTCACAATCCACGCTTTGTTGCGTGGTTTCTCGAGTTGGGGTTAGGGACTCACAATCCACGCTGTGTTGCGTGGCCCCACGAGTTGGGGGTGGGGGTTCACAATCGACTCTTTGTTGCATGGCCCCCCGAGTTGGGGTTAGGGGCTCACAATCCACGCTTTGTTGCGTGGCCCCTTGAGTGGGGTTTAGGGACTCACAATCCACGCTTTGTTGCGTGGCTTCTCCAGCTAGGGTTAGGTACTCACAATGCACGCTTTGTTGCGTGGCCCCACGAGTTCGGGTTGGGGGCTCACAATCGACTCTTTGTTGCGTGGCCCCTCGATTTGGGGTTAGGGACTCACAATCCACACTTTGTTGCGTGGCCCCTTGAGTTGGGGTTAGGGATTCCCAATCCACGCTTTGTTGCGTGGCCCCACGAGTTGGGGTTAGGGACTCACAATCCACGCTTTGTTGCGTGGCCCCACGAGTTGGAGTTAGGGAGTCACAATCCACCCTTTGTTGCGTGGCCCCGCGAGTTGGGGTTGGGGGCTCACAATCCACGCTTTGTTGCGTGGCCCCTCGAGTTGGGGTTACCGACTCACAATCCACGCTTTGTTGCGTGGCTTCTCCAGTTGGGGTTAGGGACTCACAATCCACGCTTTGTTGCGTGGCCCCACGAGTTGGGTTTGGGGGCTCACAATCGACTCTTTGTTGCGTGGCTTCTCCAGTTGGGGTTAGGGGCTCACAATCCACGCTTTGTTGCGTGGCCCCTTGAGTGGGGGTTAGGGGCTCACAATCCACGCTTTGTTGCGTGGCCCCTCAAGTTGGGGTTAGGGATTCCCAATCCACGCTTTGTTGTGTGGCCCCACGAGTTGGGGTTAGGGGCTCAAAATCCACGCTTTGTTGCGTGGCCCCACGAGCTGGGGTTAGGGACTCACAATCCACGCTTTGTTGCGTGGCCCCTCGAGTTGGGGTTAGGGGCTCACAATCCACGCTTTGTTGCGTGCCCCCTCAAGTTGGGGTTAGAGATTCCCAATCCACGCTTTGTTGTGTGGCCCCACGAGTTGGGTTTGGGGGCTCACAATCGACTCTTTGTTGCGTGGCCCCTCGAGTTGGGGTTAGGGGCTCACAATCCATGCTTTGTTGCGTGGCCCCTTGAGTGGGGGTTAGGGACTCACAATCCACGCTTTGTTGCGTGGCCCCTCGAGTTGGGGTTAGGGGCTCACAATCCACGCTTTGTTGTGTGGCCCCTTGAGTTGGGGTCAGGGACTGACAATCCACGCTTTGTTGCGTGGCCCCTCAAGTTGAGGTTAGGGATTCCCAATCCACGCTGTGTTGTGTGGCCCCTCCAGTTGGGGTTAGGGACTCACAATCCACGCTTTGTTGCGTCAATCGACACTTTGTTGCAAAGTAAGGGGCCACACAACAAAGCATGGATTGTGAGTACCTAACCCCAACATAAGGGCCCCCACACAAAAGCGCGGATTGCGAGCCCCTAACCCCAACTCGGGGGCTACGCAACAAAGGGGGAGCCCTAAGCGCAATGGGGAACAAAATCAGAAGTCAAAACCTACGCTACGGATCACCATGATGCATCACGCAACGAAGCGTGGATTCAGAGATTGTCCCGGTTTCCTCAATAGCACCGGAGGGTTGGGGCCCAAAAGAGGGCGGCAATGCTACGTTACCCCTGCATTCTTGGGGGCCCCAACAAAGGGGAACAAAATCACAAGTCAAAACCTACGCTACGGATTACCATGATGCACCACGCAACAAAGCGTGGATTCAAAGATTGTCCCGGTTTCCTCAATAGCACCGGAAGGTTGGGGCCCAAAAGAGGGCGGAAATGCTACGTCACCGCTGCATTCTCGGGGGTCCCCAACAAAGGGGAACAAAATCAGAAGTCAAAACCTACGCTACGGATCACCATGATGCATCACGCAACAAAGCGTGGATTCAGAGATTGTCCCGGTTTCCTCAATAGCACCGGAAGGTTGGGGCCCAAAAGAGGGCGGCAATGCTACGTTACCCCCGCATTCTTGGGGGCCCCAACAAAGGGGAACAAAATCAGAAGTCAAAACGTACGCTACGGATCACCATGATGCACCACGCAACAAAGCGTGGATTCAAAGATTGTCCCGGTTTCCTCAATAGCATCGGAAGATTGGGGCCCAAAAAAGGGCGGCAATGCTACGTCACCCCTGCATTCTTGGGGGCCCCAACAAAGGGGAAGAAAATCAGAAGTCAAAACGTACGCTACGGATCACCATGATGCACCACGCAACAAAGCGTGGATTCAAAGATTGTCCCGGTTTCCTCAATAGCATCGGAAGATTGGGGCCCAAAAAAGGGCGGCAATGCTACGTCACCCCTGCATTCTTGGGGGCCCCAACAAAGGGGAAGAAAATCAGAAGTCAAAACCTACACTACGGATCACCATGATGCACCACGCAACAAAGCGTGGATTCAAAGATTGTCCCGGTTTCCTCAATAGCACCGGAAGGTTGGGGCCCAAAAGAGGGCGGCAATGCTACGTTACCCCCGCATTCTTGGGGGCCCCAACAAAGGGGAACAAAATCAGAAGTCAAAACCTACGCTACGGATCACCATGATGCACCACGCAACAAAGCGTGGATTCAAAGATTGTCCCGGTTTCCTCAATAGCACTGGAAGGTTGGGGCCCAAAAGAGGGCGGAAATGCTACGTCACCCCTGCATTCTTGGCGGCCCCAACAAAGGGGAACAAAATCAGAAGTCAAAACGTACGCTACGGATCACCATGATGCACCACGCAACAAAGCGTGGATTCAGAGATTGTCCCGGTTTCCTCAATAGCATCGGAAGATTGGGGCCCAAAAAAGGGCGGCAATGCTACGTCACCCCTGCATTCTTGGGGGCCCCAACAAAGGGAAAGAAAATCAGAAGTCAAAACCTACACTACGGATCACCATGATGCACCACGCAACAAAGCGTGGATTCAGAGATTGTCCCGGTTTCCTCAATAGCACCGGAAGGTTGGGGCCCAAAAGAGGGCGGCAATGCTACGTCACCCCTGCATTCTTGGGGGCCCCAACAAAGGGGAACAAAATCAGAAGTCAAAACCTACGCTACGGATCACCATGATGCACCACACAACAAAGCGTGGATTCAAAGATTGTCCCGGTTTCCTCAATAGCACCGGAAGGTTGGGGCCCAAAAGAGGGCGGAAATGCTACGGCACCGCTGCATTCTCGGGGGTCCCCAACAAAGGGGAACAAAGTCAGAAGTCAAAACCTACGCTACGCATCACCATGATGCACCACGCAACAAAGCGTGGATTCAGAGATTGTCCCGGTTTCCTCAATAGCATCGGAAGATTGGGGCCCAAAAAAGGGCGGAAATGCTACGTCACCCCTGCATTCTCGGGGGTCCCCAACAAAGGGGAACAAAATCAGAAGTCAAAACCTACGCTACGGATCACCATGATGCACCACGCAACAAAGCGTGGTTTCAAAGATTGTCCCGGTTTCCTCAATAGCACCAGAAGGTTGGGGCCCAAAAGGGCGGAAATGCTACGACACTCCTGCATTCTCGGGGGTCCTCAACAAAGGGGAACAAAATCCGAAGTCAAAACCTACGCTACGGGTCACCATGATGCCCCTAGTGGCCCCTAGTATCTCGAAATATGGGTCTCTAGTACGGCGAGACACCCAAATGGTTGCACTACGCGCGCATTGCGTGTGGGGACCCCCGAGAATGCAGCGGTGACGTAGCATCTCCGCCCTCTTTTGGGCCCCAACCTTCCGGTGCTATTGAGGAAACCGGGACAATCTTTGAATCCACGCTTTGTTGCGTGGTGCATCATGGTGATCCGTAGCGTAGGTTTTGACTTCCGATTTTGTTCCCCTTTGTTGGGCCCCCCAAGAATGCAGGGGTGAAGTAGCATTGCCGCCCTCTTTTGGGCCCCAACCTTCTGGTGCTATTGAGGAAACCGGGACAATCTTTGAATCCACGCTTTGTTGCGTGATGCATCATGGTGATCCGTAGCGTAGGTTTTGACTTCTGATTTTGTTCCCCTTTGTTGGGGACCCCCGAGAATGCAGGGGTGACGTAGCATTTCCGCCGTCTTTTGGCCCCAACCTTCCGGTGCTATTGAGGAAACCGGGACAATCTTTGAATCCACGCTTTGTTGCGTGGTGCATCATGGTGATCCGTAGCGTAGGTTTTGACTTCTAATTTTGTTCCCATTTGTTGGGGACCCCCGAGAATGCAGGGGTGACGTAGAATTTCCGACCTCTTTTGGGCCCCAACCTTCCGGTGCTATTGAGGAAACCGGGACAATCTCTGAATCCACGCTTTGTTGCGTGGTGCATCATGCTGACCCCTAGCGTAGGTTTTGACTTCTGATTTTGTTCCCCTTTGTTGGGGGCCCCGAGAATGCAGGGGTGACGTAGCATTTTCGCCCTCTTTTGCCCAACCTTCCGGTGCTATTGAGGAAACCGGGACAATCTCTTAATCCACGCTTTGTGGCGTGGTGCATCATGGTGACCCGTAGCGAAGGTTTTGACTTCTGATTTTGTTTCCCTTTGATGGGGACCCCCGAGAATGCAGGGGTGACGTAGCATTTCCGCCCTCTTTTGGCCCCAACCTTCCGCTGCTATTGAGGAAACCGGGACAATCTTTGAATCCACGCTTTGTTGCGTGGTGCATCATGGTGATCCGTAGCGTAGGTTTTGACTTCTGATTTTGTTCCCCTTTGTTGGGGCCCCCAAGAATGCAGGGGTGACGTAGCATTTCCGCCCTCTTTTGGCCCCAACCTTCCGGTGCTATTGAGGAAACCGGGACAATCTTTGAATCCACGCTTTGTTGCGTGGCGCATCATGGTGATCCGTAGCGTAGGTTTTGACTTCTGATTTTGTTCCCCTTTGTTGGGGCCGCCAAGAATGCAGGGGTGACGTAGCATTTCCGCCCTTTTTTGGGCCCCAACCTTCCGGTGCTATTGAGGAAACCGGGACAATCTCTGAATCCACGCTTTGTTGCGTGGTGCATCATGGTGACCCGTAGCGTAGGTTTTGACTTCTGATTTTGTTCCCCTTTGATGGGGACCCCCGAGAATGCATAGGTGACGTAGCATTTCCGCCCTCTTTTGGCCCCAACCTTCCGGTGCTATTGAGGAAACCGGGACAATCTCTGAATCCACGCTTTGTTGCGTGGTGCATCATGCTGATCCATAGCGTAGGTTTTGACTTCTGATTTTGTTCCCCTTTGTTGGGGACCCCCAAGAATGCAGCGGTGACGTAGCATTTTCGCCCTCTTTTGGCCCCAACCTTCCGGTGCTATTGAGGAAACCGGGACAATCTTTGAATCCACGGTTTGTTGCGTGATGCATCATGGTGACCCGTAGCGAAGGTTTTGACTTCTGATTCTGTTTCCCTTCGATGGGGACCCCCGAGAATGCAGGGGTGACGTAGCATTACCGCCCTTTTTTGGGCCCCAACCTTCCGGTGCTATTGAGGAAACCGGGACAATCTTTGAATCCACGCTTTGTTGCGTGGTGCATCATGGTGACCCGTAGCGTAGGTTTTGACTTCTGATTTTGTTCCCCTTTGATGGGGCCCCCCGAGAATGCAGGGGTCACGTAGCATTTCCGCCCTTTTTTGGGCCCCAACCTTCCGGTGCTATTGAGGAAACCGGGACAATCTTTGAATCCACGTTTTGTTGCGTGGTGCATCATGCTGACCCCTAGCGTAGGTTTTGACTTCTGACTTTGTTCCCCTTTGTTGGGGACCCCCGAGAATGCAGGGGTGACCTAGCATTTCCGCCTTTTTTTGGGCCCCAACCTCCCGGTGCTATTGAGGAGACCGGGACAATCTCTGAATCCACGCTTTGTTGCGTGGTGCACCATAGTGATCCGTAGTGTAGGTTTTGACTTCTGATTTTGTTCCCCTTTGGTGGGGACCCCCGAGAATGCAGGGGTGACGTAGCATTTTCGCCCTCTTTTGGCCCCAACCTTCCGGTGCTATTGAGGAAACCGGGACAATCTTTGAATCCACGCTTTGTTTCGCGATGCATCATGGTGACCCGTAGCGAAGGTTTTGACTTCTGATTTTGTTTCCCTTTGATGGGGACCCCCGAGAATGCAGGGGTGACGTAGCATTTCCGCCCTTCTTTGGGCCCCAACCTTCCGGTGCTATTGAGGAAACCGGGACAATCTCTTAATCCACGCTTTGTTGCGTGGTGCATCATGGTGATCCGTAGCGTAGGTTTTGACTTCTGATTTTGTTCCCTTTTGTTGGGGCCCCCAAGAATGCAGGGGTAACGTAGCATTTCAGCCCTCTTTTGGGCCCCAACCTTCCGGTGCTATTGAGGAAACCGGGACAATCTCTGAATCCACGCTTTGTTGCGTGATGCATCATGGTGATCCGTAGCGTAGGTTTTGACTTCTGATTTTGTTCCCCTTTGTTGGGGCCCCCAAGAATGCAGGGGTGACGTAGCATTTTCGCCCTCTTTTGGGCCCCAACCTTCCGCTGCTATTGAGGAAACCGGGACAATCTCTGAATCCACGCTTTGTTGCGTGGTGCATCATGCTGACCCCTAGCGTAGGTTTTGACTTCTGATTTTGTTCCCCTTTGTTGGGGACCCCCGAGAATGTAGGGGTGACGTAGCATTTCCGACCTCTTTTGGGCCCCAACCTTCCGGTGCTATTAAGGAAACCGGGACAATCTTTGAATCCACGCTTTGTTGCGTGGTGCATCATGGTGATCCGTAGCGTAGGTTTTGACTTCTGATTTTGTTCCCCTTTGTTGGGGACCCCCGAGAATGCAGGGGTGATGTAGCATTTCCGCCCTCTTTTGGGCTCCAACCTTCCGGTGCTATTGAGGAAACCGGGACAATCTCTGAATCCACGCTTTGTTGCGTGGTGCATCATGCTGACCCCTAGCGTAGGTTTTGACTTCTGATTTTGTTCCCTTTTGTTGGGGACCCCCGAGAATGCAGGGGTGACGTAGCATTTTCGCCCTCTTTTGGCCCCAACCTTCCGGTGCTATTGAGGAAACCGGGACAATCTTTGAATCCACGCTTTGTTGCGTGATGCATCATGGTGACCCGTAGCGAAGGTTTTGACTTCTGATTCTGTTTCCCTTCGATGGGGACCCCCGAGAATGCAGGGGTGACGTAGCATTTCCGCCCTTTTTTGGGCCCCAACCTTCCGGTGCTATTGAGGAAACCGGGACAATCTTTGAATCCACGCTTTGTTGCGTGGTGCATCATGGTGACCCGTAGCGTAGGTTTTGACTTCTGATTTTGTTCCCCTTTGATGGGGCCCCCCGAGATTGCAGGGGTCACGTAGCATTTCCGCCCTTTTTTGGGCCCCAACCTTCCGGTGCTATTGAGGAAACCGGGACAATCTTTGAATCCACGCTTTGTTGCGTGGTGCATCATGCTGACCCCTAGCGTAGGTTTTGACTTCTGACTTTGTTCCCCTTTGTTGGGGACCCCCGAGAATGCAGGGGTGACCTAGCATTTCCGCCCTTTTTTGGGCCCCAACCTCCCGGTGCTATTGAGAAAACCGGGACAATCTCTGAATCCACGCTTTGTTGCGTGGTGCACCATAGTGATCCGTAGTGTAGGTTTTGACTTCTGATTTTGTTCCCCTTTGTTGAAGACCCCCGAGAATGCAGGGGTAACATAGCATTTTCGCCCTCTTTTGGCCCCAACCTTCCGGTGCTTTTGAGGAAACCGGGAGAATCTTTGAATCCACGCTTTGTTGCGCGATGCATCATGGTGACCCGTAGCGAAGGTTTTGACTTCTGATTTTGTTTCCCTTTGATGGGGACCCCCGAGAATGCAGGGGTGACGTAGCATTTCCGCCCTTCTTTGGGCCCCAACCTTCCGGTGCTATTGAGGAAACCGGGACAATCTCTTAATCCACGCTTTGTTGCGTGGTGCATCATGGTGATCCGTAGCGTAGGTTTTGACTTCTGATTTTGTTCCCTTTTGTTGGGGCCCCCAAGAATGCAGGGGTGACGTAGCATTTCAGCCCTCTTTTGGGCCCCAACCTTCCGGTGCTATTGAGGAAACCGGGACAATCTCTGAATCCACGCTTTGTTGCGTGATGCATCATGGTGATCCGTAGCGTAGGTTTTGACTTCTGATTTTGTTCCCCTTTGTTGGGGACCCCCGAGAATGCAGGGCTGACGTAGCATTGCCGACCTCTTTTGGGCCCCAACCTTCCGGTGCTATTGAGGAAACCGGAACAATCTTTGAATCCACGCTTTGTTGCGTGTTGCATCATGGTGATCCGTAGCGTAGGTTTTGACTTCTGATTTTGTTCCCCTTTGTTGAGGACCCCCGAGAATGCAGGGGTGACGTAGCATTTCCGCCCTTTTTTGGCCCCCAACCTCCCAGTGCTATTGAGGAAACCCGGACAATCTTTGAATCCACGCTTTGTTGTGTGGTGCATCATGCTGACCCCTAGCGTAGGTTTTGACTTCTGATTTTGTTCCCCTTTGTTGGGGACCCCCAAGAATGCAGGGGTGACGTAGCATCTCCGACCTCTTTTGGGCCCCAACCTTCCAGTGCTATTGAGGAAACCGGGACAACCTTTGAATCCACGCTTTATTGCATGGTGCATCATGGTGACCCGTAGCGAAGGTTTTGACTTCTGATTTTGTTCCCCTTTGTTGGGGACCCCCGAGAATGCAGGGGTGACGTAGCATTTCCGCCCTCTTTGGGCCCCAACCTTCCGCTGCTATTGAGGAAACCGGGACAATCTTTGAATCCACGCTTTGTTGCGTGTTGCATCATGGTGATCCGTAGCGTAGGTTTTGACTTCTGATTTTGTTCCCCTTTGTTGAAGACCCCCGAGAATGCAGGGGTAACATAGCATTTCCGCCCTTTTTTGGGCCCCAACCTTCCGGTGCTATTGAGGAAACCGGAACAATCTTTGAATCCACGCTTTGTTGCGTGTTGCATCATGGTGATCCGTAGCGTAGGTTTTGACTTCTGATTTTGTTCCCCTTTGTTGAGGACCCCCGAGAATGCAGGGGTAACGTAGCATTTCCGCCCTTTTTTGGGCCCCAACCTCCCGGTGCTATGGAGGAAACCCGGACAATCTTTGAATCCACGCTTTGTTGCGTGGTGCATCATGCTGACCCCTAGCGTAGGTTTTGACTTCTGATTTTGTTCCCCTTTGTTGGGGACCCCCAAGAATGCAGGGGTGACGTAGCATATCCGACCTCTTTTGGGCCCCAACCTTCAAGTGCTATTGAGGAAACCGGGACAATCTTTGAATCCACGCTTTGTTGCGTGGTGCATCATGGTGACCCGTAGCGAAGGTTTTGACTTCGGATTTTGTTCCCCTTTGTTGGGGACCCCCGAGAATGCTGGGGTGACGTAGCATTTCCGCCCTCTTTGGGCCCCAACCTTCCGGTGCTATTGAGGAAACCGGGACAACCTTTGAATCCACGCTTTGTTGCGTGGTGCATCATGCTGACCCCTAGCGTAGGTTTTGACTTCCGATTTTGTTCCCCTTTGTTGGGAACCGCCGAGAATGCAGGGGTGACGTAGCATTTCCGACCTCTTTTGGGCCCCAACCTTCAAGTGCTACTGAGGAAACCGGGACAATCTTTGAATCCACGCTTTGTTGCGTGGTGCATCATGGTGATCCGTAGCGTAGGTTTTGACTTCGGATTTTGTTCCCCTTTGTTGGGGACCCCCGAGAATGCAGGGGTGACGTAGCATTTCCGCCCTCTTTTGGCCCCAACCTACCGGTTTCGGGACTCACAATCCACGCTTTGTTGCGTGGCCCTTGGAGTTGGGGTTAGGGACTCACAATCCACGCTTTGTTACGTGGCCTCTCGAGTTGACGTTAGGGAGCCGCAATCTACTCTTTGTTGTGTTATCTCTTGACTTGGGGTTAGGGCTTCGCATTTCCACGAGTTGTACATTGTCCCTGAAAACCTCCCTGCTGCTCGCTTGCACTTTCCCGAATATATTGGGATTGAGGCTGACTTTGGGTGTAGGGATATGGCTGAGGGCTTGTTGAAAGCTCCGGTGCACCCGCTCTTTAAGCTGACCGCTGCATTTTTTCCCATTTGTTCTGCTGTGGTTTGTGCCACCATCACGAAAATACAAGCAACCAAAGGTCCACAAGTTGATGCAGTGCGAGGTTTGATGAATGTGATGTGCACCTAGTTTATGCACGCTATGCCTCACGTCATTCCACGGGGGAATTGGGGCGGGGATTAGCCCCATCTAGGGTAGCCGGATCCAGGTTCCTCGCACTCTGATTGAAGATGTGCAAAAATATTTTTCGGTGGAAGAAGGTGGAAAGGCAGAAGCTCCTGCGGAGGTTTAAGATTTGTGGGTTGTCCCCAAGAGGGCAACCGGTGATGCCGACATCGGGGATGTATATGGTGTTGCCTCGGACGATGAGGACGAGGCCACTGATGAGGAGCATTTGGATAGGGTGGGCGAAGTTGCCAGAAGCTCTTTTGTTGAACTTCCTAAGCTGCCAGCCCTATCCTTTAACTCCGCTCCCTCCGCTAACCCTTCCACACGTTGGTTTTCAAGTACGATGTGGATCAGGCGGTTTTGAGGGCCAGCGAGAGGGGTAAATTGCATGAGTGGACCAACATTGAGTTCCGCGCTATTTGCAAAAAGCATGGTTTTGAGTGTGACAGGGGCAAAGGGTGCCCGTATGCTACGGGTTGCGGCACATTTTCAGCGGGTGTACGGGGTGTAGGGATTGTCGGCTGTGCCAATGGCGATGGAATATTCGGGCAGTTGAACGTTGTGGCACTTCATTTGATGGGAAAAAATGTGATCTTCTCTGTTTTGAATTGTGCTGGGTGTCAGGTAGGGTTCGGATGCCATGTTCAAAATTTGCTCCCATGAGGGGATGGGAAACAATGGTTGAGGAATTGGGAATCCATTATTTAAGACATTTAGGGCTAGGAGCAAATGCTGAAATGCAGTGCCCGCGGGCCTTTTTGGGTGGCCTCTGTATAGAAACACTTTTTTTTTGTGTTAAGGACCGCCCTGGGCGGGGGGGGTGTCAAAACTTCTTTGCGTTTTGTTGTGGGTGTATTTGGACCTGGGTCTTGAAGAAATTTTTCTTGTGTATGGCCCCCCTAACCTATGGTGGGGGTCCCCGGTGCCAACTCTAGGTAACCCCAGTTGGCCTCCCCATACGGCCCATTGCCAGTGCGGACGTTTTGACGCTGGATAGGTTGTTTAGTGGCACGTGAAATCCTTTTGCAATTCGATTTTTCATTGCACCCTTGCCGTTGCCCCGTTGCCCCCAGGATGGTTTGGGCGGCCTTTGGTGACAATACGGGTACTTGAGCACACATGGGGACCCACATACTTGCCGCTGGGCCTCTATACCCCGTGCCATGGGCCCTCCGAAAGCCTCAAAATTGTTGTGTAGGCGATTTAGTAACACTTGAAAGGATTTTCACATGTCAATATCACCATTGAACTGCGCCATGCCTTGGCTTGGCGAGACGAGCGAGCATGCGCGCGTGGGAATGTGGAACTACTTGGTGCATAAGTGCGAGAAATTACAGGCCTTGTGCACGTCCATAAAGAGCACACTGCAATAAATGCGGTGGTGGTATTTTCAGCTTTCGCATAGGGCTTTAGGGTTCTTGCGGTGTGATTTCCCGCACTTATGCACCAAGTAGTTCCACATTCTGACGCGCGCGCGCTCGCTCACCTCGCCAAGCCAAGGAATGATTGGCATGGCATTGTACAGCGTGACATGGTATGGTATGGAATGGCGGGACCGATCGGCGGATGTGCGCTGAACTCGGGACATTGTTGTTTTCGCAAATTCTCAAAACGTATGGTGCAGCACCAGCTGAAATTACTGCAGCACGTTCTTGATGGACCCCTCCAGCCTGTGTTAGGAATTTGGCGGCGGGGGGGGGGGTTCATATTTTTGAGAATCGATTAGGTTAGGGTATGGATGTTGGTTGGTTGGTTCCTTTCTGGCATACCATGGTGGGGCAGCAAATGTGGTGGTAGTATTTTCAACCTTCGCCTGCACAGGGCCTGCAATTTCCTGCACTTATGCACCAAGCAGTTCCACCTTCCGACGCGCGCGCGCTCGCTCGCCTCGTTAAGCCAAGGCATGGCTAGCATGGCGTTGCGCAGCGTGGCATCGTATGGTATGGAATGGGGGGACCGATCGCTGGATGTGCGCTGAACTGGGGACATTGTTGTTTTTGCAAATGCTTAAACGTATGGTGGACGAATAGCTGAAATTACTACATATACCCACATATGCCCAAAGTTTCGGCCAACAACTCAACACTAGTGCTGTCAGCGGGTGAAAAAATTCAGAAAAGGTCATGTCCTTAGATGCCTCAGACACCACCAAACTGGCCTCGATGCACTGCACACCATTCAAATCGTGTGAGATTTTGGGTTGCGGGGCTTGTGGACGTACCTTGCAGGGGACCAAGGGGACACGAGTGCAAGTATGGGGACAGGAGCAGGTAGAGTGTGCTTTAAAATCACGATACATGCTGATCTGTTGTGTGCTACCACAAGACTGTGAACGCAGGGTGGGGCATCATCTCTCATTACCCGGAGTCATCGCTGACCTGTCACACACTGCTTGTGAAGATACATTTTTACATTGTTGGTCAAGAGCCCACAAGGGTGTGGCACAAAGGGCCTAATGGGGTGTTCTCAGCCGTTCTAGCGTTCCAGTGTTGTAGCCGTTCTCTTATCAGACGTTCTAGTCCCATTCATGCACAGAGTGTTTGTGCTGCCATGCAAGTGCCCTGTCCTCTACATCTTCTGACCTCCATTGTCGAGGCCCTGCAGGCGGCCGTTGCCTGGCGCCAGGAGCGTTTGGCCCTGCAGCAACACCAATTTCGGATGGTGCGGGCGGAGGTGGAGGCCCTGAACCGTTGGCAGGAGGAGGTGGAGTGCCTGGACGTAGGCGGGCAGCGCTTCCACGCCTGCAGTGCCCTGCTCTCCGGCCATGGAGACCATTACCTCTCTGCGCCGGTGTCGGGGAAGTTCGCTTCTGCGCGGGAGGCCGACGACAGCCTCTTCATCGACCGGGACCCGCAGCACTTTGCGCTGATATTGCAGCATTTGCGCGAGGGCACCACCTGCGTGCCCCATGGCGCTGCTGCACGCGCGCAGGTGCGGCGCGAGGCGCAGTACTACGGTCTGAGCGAGTCTATGGGTCTGAGTGGCACGCGGACATGTCTTTTGGCGGAGGGGCCGTTGTTGGCTGCGATCTATGACACCAAGATGCATCAGTGGGGTCAGATTGAGAGTCCGCAGCCCTGTCCCGGACTCCATTGCAGTCCCGATATCAGGCTGTGGGATGGGCGCTTGGTCCGGAGGCTCTGTCATGTTTCACTGAACTGCTATTATCACGTTGTCGGTGTGTTCAACGCCGTGTCGTGGACTTGGGATGTACTGACCGTCATACCGTCCCGTTACCCAGCGAAGCTAGCAACCGTAGGGTCGCGTTTGTTTTGCCAAGTTTCTCCATTAGCGTTGCTGGAATATCAGGGCAATGGGCACTGGGAACGGCTTACTGATATGATAGTTGCCCGGGACTCAGGAACGTTTGGTTTGTGCGCTCTTGGGGATAGCCTTGTGGTGGTGGGAGGCCGCCATCAAATCGACCCAAGGGCCCTGGCATCCGTTGAGCAGTTCTCCCTGAGTGAGAGGAAGTGGGTGCAGTTGCCCGACATGTTGTGTCCACGCAACGACCCATGCGTGACTGTGTGGCAGGGGCAGCTGATAGTGGCTGGGGGCCGGGATTTGTCAAACCAAGACATATCTTCCATGGAATCCTTTGACCCGATCAGTGGCGTTTGGCAGCCAATGCCATCTTTGTCTCACACTGATTGTGTCGTTGAACTGCTGGTATTTGAGAATACGGTGTTTGCCTTTGCCACAAGACCAGGCCGGCGTCTAGTGGTGCACACGTACAACGCTGAGACGCAATCATGGCAACCTTTCCCTTTCCCTGTCATGCGCTGCTGGTCAGCAGCAGTGGTAACCCTTCCCAATGAGGCGGTGAGCGCTCACAAAATCTGAGCGATTGCACGATTGCAAGTGTACTATGCCACACATCCCAAATCGGATAAGGCTCTCCTCGTGGACGGTCGGATTTTCAGACCTTGGGGAGGCGGGGTCACTGGGAGGACTGAGGAGTCCTTTGGGGCAGGTGAGCAATCCGGACTTGTAATGTAATGCAACATGCTGAGTCCCGGTTTGGTGCGGTGCTGGTTTCTGGTGCGGCCCTGAGCCTGTGAGCCTTTGAGTCGTTTTCTGAATCCCTTGGTTGCGCTGATTCCAACAAAACCATTCACAGGGGGCCTGGTCTGGCGACGTGCGGAGGCATTTCAGCACGGGTCTGGGCCAAGGCGGAGGCGCTGATCAGACAACACAGCGAGCAATGAGAGGATGGTGTCGAGGTGGAGGGGGTTAAGTTGGTTTGGGTCAGGGAGGTGGGGGGCTGGAGGGGAGGGGATTCGACGTTGCGCTGGTCGTGTGTTGCACACATGAAGAATGGTACCACTGTTCCACTCCTGCGCCACAAACGACGGGTACTCGGCGTGCGATGTGAAATTGCAAGTGGAATTGGAGTTGGCGGCGGAGTGGAGGGTGCTATTCGGGTGCGTGAATGTGGGGCTGGGTGACCCAGATGGGTCATGGAGGTGTTTGTCAAATGCACTGCCCCTGGTGTGGTGCTCATGGTGTGTGTATGTGCAAACGTAAGATACTGTGGGTTGTAGCGTGTGGGGCCTCTAATTCATCACCCGAAGGCTCACACTTTGGGACTCTTGGCCCGTACCGTGTGTACTGACGTCTGCTCCCGCGTTTTCGTGAAATCCCGGCTGGACACATGGTGCGGCAGACCAAATACAGTGTCCCAGTCATCCTCTTGTGCTTTGCCTCACCGGCGGTGTTTACCTCTGTGGCAAACTCGCGATCTCTCGGAAACAAAACGTGAACCTGCCTTAAACATCCCCCTTTTTTTTGGCAAGTTCAGACTTTAGAGATGTGTCTGTGGCAGTTTCACTTTGGCGCTGCTTTGGGTCTCTTTTGAAAGGAGGTGATTTCCAGTCCGTTTGGGGATGTTTGTGGCGGTCTGTCCATTTGTTGTAGGATTTCGTGGTGACGTTTGTGTTTGGCAGATTCACGGGATTAGGCAATGTGTTGGTGGGGGGAGGTGTGCAGGTACCATCCGAGGCAACTGCTCCCTGGAAGCGGTGGGCACACGTGGTGGATCACTGTATATGGGTGCCGTGCCCTGTGCCCCAGCACCACCGTTGGCCGGCAGACCGAAGGAAAGGCCTCGTTTTGACCCCGCGTGCACAGGCGTTGCAGGCACAGGGCCTGCCACTCCATGGAACCCCATGCTGCTTGTTCTGATGTGATTTTCAGCCATAGCTAACAACGTTATTCCCGGTCTGGCTGGCACATGTGTCACGCGCACGGCCTTGTCTAAGCACGGGTGGGCGTTGAACCGCCGTTTTGGCCTGACTTCTGGGACCGCGGCCGTGTTTGCGCAAGGGGGAGGGGGGGGGGTATTTCTTTTTCGGTTAGGCGGGGTTGGGTTTGGGTGGGTCTCGGCTTGGGCAAAGGCAGTGTCCCACGGTCAGTGTGTCCTTACCTGCCCGGCTCGACTGGGCTCCCATCTTCGATTGCCTGGTCTCGCGCCACACCACCGTGCCTGCGACTATGTTGCGCGCTTTGTGGGGGTTCAGGGCACTAGGTTAGGGCACAGTTGCACACCTTTCGTCTCCTGCGGTTCTCCTGTTGGCGTGTGTGGGGGGGGTGTGTTTGCCCGGTGCCCCGGGCCCCAGCAGCAGGGCAGGGGAGCCCTACACCGTGGCTGCTGGGGGAGTCTGTGGGTCGGGTGACCTGTGGCTTCCTCCAGCCCATGACTGAAGCCCAGAGGGGTGCACGGGGCGTAGCCTGGACTCATGGTCTGTGGCGCTCCTTGACTGACCCAGTGCAGAGCACCAGGGCACAGGTGGCGCTGCAACGATTCATCGACCAGCGTGCCGGTCGGGCGGGGAGGAAGGGGCGTGTTGGGAATCGATGGATGTTTCTATTCCGCTTCTAGCAGTCTTTGGTTGTTACATCATCTGCATTTCAGAGTGCCGTGTGAGCGGGCCGTGTGTCGTTCTGCAATCCGCCTTATGTGAAGTGAAAGTTTCACATGGGTTTTCTTCCCATTGGTGCCGTTTGAAACGGCAAGTGTACCATTAGTGGGACGCCGTGCACTCTTTCCATGCAAAACGGCCTCGGGCCATCTCGCGTCTTGTCTTTATGACCTCTGCGTGTGCTTGTGCCATGGAACAGCCTTCGACCCCCCGTGCACGGGCGTTGCAGGCACAGGGCCTGCCACTCCATGTGAACCCACCGATCGGGTCTCCATGTGGAAGAGAGCAGGGCCCTGCGACCGACGCAGGGGTATCCCCACCACCCCCTCCCAAACCCGAAAAGGGCACGAGAGCGATGTGCAGTGCCCAATGAGGGGGTCCTGGAGGATGTGCCCCGACAACATGCTCCGCTGTGGCATGTCCAGGGCCCGCCTCAGCACCGGGGCTCATTCCTTCAATCCCCCAGTGAGGAGGGGGCAGCTTTTGTCACCGCTTCGGCACCAAAATCTTTTGACTGTTTCCTTCTTAGCAATCTGAGCAAGCAAAACAAGCACAACGAACACATCACAGTCTCGAGATGACATGGTGACACACAACAATGGTAGCGCCCTAGAGCGCATTGTGCTTTGGTTATAGCAGGTGTAGGAATTGGAATGCGAGCCAGAAACTGAAGGACTACCACTCACTTCCCTTGAAGCCAACCTGTGCATGAAACTCGACACCGGTGCCGTCATTGTGCGCATGAAACATCAGTTCCACCTGTCACTGCCGGACCGAGTACAATGTTCCTGCTTCCTTGATCCGAAGCCTTTGCAGGCTAAAATGGCAGTAGCAAGTATTGCCACCACCGAAGAATACAAAACTGCGTTCTACGCTTCTCCTGCAACAAATATTAAGTGGAACGTAGCTGAGGCTGCAAAGCGCTTTGTCATGAGAGCATTCCCGACGACATGGTGGGTGAATAGGATTGTCGTGGCGGCTGCGTCTTCCAACCGCATGTCTGCCCTGAGCAACTATAAAATTCAATGCTATTGTTGGAACGTGTTTGCACTGCTTCAGGAGTGTTCGTGTATGGGCTTACGCCATCTTCGTTGTTTGCTCGCAATTTGGTGTCTACTGACGAGACCACCCACAACATTGAGCATCAACTCGGTTTTCGAAAAAGCTACACACAACGGCAAGTAGCAAATGGCACATCGCGAATGTAGGGGGGCGGGGATTAGTGCGTTCCACCTTGCATTGTGTTGTCTGGATATGATGAGAGTTTTGACACCTTCACGCTGCCCACCGACGAGCCTGCGCCATTGCATCCTACCCTCCACGAGTAACCTTCACTGGGTTTCAGCCATTCTAAAATGCACGATGCCGTTTTGTTTTCCAATGCAAATTTTTCTTTGGCCATCAAAAATCTGCAAACACAATAAAACTTGGTAATTCAGGCGAAATTGGTTTCAATTCAGGGATAAAACACTGTTTATGTGGCATACTCGGCTCTTGGCGCTGCGCTTATTACATTTTCGCTGGTTACGTTCCGTTAACCAGCCGCGGTATCCCGCCGCAATCCCAGCGCCGGGGTTTTGCTTTCCTTTTTCCATTTGGCAATTTTCGAAATTTCCAGTTTTGACATTGCCATTTCCAATTTTCCGATTTCCCCATTTTGGAATTTTGGGCCCCCGAATCCGACTGCCGAATCCTGCATCACACCGCATCCGGGTCCACATACCACCACACGTCTATCACGTGGTGTACGTTGGACCTGTGGCGGGAAGGCATTGCCTTATGTGGACCCGGATCCGGTGCCAGTGTCGCGGATGTCGCTGCTGTGCTCCCCTTCCTGACACACCGTATTGGGATGGCGGCGGCGGGTAATCCCTGCGTTCGCGCTCAGCTGGGGCAGTGGGTGGAACACTTCCGGGGGGTTGGGGGGTGGGGTCGCCCCTGTCCCTTCATACTCCTCTACACCTCCCTGCTGTGACAGGGTTTCTCGTGCCCGAGCATGCCCTAGGGGCAAACGCATGGCTCGGCTCCCTGTCCGAACGCGCCCTGCTGGTTCTGCAGTGGCGGTTTTTTTTGACGGGCGCGGGTCCTTTTCTGTTTGCGTGTGCGGGCCGGGCAGTGGGTGGAGCACCTCCCTGGGGACGGGTCGGAGGGTTGGATTGGCGGGTTTAGCAACACGACGAACATCTCCTTGTGGAAGCTGTTGCACACCCAACCCCGTTCTATCATCCAACCCAAGTACTCTTCGAAAGTAACCCACGCGTTTTACCGATGAGTACCTCTTGACCCTGAATTGGTAAATGGGTGGCCCGAACGCTGAGGAAAAGTGGCGGTGGGAACCTGCTTTCCGGGCCGCGCGTCAGATGGTTGTTCGAATTAAACTGTGCCCGTGTCCTGAGGGCAGGGAGGATCCAGAGAATCAGCCAAACCTGCTTTCCTTGCTTTGCTCTCGTAGGTCCCATGATGACGCTTCAAGCGAACAAGTGGTGTGCAGCAGAACCTCTGCTGTTATTATCTGCAATTGCAATTCTATTTGCATCTACTCTGGTCCTCTCTCCCAACACGGTTACCCGTGTGCTGACAGCAACAACAACCCAGAGCGTCAACGGCAGCCGCCACGGCGACACCGCCCTGTACAACACCATCGGCATCAACGACACCAAGGGGGCCAACACGCGGGCCAGCGACACCCATGGGTACCTCCACCAGGAGTGGCGAGGTCCCACCCCCGCCGTCAGAACACCACCATCCACCAGGGCATCACCTACAGCGCCCTCGCCTTCGACATCGCCCACAGCTCCGCCGGCGGCGCCCTCGCCAACACCGTCACCAATACCGCCGACAGTGGCAACACAGCGCCACCGCCAACCACCCACAGCACCAACCTCCCCAACACCAGAAACGACCGGTACCACCCCACCAGGACCACGAACCGACCAACCACCAGCCACGAGTGGCACGCCCGGAACCGCCGACCACCCAAACGCAGGCCGCAAGTTCACAACTCACAGGATTCCGGACTCCTTGCCCATGCGCTCTTTGGACTTCAGCTCCTCTTCGGGGCTGCTGCATACACCTAGTGCCGGAGGAAAAATAAAAATAAAGAATCACAGCATTGTTGAGCACCGTGGTCATATCTGCCCGAATGCTCAGATTCTGGGTGTGCAGTGCGAGCGTAATGCATTAGATGGATGTTCTGCAGGCCAGTCTGCTGCAATGCAGGCCGCGCTGCAGAAACTAGTGCCGTTTTTACAATGTATGAATCAAGTGATCGGGAAAGGCCAGTGGTTTCTTTCTCAGGGAACGTTGATACATGCTCTTCGCTGGGGGGGCCCGGTGCCCTGCACGACTGGGGAGGAAGAGGACGTCGACATTGACTTGTTTGCATTATACGATGGCAATGCCTCGACTGTGAATCGTCTTGCATCTGAGATCCAGCAATGCCTAGTCTCGAAAGGTTACGTCCAAGGGGAGTTCACATGGGGTGTGCATAGCACCATTCCGACGTACTTTTTATTGGAGCACAATTCGAATCTGGCAGGCGAACCGTTTTGGGAGGGCTATGAGGTGCATTTCTTGACACCCGTCGGAGATTTGCTTCAGCCCACAGTTGACTCGGTTTCGCGCCCCATCTTCTATCGACACGAGAAGAATCTCAGCATTGGGCTGCCTGGTAACCATTGGGGGTATGCAGATTACATTTTCGAGTCCTGGGGTGGCCACGGTGTCCCAGCAGACATTGTTGTAGATGCACGTAGGGTTGTCCCCAACAAATGTCTCTATGCTGGTGTTGAAACTGGATGCCCAAGGGATTTTCTGGCCTACCTCAATGGGGTCAGTGGTCGGAAGTATGCGCCCACACCAGTTTGCTTCCCCCTTTCTTGTGGTACTGCAGACAACGGATGTCTCCCCGGATCATCGACTAGACTTCGAATTAAACAAAGTGCTGAATTGCTTTCAGCGCGGGGATTCGCAAGTTTTGCGCCAATGATTGCAGCTCTTGAAAAAAAGTGAACGGTCTGACGCCTTGAGTGCTTTTTTTGCCATTCTCGCATTGTGATGCTTCTCAGTTAATTTGTCTAAATAGATGTTATCGCACATATTACCGGTAAGGTTGCAGGGGGAAAAACATGTTTACCAGTGCTGTTACTGGTAAGAATGGGTCCTGTATTTTTTTTTAGATTCGGATAATTTTTTTCGAGGTTGTATTTTTTTAGCTAAAAAAAATAATCCGCACTAAAAAAATTATTCTGCGCTAAAAAACAAATATTCCGCGCTAGACATTTATTTTCTGCTCGGAGTATTTTTTTTTAGCGCGAATGCAGCAAAATTTTAGAAGTGGTCAAAAAAGTGTTATGGGCGATTCCCTGGGCACCTGTGGGGGGATTCAGTGTGTGCGGGGACCCCGTGACTGCACGGGTGATGATTTTGAACCCCCCCACCCAGCTTGGATTTACACCCTGTTTCAGCCATTGCTACCTTTTTGCGCATTCCCACCACATCCACTCTTTTTCTGGGTTGATTGCTCCCCACCCACGGGGGGCGCTGACCTGTGAGGCTTGACCCCCCCCCACCCCACCCCCCTCTAGACCCCCTCTGGAGCGCCAGACGAGGCACTATACAAATGTCGTCTGTTGCGCAGACATTTGCAATGCAATCGTCAGCCCACGGAGCAGGGGGACCTATGCAGAGAGTTCATCGCAGAAGATCACAGGTACTATCTGAATGTGGTAAAGTAGGGTACTCAGCCACCTTGGCCAGAGCCCATGTGCACAGTTTCATCTGCTCAGAGAACAGGGGTCTTCCTTCCCTAGGGGACCTATGCAAAGAGGTCATTTGAACGGATCATACATAATGCCTGAATTTTGTGAAGTAGGGTACTCAGCCACCTTGGTCAGAGCCCAGGGGCACAATTTCAAGGGTTGGGGTAAGGTGCTCGCAATGGAGGGCTCTGAGTGCACGATCAAGTGGCAGACAGAAAAGAAACCCAGTTCCAATTCTATTACAGATGTGTTTCTTACTGCTTTTCATAGCATTCCAACTTCGGATAGTGCATCAGAGGCCGCTTTGTATCCGGAGTCTGACCACGAAGCTACTGACCCAAAAACGTCCCTACGCTCGGCTGCTCAGCAGAATACTCAGATGCAGAGTGATCCAGCCAAGCTTGCTCATTTCTTCTGCAGTACCACGTGCCATCCACGTGGCTGTGCTGCAGTGTCTGACAGCCATAGTGACCAAGTCCTTAGAACCCTGCTTCCCAACACATCAGTTCTTGCATCGAATGCTCATTTTCTGCGTCTTTCGCAGCCTGCCCAGTCAGTCCCAAGTTCCAGATTCCTTGCTCAGACTTTGTTCAGAGGCATTATTCGGTGCACAAAGACGAGTGGTTTTGCCACTGAGAGGTGGTTTTGAAGCACTACTCAGTGGGTGCACAATTTTGCTGATAATTTCATGCTCAAGTGTTGCTCTTTCCAAATGTCTTCAGATGCTGGGTCAACAAAGGCCGACCAGGGTGCACACAGTGACCCCCCCCCCCCAAATTGGGGGCCCAGTTCGGCCGACTTCTCCAATTTGTCCTGCCGACTTGTTGGGTTGCTGGATTTCGCTCATTTGTTCTCCTGACTTGTTGGGTTTCTGTGAATTCGCTGATTCATTTTGCCGACACAGAGTCACTGGAAGCCTGTGTGCAGTCATCTTCTTCCAGCAAGCTTTGATTCTGCAGTGAAAACCATTTTTCTCCTCAGGACAAGTGACAAAAGTGCAAAAAACAATGGGTCCTAGCATTGAACCGATTTGTGGGGTTTCTGTGATTTGGCCGTTTCGTTCTGCCGATTTGTTGGGGCCTCTGGGATTCTAGGTCACCTGACTGGAGGGGTCACTGCAAGATGTGTTCATTTATTTTGGGACACTGGATAATATCTTTTCTTTCTATATTGGTTGTTCAGATTGGCACCATGAAGTGTTTGTATTGCCCACAAAAAGACGCATCCGTGGTCCGCTGGGATTCATTGTCCCACAATGGTCAAATTTTTCTGCGGGACAAAAACCCTGATGCTGGTCAGGGGGCAGTTTGTGACTTGTGTGTTCGCTCTGCACGCCCCAGTGTGTGTTCTTAAACCGCCATTCTTCCAGCACCTAATCATCAGCCCCCCGATCAGTGGATTCTGGGCTGCAGGTGCCTTCGGGTCCTGAAGTTGTGTCTGGTGCAGCCACGTCTTTAGCCACAGAGTCAGTGGAAGCCTATGTGCATTCATCTTCTTCCGGCAAGCTTTGTTTGTGCAGTGAAAACCAATTTTCTCCTCAGGACAAGTGACAAAAGTGCAAAAAACAATGGGTCCTGGCATTGAACCGATTTGTGGGGTTTCTGTGATTTGGCCGTTTCGTTCTGCCGAATTGTTGGGGCCTCTGGGATTCTAGGTCACCTGACTGGAGGGGTCACTCCAAGATGTGTTCATTTACTTAGGGACACTGGATAATATCTTTTTTGATCCATCTCAACATCTCCAGTACTCTGACGTGGTCCGCTCTGGGCTGCATATGTACAGTGTAGGGGGTTCCGTAAGGTACATTCGGGCTGTCGCGAAATGGTACGGGCAGGTCACACTATAACTGGCAACGGATAGGGGGGGGGGATCCCCCGCAGTTGTGTGAATGGAGGCTCAGGGGAGCAAAGCAGTGTCACTGGCAAAGAAGTCGAAAGCAGTGTCACTGCGGAGCGGCGCCAGTTCCAAACCAGTGGAAACCTGAGCCTGACTTACGTTTACTCGGTGGGTTGGGCACTTCACTTCGTGGGGACTGGCGGATGCCTGCAGAGCGAATCAAGAGTGAGCAAGAAATAGCTGGATAGATTGCTGACGACGAATGTCACGGCGGTTACGCGTCGGCCTCTTAGCAGGGGGTACCGATGGGACTGAGTCACGGTATCGGCGTTTGTGTGGCGCTGACCGAGGTTTGCTTTGAAAGCTTACTGGGAGGGGTGGGGGAGGGTGGTACACTTGGGTGTGAACAGGGGGGGGGTCTATCTGACGTGCTATATGGTCCGCCTGAGTCGAAGAATGTGTTCACAGACAAGGGAGGAGGCGGCGGGTCGGGAAGGGGATGGTTTCTACGATGATTGCATGCATCTTTCACTATTGCTGTGATGGTTTTCCTGCGGGGTTTCAGGGCTTCATAAAACATTTGTTTGGTGGAGCGACTTTCAGTGAACTGGGCGTACAGAGACAGAGGGACAAGGGACCGGGCGAAGTTGCGCAGTTCTCCTCGTGTCCGGTCACCCTCCAGCCACCGCATGACCATGGGGCCCAGGAGTGGCCCCCAGGCATAAGCCATTCGTTCAAGAAACACTGAGAACTCCGGGCAAAAGGCAACAGATGACACAATGTCCAGGGGATGCTGACTGTTGCATAAGGAGCAATGCCGATCAGAGAGATCCCAGAAGGCACCTGACCCTGCTACTGTCTTGACTCCCAAAGTCCACTTAGCGGCAAAGGAACTAAACCAGGAATAGTGCCGAAGCCAATCAAAGCTGGTCGTCACCGCGATGCCAGTGTGAGCGTGCCGTGGGTACAGGCGTTTGCGGGCGGTACTACCGAATTTTTGGATGCTAACCTGGCCTTTAAAGGTGATTGATTCTTGTTGCGGGGGGGGGGCAGATAGGGAGTGGCAACAACACAGGCATAAGAGGTGTATTTGGCAAAACTGTCAGCGAGTTCATTTCCAGTGAATCCCACATGCGATTTAAGCCACCCGGCTCCGATATTGAAGGCCATGCCATGGATGAGGTCGTCCAGGACTGCCTGCCACGTGCCCTGGGTAGAAGAACTAGCTGAGGGAAGGGGCGTTTTTGAAACTACATCGTCCACGCAGCTCACCAGCTGGGAGTTGTCGATACAGAAAAAAGCTGATCCGCGGAATGCCACAGAGTGGAGGTAGCGCGTACACTGTGTGAAGGCCCAGAATTCTGCATCTTTGCTGCCCTGATGGGGACATGGGATCGCAAGCGCGAGGGTCGTGCCGTCTGGCCAGCAGAGGATGGCGGCTGACTGCGCGAGTGGTTTGTCCCAGGAGCCGTCCAGGTATACCCACAGCATGTCCCTTGACGCCGGGGATTGCCACGCTTCCAAGACACTCTCGCACCCCCACTCTGTCAGGGAAGATACCTGGAGTTTGGGGGCAGGGCCGGAGTACTTGAATAAGTGACCATATTGATTGGATTCCACAAACTGAGAGGCATAAGGTGGCGGGTAGGGGGGCAAGGGAGGGGGCAGCGAGAGCAACGGGGGGGCCAGTTTCACGTGTGTGCTCTGAGGGGGGGGTCTGGGAGTAGTTGCGGGGGTGGGTGAAGGGAGAAATTGTGCAGTTTGTCTTTCACATGGAATTCAGTGCCATCTGAGTGGAATCGTATTTTTGAAGCTTGTGCGTGTTCGTCGTATTCTATGACTGCCCCCGTGTGCCATGCTGCTTATAATACTCACTAATAAGCAACTCATACCTACCGTGGCGTACCGTCTACTCGCAGGTCCAGTGCCAGCAGCACAGCTACACTCACTCCAGCAAACAGTGTGGTACAATCTCTGTAAATATGGCCGTCTCCCTCGGTCAATGTCTCCTAAAGACCGACACACCACAATGAAACTCGTCCCTCTGGAAACTTTTGTTCAATCGCAAATTCATAATTACTCGAAGCGTTATCTCAACGAAGACGGCCCCACGCAATCAAACCACTTCGTCCGCACGGCCCTCCTGTCCCCCACTACTAACTGGTTACAGGAGGCGTTCGTAGACGCAACCAATGCGCTGGGCGGCAGGTGTCATGGCTTCGGGCCCTGAACCCATGCAAAACTGACAGTCTGATGCCAGGCGAAGAAGTGCACGTCCAGTTCAACTCGCGTCCATCAGGTTTATTTTTTCCTCGGAGGGCAGTGGAAGGTTAGCCAATCGTTCATCCTCTTCTACCAAAGCTCATACCCCCCCCCCCCCCTTGTCGTTCCCCACCCCTTGTCGTTCCCCAGGGGGGGGTGGGGGACCGTCACTTGGTCAACCCAAAATTTTTCGTTGCGGCTCATTGTGTTGTTGTGTGGGTGACTGTGTTGTGGGGCACTGCCACTTGTATCCCTTGCACTCATGGCGGGACATTTTGCTTACTTTCGCTGAAATGGAACTTGACAGCACAACCATGTTTCCCCCTGGGACCGGACAAATGTGACGGATGATGATAGTGACCTGAATTCTGACACGGAGGTTGTGTGGGTGAAGAGTGCTTGTGGTGTATGGGGTATGGGACACAGTTTTGGGAACAAGTTGTATTTTACAAGGCACATTCCCGAAGGGAAATGGGTTCCCAAAAACCTGCTTGCGCCTGCCAAGCCTCCTACCAAGAAGGCAAAACCACCACCCACGAGTGCTGCCCAAAGCATTCTAGTGGAAAGTGGAGAGCATGTGCCAGAGTTCAAGGTGAAGTGGAGCAGGACCAAGAAATTTTACACCGAGCCGGTCAAGGAGTAGGTCTCCATACATGGGCAGCCCTTTGAACGTATCTTATGCTGAATTCTTTCGTTTTATGCTGCAATTTCTGTGCCTGAAAATGTGCGTGTATGGTGGTAGTGCGGTCCCCCAGGGGGGGGTGGGGGACCGTCACTCGGTGACCGTCCCCCAGGGGGTGGTGGGGGACCGTCTTCCCCGGGGTGGGGAACGACAAGGGGCGGGGGGGGTATGAAGGCTTGCGAACCAAGGTGTGTCCCTGCCATCACAATTTTATTCTCGTGCGTGAGAACAGCCGCTTCCTCTGCCATGAGGGTCGAATTTCGTAGTTCATTGGGATGCGCGCAAATGATGGCGGTTCCGTTTACCGTGAAGCCATGGGCAAGGGCTATAGAGTCAGCATCTTCAAACTAGTGCCGTTTCCCTGTCAATCCAGTTTGGCTTCCCTTCCTGGTCGCATATATGCAATCCTTCTGGGTGAAGCACCCCGCAAGCGACTTGCAGGGCTGCTCTGTTTGTGAAGCACACCGGTTCTTAATGAGATGTTTTCGGGCATTTGTGTGTACCGGAAAACCCCCCTTGCGCCCCCTCGCCCCACAAGATTTGCGATTCATGTCGGATTGTCTGCACTGTATGCCTCAGTGAGGAATTCCGAGCTTGGTGGCGAAGTTGCTGGGTTGTGAAAGATCTCCTGTCAACCATGCCCAACATCTCACATGGTTGTTCGAGGAAGCAAAGAAATGGATTTCGAATGAACCCACAGCCCCGCAGGGGATGCACCTGCTGTTCGCTGAACCGCCTCCACACGGTACTAGAGCGACGGTGGGTGTCTGCGCTGGACGCTTGGTGGTTCACAAGCAGCTGGGGTTTGGCTTGCACTGCACGCTTCACACCAGCCCTTTGTTTATCCCTGAGAAGCTGGCAGTGTTTGCGGCTGCTCTGCTTTGCATTCCTTCCATTCGCTCACATGCCCAATGCGGTTGCTGATGGTAGCGACATGTTGCACGTTCTCAATCATTGCTCCGTTCTGATGTTGCGCGGTGGCAGGCGGCCTGCATTTGCCCCTGTGCCACATTGTCCGTGGCCTTCCTACAGCCGACATGTTACATGTGTTACATCTGCACACTCAAGGGCGGTGCGCAGTCTGTCTTTTATACGGGATGCGCTCTGTCTAACTGCACCCTTCAAACTAGTGCCGTTTCCCTGTCAATCCAGTTTGGCTTCTCTTCCTGGTCGCATATATGCAATCCTTCTGGGTGAAGCACCCCGCAAGCGACTTGCAGGGCTGCTCTGTTTGTGAAGCACACCGGTTCTTAATGAGATGTTTTCGGGCATTTGTGTGTACCGGAAAACCCCCCTTGCGCCCCCTCGCCCCACAAGATTTGCGATTCATGTCGGATTGTCTGCACTGTATGCCTCAGTGAGGAATTCCGAGCTTGGTGGCGAAGTTGCTGGGTTGTGAAAGATCTCCTGTCAACCATGCCCAACATCTCACATGGTTGTTCGAGGAAGCAAAGAAATGGATTTCGAATGAACCCACAGCCCCGCAGGGGATGCACCTGCTGTTCGCTGAACCGCCTCCACACGGTACTAGAGCGACGGTGGGTGTCTGCGCTGGACGCTTGGTGGTTCACAAGCAGCTGGGGTTTGGCTTGCACTGCACGCTTCACACCAGCCCTTTGTTTATCCCTGAGAAGCTGGCAGTGTTTGCGGCTGCTCTGCTTTGCATTCCTTCCATTCGCTCACATGCCCAATGCGGTTGCTGATGGTAGCGACATGTTGCACGTTCTCAATCATTGCTCCGTGATGTTGCGCGGTGGCAGGCATAGTCCTAACCACACGGCAGGCCCCCGTGGTTGACCCGCTCATGGTATTGCAACTTGACGGTCGGCACATGGTCCGACTCTTACGACGGAAGTGCCGTTATGTGCTCATGGATAAGTCTGGCCATTGGGTCCGCTGGGATCGTAACGCCAGCCAGTGGCAGCGGCAGTCCTTTTGGGACGAGTCCCACCTTGCGATTCTCATCAGATCGGATGTCGAATGGATGCACATGAGCGACCTCCAGCACTCGTATGTTGCGAACCCCAATGCCATCAGGACGATCCCGGAGATGCCTCCGACAGTCTGGCGAGTGGTGATGCCTGCATTCATCGATTCCCACAACGCTTTCCTACGGGAGCTGAATGATAGTGGCGAAGTCGGCACAGCAACAGCTAAGCGACACTCCAAGATTCCGTGGGCCGGCGTGCGGCAACTGCCGCAACCGGACGAGTTCCTCCAGTTGTTCGAGTACACTTGCCCGGCCCCATATACGTCTGCCTTTCTTGAGCTCCTACGACGTGAAGAGCCGCCACCCCAATTTGTCGAGCTGACCAACGTCGCACATCTCCACGTGATCCAGCAAGCAAAACCACGGAAAGGAAACACCGCGTCGGTCTCTTCGGTGCAATGCGCGGCGGACCTGGAGGCGGAAATTTACGGAGCCCTTGAAGTCGACGAGCCTGCCGATCGGGACCGCACGCGTATGTTTCTGACGCAGTTCTTTCCCCAGGGTGTACCGCATATGCGCTTCCAACGCCTCATCCACATTTCGCCGGATGTCCCCATCACAGAACTAGCCATGCGTCTCTGGACAGGCGGTCGCCTGTTTTTGAAGCATGTACACTCTGATGAACGCGTATGGTTCGGTCAGTTGGGGTCTGGGGCACCAGGTCGTGACACACCAATTCTGCCAGAACACCCCAATGAAATTGTACTCCAGGCACCCACAGCCGCCCCGCTGGAGACCATCCGGTTATGTGCAGCGCAATTTGGGGCGTTTGAGAGTGTCGAAGATGCCGACAAGAACGGACGACAGCATCTCCGGGGCAAAGTGTCTTATAGGATTCGCTACCGACACGCATCCAGTGCAGTTCTGGCTCATGGTGTGGTATTCGATTTGGCAGCCGGGGAAGCCACTGTGACGGGCCGTGATGCACCCGACGAAGCCGAAGCCCTGTTCCGACAATTGCCTGAAACCAATGACACCAACGTGGACCCAAACTGGTGGAGATTCGAGGTCGGCCGATCCTTGGGCGCTGAGGAGGCAGTGCAGGCCGAGGACCACAGGCTGACGGCTACCGCACTGGCTTTTCACGATGCCCTGCCACCGGAGGAAACGGCCTCAATGCAATTATAAGTAAGCCAATACACTGGGCGTGGCACGGCTCCATCGCCCGACATGGGACTTCTGGAGACCACGATGGATCAAGTCCCTCCCTTACCTCATCCTCTTGTATGCGCTGCTATGGAGCAGCCGGGTCACTTCCATGTGTTCACCGATGCCTGTGGTTCAACTACCATCATGGTGCTACCTTGGGCGTCGTAGCGGCACGCCACGACGCTTGCGGCCCAAGCTACAACGTCGGCACAGGTGGCACTACTCTAACCTGACGGGCTGGTACGTCATGTTACTGACACTCACCCATGTGGGACTGCCCATGTGGACACCGCCACACGTGCAAGACACCTACACACAGCTACACACTTCACCCTTACACCAAACACTCGCGCGCACCCGATTGCCGGGCCTGATCCTATGGGATCTAGCACAACGGCTAATACGTCTGTCCAACGACGTCCACCCCAATCCAGGGCCCAGCCCCCCACCCCGGCCAGACCTATCCTTCCTGACACTCAATGTCGGAGGACCCTTCCTTTCACGGCGCCGCTGGGGGCACCTCCTGGCGGAGATTATCGCCGAACAGCCCGCAGTTATTGCCCTACAGGAGTTTCGATTCCGTAGTGGATCTCACCATGCAGCTTGGACGGCTGCTATGGATGATGACTACCTCCCCATCACCTATGGGGACGAGAACCCGGACACGCCATTCCTCGTCCACAATTCCATATCCAGATATGTCTCCAAGCTGCCCTCCATGGGGAGCCAGGCCCGTGCCATCAAGCTCGCTCTCCCTGGCCACACACCGTACGTCATCGCCAACATCCACGGACCATTTTCGCGGGACCAACGTGAAAAGTTGGACGCATGGCTTGCACAATTGCCAGACCTGGGCGTCCTTATGGGCGACTTCAACGACCATGTGTGGGGACGTCCTTCCCAACCAACTAGGTACTGGCACCCGCTCCTCGAATCCGGAGCCTTGCTGGACCCGATTTTGGCACATGCGCCAAACACCGGCCCTCAAAATCTCTCCACACATTGCCGGGGCCGCCGCTTGGACGCAGTCCTGTTTTCTCCCACGGCATGGGACATTCACCCCCCCCATCTCTGCGGACACCATCGATTTTCCCCATGCGGGTGACCACAAAGCAGTCGGGGTCACAGTAATGAACCCATTGGGACCGCGGCCAGCGCCGCCACCGGTCATGGGCAATGTGTCGCACTGGCCCTCCTCGTTATTCCGCAAGTTTTCGCGCCACATGTCCCAATGGTCTAAAGCGCACTCCACTCACCAAGATCACATCATGCACCCTCTAGACAGGGCGGACGCCATCATTGCCGCAGCGTCCAGCTTTGTACACGCACACCCCCGCCCACAGCCAGTTCAAGACATGGTCGAACAACAGCTGGCTGACGAGTTGCACCGCGACCCTACCTCCAAGAGGGCCCAGCAAGCTTGGGCGCACCACAGGGCGACCAATAATATGAAACGGGCCCAACGACACCTGCGGCGCTTCCGAAAATGCGCGGTACGCGGCCGCTCTACTTTCTTCAATGCCCTAAAGTGGTGGCTAATCACCCCCTTTTGCACGACTACCCCACAACCTGACACGACCTCGGCCGCCGAACACCTTCCGCACTTCGCGGGGGACCCACCATGGAGGCCGGAAGAGGCCAAGGCTCTTCTTTCACAAGTCTTAAGGCCAGGACGACCAGTGAGCCCCGATCCTCCCTCCTGGCAATCTTTCACAAAAGCGCTACGCCAACCCAAGAACAAGGCGGCAGGCATGGACCACGTGGCACCCCACCTGTACCAGTGGTTACCTAGGGAACTACAGTGGGACCTATACATAGCAGTGCGCCATGTGTGGGAAAGCGGCGATGTGCCGCACCACTGGCTGCAGGCCAGAATAGCCATGATCTACAAGTCTGGCCCCCCTGAGGCGGCCCGCAGTTACCGGCCCATTAGCGTAGCCACGGGGATGTACTCCATTCTAGCCCGGCTCATATTGGACACCCTGCGAGGGCCCATCGACGCGGCGCTCTCCGACCCCCAAGCAGGATGTAGACGAGGCTATACCACATCACAACAAGCCCTCCGCATGTCGATGCTTTTACACCAATACGGGGACGGTGCGCTGGTATGCCTCCTGGACATCGCAAAAGCTTACCCCAGCATGCCCCATGAGTGCCTCACCTACGGACTCCAGTTGATTGGAACCCCAGCCCGCATCTACAACATGGTGGCTAGCATCTACGCGCACAGCACGGGGGTGTACGGAGACGTCCGTTTTCCGTTGCGTCGTGGCATCAAGGAGGGGTGCCCCCTGTCCCCAGCCCTTTTTGTTCTAGTGTATGAGGCCTTCCACCAGACTCTCACTAGAGAATTTCCCAACAGCACCATACTGGCCTATGTCGACGACATCGCCATCATCTCCCCGAACCAACGGGAGATGCAGCACGTCCTGGAGCGCGTCAGTCAATTGTCTGCCATACTGGGCCTCAAGACGAACCCTTCAAAGACACAGGTGTACCGTTGGGCCCCGCCCTCCCGCCGTCAGGGTGTGGCACGACGAGAGTCCCCGACCAGGGACACCATCACGTGGGGCGATGCGCGATTGCCGCTGCAACCCCCTATCTTCCACTACCTCGGTCACCTCCTGGCACATCCAACCTGGGAACAAAAGGCACGTGATGACTTCGTGGGGACGGCCGCAGCTGATCTGACGCGATACCAATACCTGCCACTGAACGCTTTCGAGCGGGTGCAGCTGCTGAACACCATCTTGATCCCACGGTGGACGTACCGCACCTTGTTTCTCCCCAACGACTCAATGTTCAAAGCCATGGACTCCATGTGCTTGCGGTTTGTGCTTATGGCGGAGGGCATGGAACTCAATAAGGTCGACGTTCACAAATCATACAACGTCCTCCATGTCACTTCTCCTCACCGCCTGGGCGGAATGGGGTTGCACCAACTGTTCTGGGCCCACAGGGCACGCTTCACCACAATGGTACAGAACACGTTACGTTCACGTCCGGGACCCATTGGCTGCAACCTTAGCAAAGAATTGCCCTCCCGAGCGGTGCCTATTCGCAACTACTTGGCTATACTCACCCAGCTAGGTGCTCGCACTGCACTCCACATAGCACTACCGCCGCGGCCGGCCGGGGGACCCAACCTCATCGACAGCTCCGATGACGGCGTCCTCTTGTCTGCCCGCAAGGAGCAGGTGGGGGATGCCCTCCACACGCGCCACTACATTGCCCCACACCGGTACCACGAAGACCCCTCGGCAGGCACGGTGCCTGCGGGATACCACCCTGTCAACATCGCGGGCATAGCGTGCTACTCAAACAAGCAACCGCCAACCGGAACGTCCCTATACTCCGATGGCAGCCTTCAAACAGTTCAGATTGCGGGCTCGGAATACCAAGCGGCGGGCGCAGCAGTAACAAAAGGGCCTCTTCGCATCCTCGCCCGGGTGGCGGGCCCACAGCAGTCCTACAGGGCTGAAATGTACGGAGCAGCCATCGGCGCGGCCATTGCATCTGACGGTGACACTCAATACATCGACAACATGGCCGTCACAAAATGCGCACACCGCCGACCCACGCACGAATGTTCTGACGCTGACATCCGCCACAAAGTGTGTGACCAAGTGCAGCACAAACGCGTCGCCGCGGAGTGGATCCCCAGCCACCGCCTTGAGACGGAGGCCCGTAACGCGCAAGAACGCGAACAAATTCGACGCAATGGGGAAGTAGACCTGCTCGCCAAGATGGCCACGCGCCTACCCGTGCCGGATTACGACCCCCAGCGCCCCGAAGATATTGCAATGTGCGGCGGGCCCGCCCCCACTCCGGCGCGGAAATGGATCCTCCAACGGAGGCGCGTTGTCACTTTCGACGGTGCACACTGGGTATCCTGGCTGCCGATGCGCGGGGACCGACGTATGCTCTGGGTTAAATGGCTTTGGGGTCAGGTACGATGGGATGGGACGGGCGCGCCGTGGGACCATACCAACCCCAAGTGCCCCATATGTCCCCTCCACCACGGTACCACTGTCCACAAGCGACTCATCCACTGCATGCGTTGGAAAGTCGCATTTCGCAACATGTGGCTTAGCACCTGGGGACCATGGCAAGATACGGTGACGGAATGGTGGAACAGGGCGTCAGCGGCAGACCTACACCATGTTGCCTGCCTTCGCATACCACAGTCCCTATGGGACCACATCCCCCGAACAATGCGGGTAGACCTCAGGGAGCGTGTGGCCTGGCACCAGTACCACGCCCTACATGGCGTATGCCAACTGCGCGGCCAACTCACCATGCCCCCCCGTGACCCACAGGTGCCGCCCACGCCCTCCACGGCGGTGCCGGCATGGTACACAAAGCTGCGCTCACGAGCTGTACGACCGAACCCCACGGACTCTATCCTCCGCAAACAAGTAGGGTATACAGGGCCCCGGGAGAGAACACAGCGGCAGGATGGCCGCGCCTCTCAAGAGACGTCCCACCGTAGAGCTGCGCGCACATGGGACCGGCCGCAATCGTACTACACCAGGTCATGGGCGGTAAAATATCTCGACCAGTGCCTCTGTCCCACTGCCGCGGACCCAGGGGCGCAACACGTAGCTTCGGCGATGCAGTATCTCGCCCAGCCTTGGTTTCTGCATCAACGTGCCATTCTCGGGGCCTCACTGATGGTTTCATACCGCGACATGCTAGAGGACCTGGTGCGGCAATCACGGCACTGGCACACCCTCCTGCGGCGTGCTAGAGTGTGGACCACCTCCGCAGACCAGCACTACCAGCGGCATGACCGAAGGGTCCAACTCTTTTCGGTGATGAGCCAGTTGTGGGCATCCGAGCGCGCGGCCCACTGGGTGGAGCCCCCTCTACCTAAACGCCACTGCCGCACAAGACCCGGCATCCTGGGCCAACGCCCGCCACCAGACATGGCCCCTACAAAGCGACGAAAGCTTGTCACTCTTGAAGACCTGTGGGGAATGGCACACACGTGATGCAGCATGTTTAACCCCCTTAAATCTTACGCATTATAGGCTTGCCATATGGCGTGGCGGTTTTGCCTACCGCAACAGAGAGCCCTCTATTATACGCATGTGAACTCTGGGTCTTTGCCATGTGCCCCGCTTTGCGGGGATCCACTGTATCATATGCTGGAGACGCCCACTTTCCCAAGCACAGTCTTGAGTACTCTTTGAACTTCTGGAGTCAGTCAAAAAAAAAAAAAAAAAAGAAGCCATGGGCAAGGGCTATAGAGCCAGCATTTTTATACTCCGCACGGAAAACATTTCCTTCATACGTGGGGTCGGCCGCTTTTCTCCATTGGGCAAGGGTCCAAATAGGCCGGCCACGATTTGTGCGTGCAATGTCCTTTCGGAGGTGGGGGCACGGACCTCAAAAGACGTGGGGTTGGGGGGCGTTGCCCATGTGTGAGGTAGAATGGGGGTGAGTTGAGGTGTTTGTTGTTTGGCCTCATTTGAAGCGGTGGAATTCCAAAACCGAACCAGAGCGGCCTCCGGTCCATAGAAAAGCACTATGCCATCGTTATTAAAAGCATTCCATGCAAAAGATTGCACCGGGTTGCGACCTCCGTCACTAGGGACCCCAGAGACGTCAAGGGGGGCGTACCGTGCGCTGTGCGCGCGCTGTGCGAAAAGTAGGCCATTCTCCACCACCGGTAGGCAGTTTTTTGGGTGTAGGATTGCCGCAGGGTACTATTGCCGTTGTGTGTCCTTGTAGCATCAACCCTCCCCCTTCTTGCATGTATGTACCCTTGCAAAGGGGCACCCTGAGGCCGGTATATGGTGATACATTCTCAGGGTGTTTGCTGCGGGGCATCATCTTTTGCTCTTTGGTCTTGGAGAGTAGTGCGTGACATTTGGCTGGGGTCCCATCAAGACTTGCATGCCAACACACGCATACTTTTGCACTTTTCACAGTTCATGTTGCGAAGGCAGAAAAGGTATCAACCTTATGGCCCATGGGAGCACATTCCTTCTTCCATTTGGACAGAGGAAGAGGCCCCTGAGGTTGATGAGGAAGAGGAGGATACTTTCCTTTGCCAAGTTTGTGGCAAAAGGGACACATCGGAATGCTCCACGTGTGACCTTTACTTGTGTAGAGGTTGCATGGATGAGCATACTTGCGATATTGATGTTCCCGAGTAGCCCCTAATATATTTTCAGATGTTATTGAACACCCGCAAGACAATTTTATTGTCTACATTGCATTGTTTTGGACATTGGATAATTCTGAGAACACAACACGTTTGAATTTCGGACTTTTGAATTGCTCATGCATGCTTCTACAGGTGGCAGGTTTTCAGGGCTGTTACCGGGGTAAACACCGTAATAACTGGCGCTATGCGAAAACGCCCCCAAGGTTACCTAAGACGCTCATCTTCGTGCGAAGTGTGGTACCTGTCAAGTAGATTCGTGGGGGTTTGCGATGTGGGGCTTTGCACAAAATACTCCACGTTTCCATGGCATCCATTTCCGGGCGTGAGGATATCATTTCACGCGAGGCTTGTAATTGATACAGATTCCCGGCCTCAAGGTAACTCTTATCACGAAAATGTATCCGGTTCGGGACCACTCGTGGTTGAGTACCAATTGCAAAAGGTGGTTGGCTCTTTGCGCCGGTAAGTGCCACTCAAATCTCAAAAAATTTTCGTGCGGTGAACGCAAAATTACCCCGCCACCCAAGGGATACGCCGTGTCTTTTGAGTTCAATGACACATTTCTTGTCCGGGCTCGAATGTGTGGTTGATGAATCACCTCGAAGAGAGGTTGTTAGATCAAGCGCAGGCGCGGGCGTCGTATACCCCCCTTTTTTGGGGTCATTCGCGTAGCATACCCCAAGGCATGATATTTGATGTCCAACCCCCTGTAAAATCATTATTTTGCCCAATAAGACCATCCCCCAATGGATTTTTTGATTCTGAGGCCTCTATCCCCTAAAACTGGATATCACTTTTTTGAGGGGGGTGGGGGGTTGGGGGGGGGGGGCGTCAAAAGTTTTCGCTCAGAAGGCTCCAAGCAGTGGGAAGCTGATTGCTAACACATAGCTGCTGGTCGAATGGTAACACAGCCGACGTAAAGTTTTTCGGCGGCGGTTCGAATCCTGGTCCGCATACTTTTGCCGGCGGCGGCGGCGGCGGCGTGAAAGTCACCCTACCTGGGTTCGAACCGCTGTCTCCAAAAACTTTGGCCGGCTGCATTACCATTCGGCCGCCGCCTGTTCTAAGGTGAAGGGTCTCGCTACTGCTTGGGGCCGCATCTGCCACTGACAAAAAATCCAAACTGTGTGTTTCTGTCTGACTGACTGCTGGTCTGGCTCAGGGACTGATTGGCTGACTGTCAACCTCTCTTCGAGGTGCACTGCCGAAGGCAATAGAATTTTTGAAAACCTCTCACGTTCGTGAGAGTGCATTACGAAACCGGGGTGGGGTTTTTGTTTTCGCCCACTTCCTTAAGGAATATATCGTTATAATATTTATACAATATATCTCGGTGTGCATCAAACCGAAGGTTCACATCTATAGATGAAATGGTCTTTTGGATATTAATGCTTTGGAGTGCCGCTTGAAGGTTCATCCCTCTTGAGTCCTAGTTTTTTTAGTCAATGGGTTCATTTGCTTTTCGGCCCGAGTTCGCATGAATTGATACGAATGGGCGTTCGGGTAGATTGCCATCTTTTAGCGAGAACGATCTTGTGGGAATTCTTGGGGTCGTACCGTGATGACACACTACTTTGTCCACCGCCCACTTCAAGTCAATGAGCAGCCCGGCCGCGTAGAGAAGATGGTTGTGGGCGGTGGTGTGTTTTTCCCATGTCTCCATGGTGATCCCCCCGGAGTATGTGTTGGAGTCGTCCTCCGCCTTGAGTTCGGCAAAAGCCTTTTTGATGGCCTTGCACCAAATTCTTGATGACAAATAATTGGGAGGTTGATCCTTTTTATCTTTGCCCGGGAAGACATAGAAACTGCGATGTTTTTCGAGGATGGCCTTGAGGTGCTTGATGGGCTCATGAGCAGCGGTCACCGAGTGTTGAGGTTGTTGGAGAGGTACTTGTATGTCGTTGAATGAGATGTGCAAGTCGTGCAAGGCTTTATTACCGTTGGTAAGCGTAGGGGTACAGTTATGCAGAGAGAGCCAATGCTGAAAACCAATGCAACAAGTGCAAGATAAGCAACTAGTTCGAGGAGATGTGGGCAGCGCTCAATGCCCATCATGACATCCCACAACAGGCGGGTTGTCGTGTCACCCGATTCTCTTTGGCAGGGACCACTCAGGACGCGCTACCGCCCTTGTCGAGTGAAGGCATGACAATGGATGCCAAGGAGTTGTTTGCGCGACAGGAGACCGCGTCGCGGGAGATCCGCCAGCAGCTCGAGAGGGAGCATGCTGTGCTGCCCAAGACCGCCCCGAAGCCGACGGCACAGAAGGTCACAGTGCGCGACCCAGTATGGGGGCTGAGACCCCGACCTATGGGCACTCACCGCACCAAGACCTGATTCACACCGGAGGAGTGGTTCGGAGGATTGGTGAGGACGCCTACGGTGTCAAGGTAGGCCCCGGATAGTTCATCGAGAGGCATGGGAGTCACCTGCGTGCGCGTGAGCCCGACATCCGGGGTAAACATGTGTCCCTGAACTATGCTGCCCATGTGGACGCTTCGGACCATGACTATGCTGAGCAAGACTGCTACACTGTTGAGAAGATCCTGGCTCAATGTCCGAGAAATTCCGTGGCCGGAGGCGTGGAGTTCCGTGTGCGACGGCGAGGCTACGAGCCGTCCCACAACACTTGGAAACACGTCGCATCCTTCGCGCCGCGGATCAACACCCCCTTTGTAGAATTCGTCCGCAGGCACCAGGTCCGTTTCCGTGTCTCCGACTTGGAAGCTCTCGCCCGGGTGATGGAAGCCTCGGGCGACAGATCTCCACTTTGAGCTCTCTCCCCGAAGGGAAGATTGAGCAAGGCTGTTGAGTCGCCGATGCGTCTATTGCTTGTTTTTTCTCTTCCAGCTCTTGTGCAATGTGATTCCAGCGGAGTAGTTGAAATGCTGTGCATGCCGAGTAGCCGCCTAACCGGGTGGTTTGACACAGCCGTTGCGTGTCGCTCGGGCCTCTGCGTGATGCCGACCTCCCGAAGCCGAGTTCAGCGGACCCAGTTCTGCTTTCTCTGTATATCTCACTTGTGGTCGAGTTGCAATAGCCAAGGGATTGTTGGCTTACTCTGACGGTTGAAGACAGAGTTCAAATAATATTTTGAGGTCCCAATGCATATGTCATCCTTGGCTCAGTCTTTGAACTCCGTGTGAGGGACATCTCAGTTACAAGTGCTTTGTCTTCATTGGTTTGTAAACAATGCAAATGGTTTTAATGTGAAAACTAACAGCAATGTGCCCCAATGGATGGTGCTAAGCACTCCATGTGCACTGTTTTGGATGCGATAGAGTTGGTTAGGAATCGGAGGCAATTAGGTTGGGGCCAGACACAGGATATGGCTTAGCCGGCTTGGCCGAGCAACTGAATTCGGAATCAGTTACAACGTAGGACCACATGAAGTATATGAAACTTTTGAGTATCTAGGTCTTGAGGTGGGAGACCACCTACAGAAATCAAAGTTTTCGTAATACAAATCCACTTACCAAGGCCACAAAGTGGATCAGGATGTCAA
The DNA here is from genome assembly GCA_964036045.1 of Eutreptiella sp. 'Long Island Sound 2002'. Classification (NCBI taxonomy): domain Eukaryota; phylum Euglenozoa; class Euglenophyceae; order Eutreptiales; family Eutreptiaceae; genus Eutreptiella; species Eutreptiella sp. 'Long Island Sound 2002'. Next base: position 142,590,041 of record OZ038378.1, read on the forward strand.
TTGTTGAATGGCGAGTAGTTCATCAATCATACTGAAAGTACCGTGCACATAAAAGAGGCATTTCAAGAAAGTTTGAACAGCTTTCACTGATGAAGTTTTTGATGTGTTTGTTTTATATTTTGCTCCTGCTTGCTCCTGCTGCTTCTTGTTGATGCCTTGCTTTCCACTTGCCAATGTTTTTGGTGAAATAAAAGGATAGGCCAAAGGCTCCCAAGTCGGTGCAAAAGGATGAAATTCAGGATCAAATCCACAACATGAAGGGGTGCAGTCAATGGAGAAAAGATAGACAGTGTATTTACACAAAGGAACTTCACAAAGACCACAGATTTAGAAAAGATAATTGGAAAACTGCCCACATGGGCAATCTCTCCTTTTATAGTGCCATCTAGAGATGTGCACTCTTTGTTTTGGGTCCCATAGGTGCTGAGGTGGCATGGCATGTGGCGCTGAGGTCATTGCCATGTCACATGGGAACTTCCTACTTAGCTAGGATGACTGGGTATTGAACCCAGGACCTCTCAAAAAGAGGTGCCTCAGCCGCCTAGGGTGCAGACCACTAGCACAGCTAAGCATTCATGAGAAAATATAGAAAAATGTAAAGGCTCTGGACTCAGAGCAGCGCCTCAGTCGCTCAGGAAAATGGTGTTTATGTCACATTTGTTGGGGGGTCACGGGTCCACACAACATCCTGGATCTAGTGCTTCGTTTTATAGGTCAAAATGCTTTGTCACCCCTTCTTGGTTAGGCCAATACTAAGATAAAAATGTAGTATGCCTCTAGGCACCTCTAAAACAACTAAAGCTTACCCCTGGGCATGGAAATACACTTTTTCTTACTCCCCCCTTGTGTTGTGGTGGCCACCACTGTCGCATTTTAAGGAAAAAAGGGTATTTTTCTTGGCCTCTCCATGGTTTCAACATCTTTTGAAAATTACCTATAACCTCCCTCACACTGAAAAGGGGCGTTGCACCAGGGCAAACGCCTGTTTTTGCCTTGTCGTAACAATCTCCTACTAGCGTCACTGAGGCGACTGTGGCTTGGTCGGGGGTTAGAATGGGCATGCAAAGTCATGTAATCATGCCTCCCTCCCTCCAAGTGGCAAAACACAGAACCCAACGCAGGGCGCGGTCAGGGCTGGTGCCCTGGGTCTCTCTCGTACCGGCAGGCTGTACCTGTCCTGTCGTTATTGCGCGGGGGGGGGGTGTCGTGAAAATTCATTGCCCCATTAATGGGGTCTTTGGATCTTGGACAGTCTTCCTTGAGGCTGCGGTTCGGCCAGAACGCGGCCTACTTAGCTTTGCCACTCAGGGACATTTGAACAGATGAGATGCAAAGGATGAGGGTCTGATTGCTGATCAACGATCGATGATACACCAAAATCCGTCAAATGACGGCCTAGAATTTTTCCGAGGGTACATACCTGTCCAGAATCCAGAATTTTTGCGTGTTTTTTGTTCATCACAGGATTTTTTAAATTCCTGGATTCATACGCAGAGAAAAGCGGCGTGCAAGGGCGCGTCTTAATTCACGGCCGGAAAAGACAGAAAAAATAAGATTTCCAACAGTATGTCACGTAGTTAGCAAGAAATGACGACACACACAAAATAATAAAGGTATAAATTCCACCCTTGCTTACAGGAATATTCCAGAAGCAAAAATTCAAGAATTCAAAGAAAAAAGAATAAAACAACAGGTGTTTTTGTGGTCACGGGTATTGCCTGCACAGTGCCTGCATCGCCGATTAGACATACACACTCGCATGCAGTCGCAAACACGTAAGATAGAGGGATATATTAGAAGATCTCAAGGGATTAGAGCTCAGATCAGGGCAAAACAGATGGCCTTTGGCAAGGGAGTGGTTGTCACGGGGGGCTACCGGTCCTGCCCTGCGGTGCAATGCGGGGCAACTGTGACAACTGCTCTTACAGCATTTGTAGACAATGAACACGACGCCACCGAGACATATAGGAGCACTGAGTCGCACACTACGTCTTGCCTTTCTGTGGGACAAACACAGCAGATATGAAATAATTCCGTCTCCCGTTGGTACAGCCACCATAAAGGCACTAAACCAACCTGTGTGAGGGCTTCGGTGTTTGCATGTGGTTTCTCCATTGTGTCTTCTGTGACCACCTTGCAGTAATACTTCCCACACGACTGGATATTTGCCTTGCATATTAAAACCTGACAAACATCCACAACGCCATGCACATCATGAGCCATTTCTCACACCATAGGTGGCCTGTCCGTGTGTGCGGTATTCAACGCGATGCCAAGTGAACAAAAGCAAAGGGCTCAGCAGGTCATGTGGTTGGATAGCGTGACACATTGATGGAATTTCAATTGTTCAAGGTTTCACCGTGGGTGGAGAGGTTGGAGAGGTACAGGCTGTCTAGGCTTTGGGTTTGGATTCGTGAGGGAGGTAGCCGGCGTGATCCAAAAAAGGCGGTTTATCCCGCGGGTACCCTCAGGAATAGGTCCATGAGTGTCACATGAACCCCTCTCCAAAGGGCAACGCATCCGCCAGGATCCATGCATATAAGGGCTTTGCAGCATCCTGGTGTGCGACCATCGGCTGTGTTACAAAAATATGTTCTAATACACAAAGACGCAATGTTCAACGATTTCCAAACAAAAGGCCACCCACAAGACTTGTGGGTGTCCTGCATTATGAATCAATTCTAGCAGTGCGCACTGTCTGAGTGTCTATTTTTTCGAAAGGTTTCCTCGTGTTGCTTTTCTTTTGCTGCCGCGTGCCTGAGTACCAGGAAGAGCAACCAGAACACCAAACGACACAAAGACAGAGAAGGGATAACATTTCAATAATAGCTTGCATAGGAGGGGCTATGGTGAAATCACATGGGAATCCATCCTACCAAGCCTTTGTGTGCACTTGTGTGCACGCGGGTGGACTTTGGCAACATGCCCCGTTTGGTTGGGTCTTATGGGCTGGTGATGTAGCTTGTCCCCGGTTGCTTGCACAGGGCTACTACACATCCTACATGATGTGTAGGATGAAATAGGGGGGGGGGGGGCTCAATGCGAGAGGTATGCACATGCACATGGGAAGTCAGGCGATGACGCTCCTTGGTCGCCTGCCCATTTCCTATTTTTTTTCATCCAACAATGAACCCAAATGGTACTGCATCCAATTACAGAATTGACAAGGCCCTAATTCAGCAAAGTAAATTAAGTAAGTTGCGGCAAATAGGGGCCCATTATTAGCCAATGCACACTAGGCCATTGCATAGAGGATTTACAACATTTTGGGGTTCAAAGGCAAATAGACAATCCAAAAATCAACAACTCATATTGGTGAAGCAGAATCTTTCAATAGATTTAAAAAAATCAGACAAGTATCAAATATACCACTCCAACAAGAGAGGTAGCAAAAAGGACAGTCAAAAGCAAGGAGGTGTTCCATCTTCAGATTGCATCCGCAATTTGGTCACTTAGTGATACCAGTGTTGTATTATAATCAAGTTTCAGACTGATTTTTGTTTAAAAGACGAAGCCCATTTTCTCCAAGTGAATTACGAAGCCAATTCAAAGCCCTCCAACTCATTTTCAACACCCTCCAAATGAATTTCAACTGGCGCTACCATAACGTCACCCTTCACCAATGCATATTGCCTGGTGTGAGGAAACACGTTCTATGCCCAGGCACAACCCATGGTGCTGGAAGGACCGCTTGCAATTCAGCCGTGCGACCTACCAGCACAGCTAGGCAGATTCCGTGACAATGCCATGGGAGTACTCCCCCCCCCCCCCTTTGTATAAGCTACGCCTTTGTCCAAGCTACAGTGGGTGTAGGGACCGTAATAATTGTGTACGTAATTCAATTATGTACAAAATGTAGTGTGGCCACATGAGACATGGGTTTGTCGTCACATTTGCCAATTTCCGCACATGTGGCCCCCTGCTGGTGCACTAGGATTTTTTTTTTTTAGTCTGATGCATCCCTAGGTCCTGAATTGCCAATTTCAGCACATGTGGCCTGCGCACGTGTGTGTCAGCAGTTGTATGTGTTGCGTGCAAGCCACGCCCTTGTCCAAGCTACAGTAGGCGTAGGGGCCGTAAAAATTGTGCACATTGGCGTAGCTTATACAAGGGGGGGGAAGGGTAAGATATGCCCCCTCTTCAGTGGAGATGTTGCAGCACTCATATGAGAATATGTATGATTTGCAATTACAGTTTGAGGGACGTGGGAGGACATGGACGTTTTTGCAAGCCCAGGTCACGGTGGGGGGGGCTGAATGTGATCCCAACACCCATATGGTAATGGCACCGCCATACCTAGTGCATATGGTCGACAAAACACTAAATATCACACAACACATCAAAAATTGCGGCGATACCCGGATTGGTACGCCAGGAAGGCAAAACGAACCCTGAAATCACTCACACCAGCAGTCGCAACAAACCGCACATATTACCGCGACACACAAGATGATGCCAACAAACATGTCAATGGCATACCGCGACCTGCTGAGTAAAGGGATACCCAGCAGCATGGTGGAGACACAAACTACTCTGCAAGTTGGCAACATGGGACCTCTCAATCACAGCATGGCGCCAACGAGAGCAATCACGATAAACCAACACACACTGCGAAAAAACACAAGTCAGGGGCTGGCGAATGTAAGTACATAGGAGCATGTGTGGCCCCAGGGGCCGGCAGAGCAACTGGGGAAAAGGTGCACAACCACTCCCCTACTGATGTTGCAACATGCATCATGCATTGTGTGCATACCACACCTGCATGCATGCTGTACTCCCCTGTCCGAAAAAGGGATATGCTGTTAGCGTCTTTTGGCGCGCCCGAAGAGGTACGGGGCTGCGGGTGACCAAGACTTGGGATTGAAGTGGAGGTAAACACGAAAATGACCACGGAGGTAAGCACAAAGACGGAGGTGATGAAAGGTGAAGACAATCGGAAAAACGCGTCCCACTAGTAGTTTGTTTCAGCCTAATGGATCAAATTCTCCATATAGTGCTTGCCATCCGTTGATTTGCCGCTTGCCAGACAAAGGGATAAGAAGTTGACTGCGTGTTTACACTGGTGTGCACGATTGGCAGCGACAAGCGAGGTCTCCACAAGACCACAGTGGCGTCGTCCTACACGAAGTGCGTGACTCCCTTGAATTGCATCACGGGGAGGGAGGGTGCAGGATTCCTTTTGTTGGTTTCTATTGGTTGTTGGTTGTTGCACGGCAAGCCTCTCGCATTATGAGGGCAGTTAGGGCGGCAGGGTTCTTCGGTTATGGGGCAAGTTGGGGCCGTAGGGGTCCTCAGGGTAAAGTTTTAGCAGCTGGATGGCAAGCCAAGACGCGGAAAACCATGCGGAAAACCTCGGAGGTCCCAATTCTGATGGTGACTGTCATGCTAACGGATGGTGGGTGTGGGCAAATGGGTGTGATTGGTGCCATGCGACTGTCCTTCACACACCTTTGTGTGCCTCTTGCAGCCCATGTCGTTGCGCTTCAAATTGTATTGACATTTTTCCGTTGTTGCTGTGCTGAAGATTGGCGCTTTCGCCGGCCTACATGTAGGCCCTAACGCAATTCAAGAAATCGACTCGAATGAAGTGAGCCACACACTGTGCAGCAGCTTGTCCTCATCGGCTATTCGATATGGACCATCAAGGGCAAGACGCCACCGAATCATCTTTGCGAGCGTTGGCCCTTGAAGCACCACGAGATCCGTCGGAGGATTTTTCGGGGGCACTTGAAGCGGGCACTTCGACTCTAGCTCAAGACAAGTATTGGCAGGTGCGTTGAATTCGATCATTGGATCATTGAACGAGTCGTTGATCCGCCGACTTGTAATCTTTCCTTCGAGTTGGTCCGCTCGCCCCAAACACGCGGCGCCATCGCATAGCCGTGTTGTGTAGGGGCTATCGTTAATAGATGAGTGCTGGGGCTCAAAAGAGATGACAAATGTGGTCCCATCGACTTTTCGTGTGCCCCAGGTTGTCCGCATTTTGAAGGAGGGGAACACACCGCACATTTGCAAGTGCGGTTCGGCGATCGCTGTGGAGACGAGTGTGCGCACGGAGGCTCCGGACACAGTGACTAACCTTGTGACTGCAAGGCCGACTCCGAGCGGTGTGTTTCCCAATCCACGCAGCTCGACAACACCTTTGAACAACACAAGAGATGGCTCCAAGGCGGTTTCTTTTACCCCAGGTTTCGGTGCATCTCGCCGGGCCTCATGGCAACTGTCACCATTCCCGTGGCCCATCATCGCATCCCGCGCGTGCAAATTCTCCCACTTCCTCAACCCGTGCTCTAAGAGTCTCCCGCGAATGGTTGCATGGCTGTCCCAACATGTCCCCTCGCACAGCGCTCTCAGGAACCGGTCGTTCCCGATGGTTGGAACGTTCCCGACGGTCCCAGTGTCACGAGGGACTTGTGAGGGGCCTGAGAGGTGACGGCACATGGAATGGTCTCGTGGTGGACGCTGTCTTGCTGACCACAAGACAGGCCCGACTCTGTGCACCTGCGCACACAGTTCTGCCGCTTGATTCGTTCCTGTGTGTGAGTGTTGCTCGTCTGGATCGATATGCATCCCCCATGTTGCGGAGTCCTCCCTGTCACACGCTGTGCTACAGAAAGGCGCCTGTTGGCGTTGAACATGCCCTGTCTTGTTTGACGATCCAACTGACGAGGATTCTGGCATTCGGAGCCTGGGTTGTGCCCGTTTGCCTTGCAATCGTGTGTGTGAGCGGCCTCACTTGCGGCCCTCGCGATCGCCAGTCGTGTTGCGTTGCAGGTTCCAGCGGGTCCCCAGAGCTTGCAACGGATACGCCGGGGCTGGGGGAGCCCCATGGCCAACAGGGCCACGCGAGACCCAATGAAACCGGGTCCCATTCCCCAAATTCCCCGAAGACCGTCACCGGCGCAAGGGCCACGTCCGCAACCGCCAGGCCCACCCCCGAGCCAAGCAGCGCACGGCCGTCCTCCGCGGGCGCCAGGTCCACCCCCGACACGCTGGGCCCCAGCGCACGGTCCACCCCCTCGAGCCCGCGGCCCCGAACGCCGGCGTTCTTGGCGCGGACCACCCTGGACACCGGGGGTATGTCCCCGGCCGGTGCCGTGTCCCTTCAGACGGTGCTTGTGCGGGAGCCCTCAGCGGCCCGCGAGCAGAGGGCCGGGGCCGCCATCGGGGGGTGGCTGGGGGGTCCTGTGCCCCTTGTCCAAGGCAAAGGGTGTCGGTCTGTCGGTGGGGACCTATTGCTGAACTTTCCACTGTTCTATGGCCAAGGCAAAGGGTGGGGAGAGGGTGAGACCGACGGGAGCAGATATGGGCATATACGCGCATGTACGCATGTACGGGTAAGGGGAGGTAAGGGGAGCCTGTGTGCCCCCCCCCCGCCCCCCCCTCACCACCCCAAATCGCCCCACCTGGACCCCCCCCCCCCCAACCGACCCTCCCCCCCCCCCCATCGCCCCTCCCTGAACCCCCCCCTCCAATGCCCCCCCCCCCCCCCCTTGGGGGCCTTTAGCCCACTTGTACTGGGGGGGGTCGCGTATAAAAGCGAGGAGACATCCCCCCCGTGGCGTATACATGTGTGCGCGTACACGCGCGTGTGTGTGTAGTCCGTCGACACTGTGCATACATGTCGACCATGTGCATGGTTTGTAGACTCTCTACACAGGCATGTTTACCCGGGTATAGTCTGTAGACACTGTAGACACTGCGCACCTCAAGCAGACACGGCCTGCTAATTGTAGACACTGTCAGCGTGTTGTGGACGCGAGGAGACAATATTTGGGAAGGGAACCCAAGGCCCCGTTCCCTCAAAAACGGTCTGGTCACAGTGTTTACCCGTACACATGGGCATGTATGCGCGTATATGTATATGTGTAGACGTGTACGCCACATATACGGGACGCACACGCCTATACCTGGATGCGCATAGGGGGTGGAAAAAAATTCGCGCGGATTTTTTTTCGTACCCCCCCCCCTCCGGGGGTACCCCCGAAAAAAAAGATGCCACCCCATGTAGGATTTTTTTTCGCCAAGAGGACTTTTTTTACTGTGTGCTACTTGAACTTGCATGTCACCTTCACTTTGCCACATTGTATGACATTGGCACATGAACTACTACTGAGATAAAAGTAGTTGGTTTTTTTTTTTGCATTCCGCCAACGGCGCCCCCCCTTTTTTGTTAATTATTTTTCATCAAGCCGTCAGTGCCTTTGAGCGCCAGATATCGCAAGATGAGGCACTATACAAATGTCGTTTGTTGCGAGGTGCTTTCCAGCGGAGATCAGCAAGACAGGCCGCCATACAAATGTTGTCTGTTGCAAAGCGAAGATCCTGCATTCGGAGCAAAACCCCGGCCCAAATGCAGCGCCAAAACGCGAAACGACTCAAGACAGCCTTACGGGAGTGGGCACCCCATTTGGCGGGCGAAACGTTGGCAAGCCAATGAAGGTTGGTAGGACATGGGGCTACGGTTGAGGGGGTGAGGACAAACGATGTGCGTCCGGTGCAGGCACGCGTTTAACTATGTGTTTTTTTGTAGTCAGATAAAACCACGGGAGAAAAAAAATTGGCAATGTGCGCGCAAGAGCGGCGTAGTGCAACAATGTGCACCATTCACACACATACACAGACATACTAACACACCAACACATAAACCGTAGCCTCAGTGAGAACCAATCTTTGTTGGCAAGCCATTGTGGCGTAGCGGTCATCCACCACCATGCGAGAAGGCAATGGGGACATGACATTGTGGGGTCCACTATAGGCTTGGGCAACCTGCAGAACGGCCAGAATGGACATCCATCACCCTTGTCCTTCAATGTTCAAGGTTCGGTTTCTCGTCCCAGATAGGATAATATAGCCTTATTTGGGGACTCTTTCCTGCCGATAAGAGGCCAAGGTGGGGCGTTGCAGTGCAGCCGCAACAGACCGAGGGTCTGTGCCCTTAAACACAAACACCACCCATATCGGCTGAAATATCCATGGTTACCTTGAAAAATACCCTCCTTGCACCTTCCAAACCCAAACACCTGGGGTAGAGTTAAGGGAATTTCAGGTTTTGGGGTCCGGAAAAATTTTTCGCACGAATTTTTTTTCGTACCCCCCCCCCCCTCCGGGCGTACCCCCCGAAAAAAAAGCTGTACGCCGGTACCAGGAATTTTTTTTCCACCCCCCCCCCCCCTGTGCCAACCCCGTGGGTTCAGGCACTTTCCCCAGGTTTTCTGAACTTTTGGTCCAATGCGCCAAAATTTCGTTCCCTTGGGGGGGGGTATGTGTATACTTTTTGAAATCTATGAGAAAAGGCCGTTTCAGAAATGTATGGGTTGGGGGGGGGGTAGGTGGTCACATTTTTTAGCACCGAGGCCGAACCTTTCGGCGTTTCAGGGTTTTCAGGCCTCAGGCTGCTCTGCGCACGCGTGCGGGACACCAACTCAAAGGTGTTCCCCCAGGTGCTCGAAAGCATGTTTGAGAAATTCTGCCACCTTTGTGAGCTGCGTGCTGCATGTTGCACCAGGCATCACCCGGGTGTCCAAGGTAGTTTTTGGTCAAAGTCTTCAACATATTGGGCCGTCGAGGGGACCCACGTTGCACATGTCTTCCACACATCAAATGCACCCTCATATGCCCATGTGTGGGAGTAATGGGGGTAGGGGTGCAGTGCCGTGTGTCTGAAACTGGACCAGAACAGGCAAAAAACAAACCCAAACCGTCGATGGTGACGGACAAAAACATCAAACATGTCGTCAGTGCAGCATGCGGACCCGGGGTCCTCCAGATACCCCTTTTCAAGGGCTTTCCGAATATACCTCACATACCTCCGAAACACTCAGTCGGCAGAAATCAGGCATCAATGGCACCAACCCCTGAAGACCCACCGAGTCGGCGCAATAAGCGACGAGGCCGAGAGATATACACAGACGCGGATACGCGTGTATACGTACAGCCCTCGACGGGAGACTGTCCAGACGCGGTGCCGGGCGGGCGACAAGGTGCGGTGCGCTGTGTCCGATGTTGCATAAGTTGAGGGTTGTGACCGGTGAACGAGCCCTCAGGGACCTTCACCGGTCGCAGCTGAAGGCGCCTGAAGGCCGTCGCAGCGGAAGGCGCCTGAAGGGCCGTCTGCCCTGGAGTTGTTGGTCTGCAGCCCATGCCCCGTGGGGCACCGGGTCGCCCTCACAATTGACACTCCGCAGCGGCGGAGGGCCCGGAGGGTGGGGGGCGGCGCGGGGCCACGGTCTCCGTCGGTGTGAAGGGGTTCGGCGCACAGGGCGGGCGGGCAGGGGGGGGTGGGGCTGGTGACAGATCCAGGCCTTTGCTCAATGAGGCGCGGGCTGAGACCTCATTACAAAACAGACCGATGCAAACCAGAGGCAATGCACTCCTCAGCAAAGGGCTAAGTGCATCTGTCTTCTCGATGGTAAACCCGGTTGACCCTCAAGACACACATGGTGTCTGAAACAGAACACAGAACATCATGTCTGACTACGGTCAGTCAGACAATCACAGTCGGTCGCCGTAGTGATACGGGGGAGGTGTGTGTTCATTGCCCCCCCGCCCCGGCCCCGGATTATTGCTGACGCCCCTCCTCCCCAGCCACCCAAAGAAACACAATGACAGTTACCAAAGGGGCCCAAACCTGGGAGTCGATCTTACGCACACAAACGTTGTTTTTGCCGCTGCCCCCCCCCCCCGGTGTAGTATCAACCCGCCACCAAGCAAAGGCCTGGACAGAGCATGGCGCATAGCAGTGCTCTGCTCGCGGTGCACACCGCGAGGGGGGTGCGCAGCCGGGTGCAGTGTTGGTATTCCGGGCGGTTGCCGAACCCCAACTGGTGCCGTGCACTGCCCCGCCCCCGGGGATCACGGAATTTGTCTCCCGCCTCCGACGGGGGGTGAAGCAGGCGTCCGGGCCGGCGTGGCCCTGGGGTCCGTGGTAAAACTGAGTAAAAAAAAAATTTTTTTTAAAAAATTTTTTTTTACTCAGTTTCAAAATGAGTAAAAAAAGTTTTTTTTACTCAGTAAGTGGGGTTTCTACTCAGTTGCGAAACTGAGTAGAAAAAAATATTTTTTTTTTACGCAGTAAAAAACTGAGTAGAAAAAAAATAATTTTTTTTTACTCAGTAAAAAACTGAGTAGAAAAAAAAATATTTTTTTTTACTCAGTAAAAAATTTAGTAGAAAAAAGCCCTTTTTTCTGATTTTGCCCCCCGCTCTGAAGCGGTGGGGATCCCCGATACGGCAGGAGTGAGGTAGCCATTTCGCCCACTTGTGGGCCACTTCTGATTTTCCCCCCCGCTCTGAAGCGGTGGGGATCCCCGATACGGCAGGGGTGAGGTAGCCATTTCGCCCACTTGTGGGCCACTTCTGATTCTGCCCCCCGCTCTGAAGCGGTGGGGATCCCCGATACGGCAGGGGTGAGGTAGCCACTTTGCCCACTTGTGGGCCACTTCTGATTCTGCCCCCCGCTCTGAAGCGGTGGGGATCCCCGATACGGCAGGGGTGAGGTAGCCATTTCGCCCACTTGTGGGCCACTTCTGATTCTGCCCCCCGCTCTGAAGCGGTGGGGATCCCCGATACGGCAGGGGTGAGGTAGCCACTTTGCCCACTTGTGGGCCACTTCTGATTCTGCCCCCCGCTCTGAAGCGGTGGGGATCCCCGATACGGCAGGGGTGAGGTAGCCACTTTGCCCACTTGTGGGCCACTTCTGATTCTGCCCCCCGCTCTGAAGCGGTGGGGATCCCCGATACGGCAGGGGTGAGGTAGCCATTTCGCCCACTTGTGGGCCACTTCTGATTCTGCCCCCCGCTCTGAAGCGGTGGGGATCCCCGATACGGCAGGGGTGAGGTAGCCATTTTGCCCACTTGTGGGCCACTTCTGATTCTGCCCCCCGCTCTGAAGCGGTGGGGATCCCCGATACGGCAGGGGTGAGGTAGCCACTTTGCCCACTTGTGGGCCACTTCTGATTCTGCCCCGCGCTCTGAAGCGGTGGTGGTCCCCGATACGGCAGGGGTGAGGTAGCCATTTGGCCCACTTGTGGGCCACTTCTGATTCTGCCCCCCGCTCTGAAGCGGTGGGGATCCCCGATACGGCAGGGGTGAGGTAGCCACTTTGCCCACTTGTGGGCCACTTCTGATTCTGCCCCCCGCTCTGAAGCGGTGGGGATCCCCGATACGGCAGGGGTGAGGTAGCCATTTCGCCCACTTGTGGGCCACTTCTGATTCTGCCCCCCGCTCTGAAGCGGTGGGGATCCCCGATACGGCAGGGGTGAGGTAGCCATTTGGCCCACTTGTGGGCCACTTCTGATTCTGCCCCCCGCTCTGAAGCGGTGGGGATCCCCGATACGGCAGGGGTGAGGTAGCCACTTTGCCCACTTGTGGGCCACTTCTGATTCTGCCCCGCGCTCTGAAGCGGTGGGGATCCCCGATACGGCAGGGGTGAGGTAGCCATTTCGCCCACTTGTGGGCCACTTCTGATTTTGTATTACTGGTGGGCAGCCCATACCGCTCCCAGTGCAGATTGGGACACAATGGGTGTGGCATGGGCAGTCCGTGATTCGTTGTGGAATGCGTCGTGTACCAGTCCACAACGCCGACAGGCGTTGGTTGAATCATGGGCGCGTAGCACTTTGGAACGCGCGTCCATTGATATGTCTTTTGCACCACCGTTGATTGTGGCGCAGGTATATAATTCGCGTAATTTCCATTGGGTGCTCCGCTTGTTGCTGATTGCCCCTACCCGTGAATACCTTTGCCTTAAGTTTGACCCCCTCCTTGACAAGCCACACATTGTTGGGGCAAACAAGGAGGAGTTGGCTGTTGTGGATGAGCTTGCGGAGCGAGAAGGCATCCAACCACAACCGCGGAGGAAGTGGGCAACATTTTTGGATGCTTTCGGTTCCCTTGCATTTGCAATTGCACCCCTGTATTCCACCTTCATCAGGCAGGATGCTTTTGTCAGTTGCCATCCGGCATGTCTGTTGATGTTGCATTGTGCCTTGTCTAGACGTGTTGTCAAAGGCGATTTGCAAGTGCCACAGGATAGATTGTGGTTATTGCGTGAGATGGCACAAGCTACTTTGTACTACAGTGGTTCCAAGTTGGCCCCCACACCCCGGACCCGGTCAATGCATTGGGAGGTGTCTCGGTTGTACCCCACGCCCAAATCTGCAGACCCCCCTGACACATGCTTTTTTTGCGATGGCACACCCGCCATAGCGTGTCAGGAATTTAAGGTTCTTCATTGTACCTTCCATACCACTGTCTTGTGTCAGTCCGAGATTTGTGTAGGATTGCGCCAATTCCGGGCGGCCCCCGTTGCTGCTGCTGCTGCTGCTGTTGTTGCTTTTGCTGCAGTTACTGCTGCCAATGCCACACATGCCACTCCTGGCAATGCCAATGCCACTGATGACACCCGTTCCGGTGTGTGGATCTGTCGGAAGTGGTATGCGTTGCCTCCTCAATACCCCCAAAATGCTGATGGTCAATTGGAAAATGACCAAGCATTTTGCAGACAGCTGCATCTGGAAAAGAAAGAAGATCTCTTTGAGAGATGCAAGCTGAATCCTACCCCGAGAGGCAAGCCTCACAAGAGAGATACTAAGGCCGACTTGATCTTCAAGCGTGTCTTTTGTAACTACTTGTAAGTAGTTGGCCCCACCCTCCCTCCCTCCTCTGTGCATGCATGCATACGATACTCAACCCTCTTTGGTGAAGTGGTTGTGTGATCCCTCCCTCCTCTGTGCATGCATGCAGACGGTACTCAACCCTCCTTGGTGAAGCGGTTGTGTGATATATATATATATGATGGTTTGGCCCGGGTGGGGCGCCACTAACACAAGTGGCCGGGAATCGACTCGGGGGCCTTGTGCCCTTAAACAAAAGTACCACCTACCATCAAAGTGTGCAGTTTTTTGTGCATTTTTTTCCAAAAAAAATTGTCTTTTTACTGAGTAAAAAAAAAAAAATTTAAAAAAATTTTTTTAAAAATTTTTTTTAACTCAGTTTTACCTCAAATCTACTCAGTTTTACCACATTTTACTCAGTTTTACCTCGTCTGGTACTCAGTTTTACCAAATACCCGTGGCCCTGCCCCCCCCCCCCCCACACGGCGGTGCGGGTGCTCCTCTTTTGTGTCCGTCCTCAGCCCCTCCGCAGATCGGCACGCCCCAAAGCAACTCCAAGCCGGAGCCCCGCAGGAAGGCCACGGCGGAGGTGCAGGTGGGGCCCGGGCCCCCGGCGGACGCGGAGGTGATGGCCCGGCCGGACATGCTGGACGGGCAGACCCAGACACCCCGCACGGTGCTGTGCCACAAGAGCGCGGAGACCAGCAGCGACGACGTGGAGAGGTGTGGGGCCAGCGCAGGGGTAAGGGGGGGGGGAGGCTCTCCCACTGTTCCGCAGAAGCGCACCCCTCCCCGTATCTCCCCTCGTTTGCAGAGCACTCAGGGGATGGGGCGAGGCAAGAACCCCCCCCCCCCCCCCAAGGCACGACCAAAACACGTTCGGGCCCACAGAGGCTCAGGATGAGCAGTGGCGAGAGGCCAATAGGCGCCGCCAAAGGCACACAATCAGATCCCGAGGCCTTGTGCCAAACCCCCCCCCCATTGCCCCACGACCCCTTCGCTCCAAAAACTCAAACCGTTTCGCGGGGGCGTTTGAGCCCCGCCTCCCAGTCCCATTCCCCCCACCGGCCGAGGGAGGGAGACGTGCTCCGAAGGGGACACACCCGAGGCCGTGGCACATCTCAGAGGCGTACTGTGCCCTGGGGGCAGCCCCCCTGCGATGGCGGGGCTGCCCCATGCCGCCCAGTAGCCGCGCCTCCCGCGCCGCATGAGGGCCGGCCCTGTTCCAATGGTGGGGCTGGCGAGGGCCGATCATGCCACAGGGCCCTTGCCCCCCCCCCCCCCCTCCCCCCCCTCTGTGCTGGGTGCCGTCTTCGGGCCGAAATGGGTTGGCTAAGAAATCGTGATGTTTGGACTATTCCCATAACAGTTCAGTGGCCTGGGCCAAGCTGGGGTCATCGTTTGGTGCCACTGGAAGTGCAAAGTGGGGAGCCATGTAGCACAGGCCCACCTTTTGGGGGCACTGTTCTAGGGCTATCTCAGCGCGTTTGCAAAGACGGAGTGTAGCCTCGCAGATGTTGTTGGATCAGAACCCCGCACCCCCGCATGCACGGGAAAGACCACATACCTTGTGGCCCCGTTTGCGTACCATACCGCAAAGTCCCATGGACTCGCCCTGCCTAGGGCCAGCCATGGCTCGTTTGAAAGCCAAGATATCACTGTACTGGAGGCAAAGTCGCAGCTACACAGGCGAGTGCACAAGGTGCTTCAGTAGGTTACCTTCAACACCTGAAAAATGGAAACTTTCCAAAACCCCTCTTTCTTTTGGTTTTGTGACCGCCCAAAACAATAAAACATGACGTGCATATGTATGCGTGTTGTTCACCCGGTTTGTGTGTTTGCTCCCGACTGGGCCACTGGGTGCTGGGCGCAGCCAAGGGTGGGTACGGGCTGGTGCACAAATTTCTGAAGCAAGCTCAATGGCTGAAGAATGAAAATTCCAACACTAATTTTTGGATATTGTCACCCGCCACAATGATAGAAAAAAGACTTATAGAGTGTGTAGTACACCTTCTTTACATGTTTCCACAATGCATGGGACCGATATTGTCTGGTGTTTTCTCCATGTGTGTTCGGCCTTCGTTGGCCACTCGGTGCTGTGGGGGTACTGGAGAAGAGGCCTGGTGGCACAAACTGCTCAAGCAATACTCTTAACAGCCGGAAAAAATGAAAATCACCTCCCCCCCCCCCCCCCGCACCTGGGTACCCCTTTTTTAGGGGGTGCGGGTGGGGGTGGTGGTCAAAATTTCTCTGCGTATTGTGGCCGCTGTGTGTGTATTTGGACCTGGGTCCTGAAGAAATTTTTTCTTGTTGATGGACCCCCTTAACCCATGGCAGGGGTCCCGGGTCCCAACTCCAGGTACCCCCAGTCGCCCCCTCCCTCCCCCTATGGCCCCTTGGCAGTGAGGACAGCCGATTTCACACCCGACAGGCTGTCTAGTGGCACGTGAAAGTTTTTTGAAATTCGATTTTTCATGAATACCTTCCGTTACCCCTAGGATGGGTTTGGGTGATCATTTGGCGACAATACGGGTACTTGAGCACCCATGGGGACCCAAGTGGTGGCTGCTAGGCCTATGTAGCTCGTGTTATGGGCCCTCAGAAAGCCCCAAAATCACATCACGGTTGTGTTGCGTAGGCTCCTTTAGCAACACTTGAAAATCACCTCGCAGAGGTTGTTAGATCGAAACTAGGCAGGCTTATACAGGGGGAAAACGCCACATACCCCCCCCATTTTGGGCCTTTTTGGGCCTATTCGCGTACCCTACCCCAAGGGGTTGAATTGTTAGTTTAACCCCTTGTAAAAATGTCCAATAAACGCATCCCCCAATGAGTTTTTGGCCCGGACCCCCCCAGACCCCCCCCACTTGAAACCCAGTTTTTTTTAGGGTTTTGAGGGAGGTGGGGGGGGGATGGGGGGGGTCCAAAAATTACCCCCCCCTTTTTTTGGGTCGAAAATCATGAATCTTTTGGTTTTTTTTCGATTTTGAGCCGAAAAAGTGTTTCCGGGTCACAACTCCATGGGGTTTGTATGGGGCGGAGTGGGACGAGCGCTCATGCAGTTTGTGCACTTTTCAGCCATTTTTGCTGTTTTGGCCACCTCGGTGACCCCGTGGTACCCATTCCGAGGGGTGTGAGTGGGGATGTTGTGACAGTATATGCCTACGAGGATACCAAAGGACACATTTTGCAGTCTGTAGCCTTGCCGAGGGCCGGTTAAAACCCGTGCCAAAGACGCAAAATGACTGTCAAACGGGATTGGTACACAACCTGCTTATTTAGTTTTTCAGCCTATTTAGCTCAAAATCAAAGTTTCCGAAACTATTTTTTTTGGTATTGTGATAACCTAAAATCACCATACAAGGTATGTAAAGCAAGTTTTGGGCCGTATTTATGTGGTTTTCACCTTATTTGGGATTGGGTGCCGGGTGGGGGGGGGGGGGGGGGTCCCAAGGGATTGGTACACAACCTGCTGGTGCAGTTTTTCAGCCTATATAGCTCAAAAATGGAAGTTTCCGAAACTCATTTTTTTTGTGTTGTGATCACCTAAAATGACCATCCAAGATATGTAAGGCGTGTTTTAGCCCATATTTATGTAGCCTTTACCCTATTTTGGGTGTGTGTTGCTTGGGGTAGATTCTCTGCGAGGTGGACTTGCCGAAGGCAATAGATAGACTCACAATGATGAAATATGATGTTTATATATGATATTTAAAGCATGCTTTAGCCCCTCTTTGTGTGTTTTTCACCCTATTTAGGTGTTGGAGGGGGGGGGGCTCCCAAGGGGCCTAGGACACAAGCTGCTTATGCAGTTTTCCAGCATCTTGAGCTCGAAATTGGAAATTTCGAAAACTGATTTCTTTGATACTCTAACCAACCGAAACGATCAAATATCCTATGTAGAGCATGTTTTAGCCCCGTTTTATGTGTTTTTCACCCTATTTGGGTGTTGGGGGGGGGGGGGGGGGGGGCTCCCAAGGGGTGGGGGGGGGGCACCTGCTCATGCAGCTTTCCAGTCTCAGCAGCTCAAAAATGGAAATTTCCAAAACTGAATTTTTGTTACTTTGACCATCCAAAATGATCAAATATCCTATGTAAAGCATGTTTCAGCCCCTCTTTATGTGGTTTACACCCTATTTGGGTGGGTGGAGGGGGGGGGGGTCCCAAGGGGGCTTAGGCACAACCTGCTTGTGCTCTTTTCCAGCCTCGGTGGTCCCTCTCCCCTCTTCGAGGTGCCGTGCCGAAGGCAATAGAATTTGACCACTAGTTTGTTGGGCTTGCAAAAGACACACACAGAGGGTGTGCTACATGCTCTACAAGTGTTTTTGGATCAAGGTGGAACGTGGTCACAACCCTATTGGGCCACTAGGTGTTGGGGGCTTCCAAGGGTGAGGGCTGGTGCACAAATTTCGCACGCCGTCTTCAACCCCAACGGATGAAAAATTGAACATCCCCAAACCAGCTTTCTGATATGTCACCGCGACGATGATGAAAACTATTTCTAAAGCGTGCAGTGCCCCCGTTTTATGTGGTTTACACCCCGTTCAGCCATTGAGTGCCTGCGGGGGGGGGGGGGGGGGGCACTAGCAAAGCTGGCAATACACACAGTGCAAAGCACGGCGGAATTTGACGGTGGCCCTATTTGAGCAACTCTTGCAGGTTTTTGCACCCTGTGAGGCACCCTCTTCGGTGTTGGGCCGCGCCGAAGAGAAATCGTCCATGCCCCCCCCCCCCACCCCGGCAGGGATTGGGCACGCCATGAAGCGGTGATCCGAAACGCGAAACGATTCGAAACGACCGTATTGTGTGACTGGGCACCCCATGAAGTGGTGATGCGAATCGAGAAAAGTGACGAAACGTACGCCTTGCAGGTTTTGGCACCCTGTGAGGCACCCTCTTCGGTGTTGGGCCGCGCCGAAGAGAAATCGTCCATGCCCCCCCCCCCCCCCCCGGCAGGGATTGGGCACCCCATGAAGCGGTGATCCGAAACGCGAAACGATTCGAAACGACCGTATTGTGGGACTGGGCACCCCATGAAGTGGTGATGCGAATCGAGAAAAGTGATGAACTGTACGCCTTGCAGGTTTTGGCACCCTGTGAGGCACCCTCTTCGGTGTTGGGCCGCGCCGAAGAGAAATCGTCCATGCCCCCCCCCCCCCCGCAGGGGGTGTGGGCGGCTACAACCACCATTGCATTGGTGAGGAGGTAGAGTGGAGGCCTCCGTTGTTGTATGCTGACCCCTTAGGCCACCGCGTCCTTGCCACACCTGAAATGTGAAACAACAGCATCAAGTAAGCATGCAAAGATCTGTCACTTTTGAAGCAAGACACCCCCAAATTTCCTTCTGCATGCCCAAAAAATGGACAAATACACACTTGTCCACATCCAAGGTAACCCCCCGCGGCGCGTTTTGGAAAATTTGAGTTGCGCGCAAAAGGGGTAACCCCCCCCCTTTTTTCGAATTGGCCAATTTTAGGCAAAACCCCATGACTTCACATTTCGCAGAACCCCCCCCCCCCCTGGTCCGTGGTAAAACTTAGCAAAAATTTTTTTTTTCAAAAAAAACTTTTCTTCCATGTTCCAAAACTTAGTAAAAAATATTTGCTTACTAAGCTTTTCCTCCGGGTTAGGGTTAGGGTTAGGGTTTTTTGCTAAGTAATTTACTTAGTATAAAAATGTTTTTTTTTACACTAAGTAAATTAGAAAGTTGAAATTTTACTTAGTGTTACCTCGTCTGGTACTATGTTTTACCAAATGCCCCACCCCCCACCCCCAGTGACGGACACCGCCACGTCCGCGTGCCCGGTTGTGCGCCGGCCTCCGCGTGCCGCAGGTTGAGCGCGTTCGCGTTCGAGATGGACATGGGGCGGCTGCGGCGGAAGTTCGAGGAGCTGCAGAAGCAGCTCTGGGCGGAGCGCCAGCGCTTTCAGGACGAGTACGCCACCATGAGCACCAAGAACGCCCAGTTGGCGACGCAGCTGGAGGAGTCGCAGAACGCCCGCGTGGCGTTCCACATGGGCCACGCCAATAAAGTGGCGAAGATGCGCGAGAAGCACGAGAAGGAGATCCAGGCCTTCATGACCGCGGAGCAGGAGCAGGTGTGTGCAGCGGGCGAGAGGGAGGGGAAGCGGGGGAGCAGGCGTTGGGGCACGCGATCATGGGGAGTGGCCCGGAGACGGACGGCAAGCCCCTCCGAGCAGCGTCCCCTTCGGAGCGTTCTGGTTGTTGCCGGGGTTGGCTTTGCGGCGGAGAGGATCCGGTGTGCGTGTGGAGCCGTGCCTCCGATGGACGGCCACTGCGGCTGTCGGGCCTGGCAGAGCCTTCCGCGCTGCGACGGTGTGCAGACGCGCGCCCCCGCGCATCTCGTGCCTCGTCAGCCCGCCCCCCCCCCTCCGCATTGCGACGCACTCCGGTCCCTCCGCCCCCTCTCGCCAACGTCCAGCAGCGGCCGCGGCGCAGACACAAAGTGCGTGCATTGGGGCGGGACTGGGTTTGGGGCAGAGCTGTTGTAGCCTTACCCAAGTGGGCGGCGGCGGCGCTGGCATGTGTCGCCCCCCACTCCCGCTGTTTGGGGGGTCTTGGGGATCTGCTGGGGCAGGAGGGGGGGGATGCGTTGGACGGGGAGGGACGTCAGAGGCCGTCCAAGAGGCGGTTAGGCAGGCGGTTGGAGGAGGTTCCCGGAGCGGTTGGGGGCGGTTACTGTCGGTTACAAATGCCTCTGAGCCTGGCACTCGGCGTCAGGCGGGACAGTGGCTGGGCACAGGCTGGGCGCCCTGGAAGGGGGATGGGGGGTAAACATCACTTGACACACCCACACGTCACCACACAGGGGGTTAACCCCCCCCCTCCAATGCCTCCCTCGGGGGGGGGGGGGGGGGCAGGGAGCGACATGCTGCCCCCCCGGCGCCGGACACCAGCAGCAATGAGCGTGCCAGCAGAAAAAGAAAGAGCCCGAAATTGGGAGGAACGCAAGCAGCAAAGCAACTCGGCACAGGGCCACCGCACACACGGCAGTGAGACGAGCCCCAACATGACACACAACAATACACAAGGGAACCATGAGGTGCGAGCACTGCAGCAACCACCAAATGCGGCGCACGCCGAGCGGGCCATCAGCAACCCCCCCCCCCCCCCCTCCCTCTACAAGGTGCCCACGTACTCCACAAGGGCGGGAACTGCGCCCCGTGCCCGCCACGGGGGTGGCAACAGGGCGGTGACCAGCCAACCGCGCACGGGACAGTCCACGTCGTACGGAGATGTGAAACCCTCGTATGGGGGGGCAGGCGGGTGGGACAGGAGGGGGTGCGCGACAGGGGCACCCAGGAGCGCCAACAGACAGGGGGAGGAGCAACACAGACACACAGAGCGCGGGAGCCACACCAGGAGGGACAAGGGCGAGCACAGCAAACAAGGAGGAGGGGCACAGCAAGGCAGGAGAGGCAACCAGAACAGCGGGAACAGGGAACCAGAATGGAGCGGATGGGAGAGCGTGCGCATGGGAGGCAGCGACAATAAAGGGGATGGCTTGGCCAGCCAGCCCTGTTGCTACCGGGTGCCAGGGCAACCCCTGCTCAACCGGCATCAGGTGGGGGGTGTCTCCCGCAGTCCAGATGGGCTGTTTGCGCAACAGGAGCAGGAGCCCATCAGGGGGCAGATCAGCCGTGAGGGGGAAAGGGACATGTGGTGGACGGCCGGGGCAGCGGGTGGAGGAACAGGGCACCTGGGCCTCACGCACACAGAAACACAGCGAGGCAGGCTATGGACGGCCTGTGGACAGAGGCGCATGGACGGCAAAAACAGTCAAACGACCCCGGCAACAATCCGCACATCCTCAACACGCCAATTATAGGGCGCCGCTGACGTGCAAACGGCACACCATTCCACATTCAGCGCAGCCCCAACACACCAACTACTGGGCTCCGCGAACGCGGAAACAACACCAGCAGGAGCACCGGCCACAGCGGCCGACAGAAAGCAGCGACCCGACACAACATGCGAAGGGGAGAACAGGTGACTGTCCAGGGCCCCGTAAACGAGCAACAACCCGACGGAATGTCACACAGGGTGATGTATTCGAACGACCGTACATTGCAGGAGGAGGGGGGGCTACCCCCCCCTCGCCTAGACCCCTCTCCCCCCCACCCTCCTCCCATTCCAGTGTTTGAGGCTGACAGCCAAAATTTTGCTTTGGTGCCAAGAGGATTTACGCTTCAAAATCTTCGGCCCCCCTTCGGCGGGGACCATAGAGGAACCCTCGGGGGGAGGGGGGTCCCAGCCAAACCCCCCCCTCTGATACTTCCCCTTTGGGGGGGGGGGGGGCATGGATGTGCCGTGGGGCTGTGTACCGTGCCTCCGGGGGCCCCTCTTGGGCCGTTGCAGAAGAAGAAGGCGGAGCAGTTGGAGAAGGCCCTCGCGGTGCGGGAGAAGATGGTAACGCAGATGTTGGCCGGGGAAATGGAGAAGATGCGGCGGGAGAGCCATCTGGAGTTGGAGGTACGCCCCCCGTACGCTGCCCCGGGCCCGTCCCAGGCCCTCTGACCCGGGCGGGGGGGGGGGGTGGGGGCACGTCGTGAGGCCCGTGGCCGGCACGGCACGGGGGCGTGTCGTACAGAGGCCCGCCGGGTCGCGGTATACCCCCCCCACCACCAACGCCGGGCCTCAGACCTCAAGGTCTGCGCATGTCTGCACAGGGCTCCGCAACCCGCACAGCCCCAACACATCAACCACTGGGCTCCACGAACGCGGAAACGACACCAGCGGGAGCAGCGGCCGCAGCGGCCGACAGAAAGCAGCGACCCGACGCAACATGCGAAGGGAAGAACGGGTGACTGTCCAGGGCCCCGTAAAGCAACAACAACCGGACGGACTGTCACACGGGGGGGGGGGGGGGCTGCGGTGCTCAGCTGTCCGCAACTTCGCGCAAATTCGGACTGTTTGTTCGAAGAGACGCAGAAACACTGGGAGCCGCCTGTGCAGAAGTGTTGCCCCGTGAGGCTTCGGGAGGAGGAGGAGCCGGAGGAGGCAGCCGCCATCTTTTCCGCCATCTTTTGCCATTTCCGGCACTTTGCCACCCTCCTTCGCCATTGGATTGCCCCCCCCCCCCTTTGCCCATGGGGCGCCTGGTGTTCACTTCCGGGGGGAGCGGGGGTTCATAGCGCCCCCCAAAAAAGGGGGGGGGTCGGGAAAAGGGCTCAATTGACAGACACCGTTATCACTATTGAAAAGAAGCGTAGGAGCCACTTTTGGCCGTCGTCATGCACTTCTGTCCCCTTTTTCGGGACCCCCCCAGCTCATGTGGTTCTGAGGATGGGCCATGGTGG
This sequence comes from Eutreptiella sp. 'Long Island Sound 2002', assembly GCA_964036045.1. Lineage (NCBI taxonomy): Eukaryota > Euglenozoa > Euglenophyceae > Eutreptiales > Eutreptiaceae > Eutreptiella > Eutreptiella sp. 'Long Island Sound 2002'. Next base: position 142,612,975 of record OZ038378.1, read on the forward strand.
GGGGTACTACATACATGTGTGGCCGGGATTGACTGGGGGGTCTTGTGCCCTGAAACACAAATACCACCGCCATTGGACCCACGGACGTCCCGGGGGTCGGTTTTGGG